>CM053401.1:57491782-57507768 GCA_028644305.1 Xerus rutilus | reverse complement strand
GAACCCAGTGCATGCAAGGTGAGCACTCTACCACTGAGCCACAACCCCAGCCTGACATTAATGAAGTTTTTGATATTATATAGTGAAATGTGTCAATGGGAGAGTTATGTAACTCAGTATACCAGTGTTTCAATGTATGATGCTACAAAAATATGCACTAATATAAGATCAATGCAAAGTGCAAGATAGAATCACAGTTGTTTTTTTTTTTTGGTAGTGCTGGGGATTGAACCCAGGGCCTTGTGCATGCAATGCAAGCACTCTACCAACTGAGGTATATCCCCAGCCCAGAATCACAGATTTTAATGTAATAGTATGAAAATTTACATGATTTCAGATTCCAGATTGCAGCTAACCCTTACAAACTGTCATGATTATAAAGGAGTTCTCAGACTGAAAAGTTTTGTTTTTTTTTTTAAATATATATATTTTTTAGTTGTAGATGGACACAATGTCTTTATTTTATTGCTTTGTATGTGGTGCTGAGGATCGAACCCAGGGCCTCACGCATGCAAGGCAAGCGCTCTACCGCTGAGCTACAATCCCAGCCCCAGACTGAAAAGTTTTGAAGACTTTTGTTCTAGAGGGTGGGAGAAGGAGAAGGATAGATTTATAAAATACTAAGTAAAATATATGTTCCAAATAAGGGGTCCATAGAGAGCTGAATGTTTCTGCCATGAAGTATAGAAAATCATTCAGCATCAGTATACTGAAAGGATCTAGGTGGAACTGGAGTGGATTTGTTGTAAGACAGATTCTGCCCATTTTAGAAGTTTGTGCAAGGCCAAGTCTATGCCAGGGAAAGAGATAAGAAAATATGTTTTCTTTTCCTCTCTACCACATCTTTCTTTGAATATCAAGGTGTAATAATGATTGTATCACCTGGCTGGTATTGTCTAGGATGGGTTTGGCTAACTTGCTCTTAAAGATTTAGGCATTGTGGACCACATGTTTTCTATTGCAACTACTGAGCTCTGCTTTTGCAACACAAAAGTAGTAAGCGAATGGACATATTTTTGTTCCATTAGAACTTTCTTTACACAGTTTGCCAACCTCTGGTCTAGGACGTGAACTGTACTGTGGATTTGTCATCATATAGATGATGTATTTTAAGTATTTTAAGCTCCAAACAACTGACTCCTAATTGAATTGTTATTTTGAATGAACTTAAATGCATCACGCTTGTTAGTTTAAAGACTGTTTTTATATATATAGCCTGTACTTTTCCACTGATTCATTATAACATTGGTGGGCTGGAGATATAGCTCAGTTGATAGAGTGCTTGCCTTGCATGCACAAGGCCCTGGGTTCAATCTCCAGCACCACAAAAACAAAACAAAAAGCACTCATAACATTGGTGATTATGTTATATTGGTGGTTATTTTTATTAGCCCTCTAAATGTAATAACTTGATAAAATATCTTTGGCATTAGAGAACTTAATATTTGTCCTGGAAAGTCTTTCACATGTCATTTGTAATTTTGCTTTACATAAATATTAGTTAAGTTGTACACAGGAACTCTCCAATATGGCAGCCCCCCCCCCCCCATTGAGTATATGTCATGTGACTAGTCTAAACTGAGATGAGCTTTATATATAAAATACACATTAGATTTAAAAAACAGTATGGGAGAAGAAATGTAAATTATCCCCTTAAATAGATTACATGTTTAAATGATAACGTTTTGGATGTATTAAGTAGGGTTAAATAAAATATTAAAATTAGTTTTACTTTTTAATTTTTAATATCACTACTAGAAATTATGTGACCTGCACACATATTTTTGTATTATATGACTTTACAATGCATGTTATATTCTTAAATTTCATTCTTTATGTGTAAAGGGAAGTAGTAGAGTGATATTAGAAGTATTATGGTGACTTTTGTGTGAAAATATCCTAACATTATTTAAAAGTTCTGGGGAGGAGAATTTTGAATGTAAACATGTTAACTTAATTTTATTTTTATTTCTTTTTTGGTATGTAGCTTGTAGACCCTGGAGTTAAAGCATGGACACCCACTAAAGGAAAACAGAATGTGATTATGTTTGTTGGATTGCAAGGGAGTGGTAAAACAACAACATGTTCAAAGGTAAATTACACATTTTTTTTCAAATGTTCTATAGAAGGTATATTTGTATAAATCAAATTTTATGTGAAAGCCCAACTATATAATGTTGCTTTACAATTTTGTTAGTTGATACATCCATTATGTTTTTGCAATAATTTTTTGTAACATAAGGAGAAAGAATTCCATAGTCCTATGATTGTTTCTTATCAGAGCATTAGATTTATATATAACTATGCTTTGGTTTGTTTTTGATTTAAAAAAGAAAAGGTATTCTGTCTTTTAAGGGCTTGAGTATATGATTTTTGAAGATGAGAACAAGGGTAGTGTACCTTATCTTCTGTGACTCAAGACTCTCTTTTCAGTGCCCCACCCTTATATAATATGGATCTTTATTTTGTATATCCTTATTTTAACTTTTAATTTATTATACTACCCCTTCCTCTATAGAACTGGATGCCTCAGTTGTTACCAGATTTTTTTTTTGTCACAAGCTTCAACCATGCTATACTTTAGGGAGGCAAAAAAGAGGATTTTTTTTAGAGGATTATATTATTGTTGGATTTTTTAAAAACTAAATTAACAGTAGGAGTAAACATTTTTTTCCTTTGTAAATGGTAAGTAGTTAACTTTTTTTTTTAAATATGTTTTTTTAGTTGTAGATGGACACAATATATTTATTTTTATGTGGTGCTGAGGATTGAACCCAGAGAGAGCCTCACTTGAGCTAGGCAAGCTCTCTACCACTGAGTTATAGCCCCAGCCCAGTAGTTAACATTTTTAATGAAGATCGATGGCTACTTTTTCATTTTATATCTTTTGAATGCAACTATTTAACAATTAGAATTTAAACTCTTAGCAAATTTGTAGTGCTCAAAAATCTTTAATAATATTATATTCAGAAGAATTATAAGCAGTTTAACTTTACTTACTAGGTAAGTATAAATAGAAGAAATTATGTGTGTAGTAATTTGTTATGTCTTATGAAATTACATTTTTTAAATCTTCTTTTCCCAGTTAGCATATTATTACCAGAGGAAGGGTTGGAAGACCTGTTTAATATGTGCAGACACATTTAGAGCAGGTACTGCATTAAAATTTAAAAACTGTTTTGAGTAATCTTTATTTTCATGTTTGAGGATTAATTTACTCTTTTATCTCTTAGGGGCTTTTGACCAACTAAAACAGAATGCTACCAAAGCAAGAATTCCATTCTATGGAAGGTAGGTTACTATTTTTTCTTTTGATGCTCATACCTCATCTTGTCTTTTTCTTGTATCATTTAAAAATATTTAGGGACTGAAAACATAGTTCAGTGGTAGAGCACTTGCTTATGGTGTACAAGGCCCTAGGTTCAATCCCCAGCACCACAATTAAAAGAAAACCAAGGGGCTGGGATTGTAGCTCAGTCGTAGAGCACTTGCCTTGCATGTGTGAGGCACCGGGTTCGATGCTCAGCACCACATAAATAAAGATATTGTGTCCAGCTACAACTAAAAAAAAAATTAAAAAAGAAAACCAAAAATATTTAGTATATCATTTTCAAACATTTGTGTTTGGCTATCCTGAAAGGGTTTATAATCTCAGATTATCTGAGGTAGAGATTCTGATCATTGCTGTTCCTCACTTGATAACAGTGTTGTTCAGTTAGGTAGTCAGTACACGTTAGAATGATTAAAAAATGGAGTCTAGATTGAATTTAGGACTTATTTAGGAGACCTCTTAATTTTTTCATTGAATAACTTTAAAATATTAATTTTAACAGATTAAAGAATATTAGGAACAGATGTGGAGGTACACATCTGTAATCCTAGGTGCTTTTTGGAAAGCGGAGGCAGGAAGATTGCAAATTCAAGGCTAGCTTCAGCAATTTAGGTATACCCTGTCTCATCATAAAAAGTAAAAAAAGTTGTTAGCTCAGTGGTAGAATGCCCCTGGGCTCAGCTCCCACTGCTTCAGAAAAACAAAAAGAATAATGTTAGGCCTTTTTTTTTAAAACATAAGAAGCATTTCATATGAGTACAGTTATGCATGCCTGTAATCGCAGCTACTCGAGAGTTGGAGGTAGGATTGCAAGTGCTAGGACAGCCTGGGAAATTACATGAGACCCTGACTCAAGATAAACTAAAAAGGTAGACCACTTGCCTAACGTGCTCAAGGAACTGGGTTCAATACCCATTACCCTCCCACACACACACACAAAATACACACATCCCTCAGTCTCACACATATTCTTAGTAAGTGTATTCCTGCCTAAATTTGATTTTTTTGTTTTTTGTTTTTGTGGTGCTGGGGATTGAACTCAGAGCCTTGTGCATATGAGGCAAACACTCTGCCAATTGAGCTATATCCCTAGCCCTGTTGTTATTTTTTCTTTGTTTTGCAGCACCAGAGATTGAACCCAGAGGTGATCTGCCACTGAGCTACGTCCTTAGCACTTTTTATTTATTTATATTTTTTGAGACAGAGTCTCACTAAGTTAACTTGCTGAGGTTGGCCTTGAATTTGTGGTCCTCTTGCCTCAGTCTCCTGAGTCACAGATTACAGGTGTGCACTGCCATGCCCAGCTCTCATTTTATTGTTCTTAATTTAGAGGAATGCAGTTTTTTTTTTAAACCTTACATGTATTTTCCTTTGACAGTACTAGTCTTTATAAAAAGTTGCCATGAATCAGAAGAATCCATGTTAAAATGTGGTCTCAGTTCTTGATTTTTCATGTTGAAAAAGACTTTTCCTCCCAGGATTATGAAAATGTAGGGAAAAGGGATGAAATTAAATTTCTGAAATTAAATTTTTTTTTTTTTAGTTGTCAATGGACCTTTATTTTATTTATTTATATGCGGTGCTGAGAATCGAACCCAGTGCCTCACATGATAGGCAAGTCCTCTACCACTGAGCCACAACACTAGCCCCAATATTTTTCTTTTAACAAGCCAAAAGCCTAAATGATCATATCATTTGACACAAATTTGACTTGTAAGAGCCTGTCTTAACACAATTTCAGAGAAACATTTATATACTATTCTTGTTGTCTATGTTTTTAGTAACAAGAAGTTGGAAGCCAGGTGTGGTGGTTCACACCTGTAATCCTAGCAACTCAGGAGGCTGAAGCAGGAAGATCTCAAGTTTGAGGCCAGCCTCAGCAACTTAGTGAGAAGCCCTAAGCAACTTTGTGAGACCCATTCAAAAACAAAAACAACAAACAAACAAAAACAAAAAAAGGGGGATATGGGGATGCAACTCAGTGGTAAAGCACCTCTGAGTTCAATCCCCAGAATAAAAAAAAAACCCAAAAAACAAAAAAGTAGCTGGAAAAACCTTGGTTGTCCAACAGTAGAGCATTTATTTAATAAATGAAAGCATAACCATCTCATAATGTGTTTTGGATAACCTAATAGTTATTAAATTTTGGGGAGGGGGCACCAGGGATTGAACTCAGGGGTACTTGACCATTGAGCCATATCCCCAGCCCTATTTTGTGTTTTATGTAGAGACAGGGTCTCACTGAGTTGCTTAGCGCCTTGCCGTTGCTGAGGCTGGCTTTAAACTTGGAATTCTTCTGTCTCAGCCTCCCATAGTGCTGGGATTTCAGGCGTGCACCACTGTGCCTGGCTTAAAAGTTATGTTGTACAAGAAAGTTCAATGGTTTTATGAAATGGTTACAACAGAAGAGTGTAAATAGAAAAGCAGGTCTGAAACACTTTGTAACATGAGTTCAATTATTAAAGAAGATATCAAAAATTTTAAGGAAATAGCTCATTGAGAAAAGACATGGAATTATACAGGCTTTGTAGTTGAAAGTTGGATGAGTGCTTCAAGCTGTTCTTGAAGTATATTTCTATATTTAATATTTACTAGAAATTTAATTTGCTAAATTGAAATTGTGATCACTTTGACTTTTTCAAAATAGATTAAAAGTTAACTAATGATTTCCAAATACGTAGTATTTGGATGTTTTACTATTGTGGTTGTTAAATGTTTTGTTGATATTAAATAGCTATACAGAAATGGATCCTGTTATCATTGCTTCTGAAGGAGTAGAGAAATTCAAAAATGAAAATTTTGAAATTATTATTGTTGATACAAGTGGCCGCCACAAACAAGAAGACTCATTATTTGAAGAAATGCTTCAAGTTGCTAATGCTATAGTAAGTAATTTTCCATGGAACACCATTTAAAGGATGTTAGTTAATTTAAAAACTTAATTGAGTTTATGGTCAATACAAATTACTCTCTGACTATAATCAGATTTCAAGTAATTTATTTCTGTTTTTGGGCACCTTATGTGTGTGATAATGACTTTATCTCATCATTTTTCTTCTCCAATATAGAAAAATAATGAAACATTAAGAATTAACTTTAATATCTATTGAATTTCCTTTCTGTAAGTTATATAAATTCAATTGGAAATGATATTTTAGGTAAATTTTGAAATTTTTTCAAAACAAAAATACATATTAAAATGATTAATCATCTTTTTTTTTTTTTTTTTAAATACTGGGGACTGAACTCAGGGGTACTTGACCTGAGCCACATCCCCACCCCTATTTTGTGTTTTATTTAGAGACAGGGTCTCACTGAGTTGCTTAGCACCTTGCTGTTGCTGAGGTTGGCTTTGAACTCATGATTCCCCTATCTCAGCCTCTCAAAATGCTGGGATTACAGGTGTGCCCCACTGTGCCTGGCTGATTAATCATCATTTAATGTCTTTAAGTTGTGATGCAAACAATGGAAATAAGGAGAAGCAGCATTTTGTAGGTCCTTATAACATATATTAGGAACTTGGTTTTTGCCATTAGGATGTTGGCAGTAATTCTTTGCTAACTACTAGTGCTGATAAGTTTCTTTTTAGTTATTCTGTTATTTTGACCAAGTTGAACAGATCTAAGGGAAATAGTCTATTTTATACATTTGATTTCAGTATACACTCTTGATGTTAAAAATTTTTTTATTTGGTTTTCCTATTCCTTTGCCTAGAATGCCATTCTTTAGATATTCTTTGTTTAGGCCTTAGCTCAAACATTAACCCTTAGAGAGGTTTTCCCTGACTAACCTATCTAAGGATGCCCACCACATCAAATCTTCCATGTACTATGAAGATTATTTTCTTATCTGCCTCTTTGTCTTCAGAACCTAGATGCTACCTATTTCATAGTACTTTCCCAACAAATATTCATTGCTTGAATAATTATTTATAGTAAATGTTCTATAGTTTTTAATGATGAAATTTGCTTAAGATCAGTAAAAATATTTACTTTTTCTATTTAAACTTTGTAGCAACCTGATAACATTGTTTATGTAATGGATGCCTCCATTGGTCAGGCTTGTGAAGCCCAAGCTAAGGCTTTCAAAGATAAAGTAGATGTAGCCTCAGTAATAGTGACAAAACTTGATGGTCATGCAAAAGGAGGTGGTGCACTCAGTGCGTAAGTATCATTTATACTATTCCCTGTGTTCAGCTTAGATGATGTGTATATTTATGTGTGCACATGTGTGTTTTAGTCAACTTTTTTGTTGCTATGATCCAAAGAACTGACAAGAACAGTGTAGAGGAGGACAAGTTTATTTTGGCTTACAGTTTTAGGGGTTCAGTCCATGGTAGGCCAACTCCATAGCTCTGGGCCTGAGGTGAAGTAGAGCATCATGGCAGAATCTTATGGTGGAGGAAAGCAGTTCAAGACATGGCAACCAGAAACAGAACTTGGCTCACTAGACAGAAAATAAACCCCAAAGGCACACCCCCAGTGACCTACATCCTCCAGCCATACCCTGTCTGCCTATAGTTACCACCCAGTTAATCCATATCAATGCATTAATCCACTGATTAGGTTATGCATAATTTAATCTTCTCACCTCTGAAAGTTCTTGTGTTGTCTCACACATGAGCTTTTGGGGGACCCTTATATATAAACCATAACACTGTATTTATGAGTTTATTTATATTTTAAAATATATTCTAAATGTAGAACTAATATGGCCTATAAGAGAAATTTAAATAGAAACAATTTTGGAGCCTCTTAGATATAGTTCTGTCTTAACTAGTGAAAAGAAATTTGAATTTTTGGAGTTTTTTATTTGGTTTTAATAATCAGAACATTTAACTTTTTTGAGTTTACTTTATATTTTCTTTTTCTATGCAGAGTTGCTGCCACAAAAAGTCCAATTATTTTCATTGGTACAGGGGAACATATAGATGACTTCGAGCCTTTTAAAACACAGCCTTTCATCAGCAAACTTCTGGGTAAGTACAGTTGTGGGAATATAGAAAAATCTATGAGACAGATTAGGATTTTAATTCTATCTTCCATGCCCAGTTTAAGGAAATCATTTCCTGCTATGACTTACCTTCTTCACCTGTAAAGCACGGATGATAGTTACCTGCTTCTTGTGGCTACAGTGGTAAAATGAGATTAGACGTAAAGTTCTTCTGGCAAAGTTTTAGAGCACAATATAAAAATATGCAGTTGTTGTAATGTTAAAAATTTTTTATAATACCTGAAGGTGTTATAGTTAGAAAGCATGGAATTTGGAGTTAAGCCCCAGCTAGAATCCCTGCTTTGTCTCTTAACTGCTATTTAACTTTTTTTTTTAATAACTTTATTTTCATTCATTTATTTATTTATTTTTATGTGGTGCTGGGGATCGAACCCAGCACCTCACCTACACTAGGTGGGCACTCAACCGCTCAGCCACAAGCCCAGCCCCACTACTTAACTTTTATAGCTTCAGTTTTCTCACTTGTAAAATGTAGTAGGATTACCTAAACTGCCTTCCTTGCAAGGTTATTATGTATGTGAATATTATTTTGTATGATGTGAATCTAATTATACTGTTAATTGTTAATTTTTCTTTTCTGGGTCTTACAGGTATGGGTGACATTGAAGGACTGATAGATAAAGTCAACGAATTGAAGCTGGATGATAATGAAGCACTCATAGAGAAGTTGAAACATGGTATATGAGTAGCAAAAAAGCATTTGATCTCACACATCTGCCCTTGATTTCTTTTTGATAAATCTACTAAAATTCATTTGAAATGATAATATCTGTTATTAGAGAATAATGTTTATTGTTTTAAATGATTTATCTATAAATCATTTTAATTCTCACACATCTGAACAATTACAAAATCTAGTTTTTTAAAATTGTCTTGTACTCATAT
This sequence comes from Xerus rutilus, assembly GCA_028644305.1. NCBI lineage: Eukaryota > Metazoa > Chordata > Mammalia > Rodentia > Sciuridae > Xerus > Xerus rutilus. Next base: position 57,498,539 of record CM053401.1, on the reverse strand, counting down.
TACCTTAAGATTAAAATCAAGGCTTCCATTGCGTTCCTTGAAGAAAAATAGATGAAAAGTAAGTTAGAACATGCTTTTCTGTTTCTTTTCTTCTAAATGATATGTATATATACATATATATATACACACACATATATGCATATGTATATATATAGATATATAGTATAATAAAACACACAAAAAGAAATTTAAAAAAAGATAAAATACACATACATAAATTCTGTCTTCACATGGCAGACACTCCTATGAAGAAGTATAACAGCAATTAAGAGCTTAGATTCTTAAATATAACATACCTGGATTTGTATCTCTGATCTGTTTTTAGCTGTGTAACTTTTTCTAAGTACTTAGCCTCAATTTTCTTATCTGTAAGAAGTCCATTGTACATGTAAGAAGTCCATTATACATGGTTGTAAAGATTACGTTAACTGATGGATGTGAAACGTCCCACACATTTTAGGCTATCTTCTTTTTCTGCAGCTTTAAACCTGTTTAACTGCATGTTTATGAGACCATTCTTGGATATTCTATAGGCACCTCAAATTCAACATATCATCATCTCATCTCAACCTCCTACCTCATTGTTATCATTAATAACTCTTTTTAAAAAAATGTTTTTAAATGTTAATGGACATTTTTTTATTTATTTATAAATTTTTTTAGTCATATATGGAAAAATACCTTTATTTATTTATTTTCATGTGTTGCTGAGGATCTAGCCCAGTGCCTCATACGTGCAAGGCAAGTCCTCTACCACTGAGCCACAATCCCAGGCCTTATTCATTTACTTAGATATGGTGCTGAGAATCAAACTCAGTGCCTTACACATGCTAGGCAAGGGCCCTTATCACTGAGCCACAACCCTAGCCCTCATTAATGACTCTTAACATCATTTGTCTTGTTGCCAGAGTCAGACACTTGGGTGTTGTTATTAATTCTTATTCTTTTTTTGCTCTGCCCACCCCTTTCCTTGTCAGTCAACTAACTATCCTAGTGATTCTATTTACTATCTATATCAATTGTATCCAGCTACCCTGCAAATATGCTGGTTAATCTCTTACCTAGATTGCTTATTGTAAATTTCTCAGCTTTCCAGAGTCTTCCTCTTTGATCTGTTATTATACTGCTGAAAAAAGATGTTTCAGAGATGGGAATCTGATCCTATTTCGATCCTTCATAAAATCCTTTAGTGACTTCCTATTGTCCAAGTCATGTTTTGGCACCGTTGTACTTAGCACTAAGTCTGTGTGTGGGCCATGCTGAACTTTTTTGAGTTTTTGAAATGTACATTGTGGTCTCTTACCTGAACCATTGCCTTTGCTAGTCCTGTTAGATACATCCTCTCTTCTTTCTACCTCTATCCTCTTCCCTAACCAAGCTGGTTAACTTCTACTTATATTTCAGATCTCTCCTTAAAGTCCCCCTTCAAGGACATTTTATCTGATCTCTAGACTCAGTTAGAACCTTTTGATGTTAGTTTTCATTGCACCCTATAATTGCGTTATTCCTCATGATGTCTGTCTTCTTTGCTTGAAGGTAAAGGTAGGGTTCATGGCTGAGTTCTTCATCTATGTTCACAGCACCTATCTCAGTGTCTGGCATGTAGTAGGTCTTCAGTAAATATTGATAAAATGAATTTATTCTTAATTGCCTGATTTTCTCTGTCTGCCTTCCTATATCTATATCTATATGACGTCAGCACTGCTTGTATGTACCACTTCCAAATTGGGTGGTACTTTCTGTCTGCTTTCTGTCTCCTGGCTCTTTCCTTACATGTCTGCATTTTTATTTCTTCTATTCCTAATACCCTACTCTTTTCTGAGACCATCAAGGATCCTTGTTTCCAAATGATGATCTTCCTCATAGTCCTTGGTTCTGAATGTTTGACAGTGTATCTGCCTTTTCTATTTTAAACTTTTCATGTGAGTTCCATGATGGTGGATTTCCTGTATAGCCTCAGTTGTAATTTCTTTATAAATGGCCAAGTAGGTTTTTGAGCTCTACCTTCTCTTCCACTGTTTAACTCTGCATTTCTGGCTACCTGCTTTAACCTTTTAAAAAAAGTATTGTATTGCTACTTCAAATCTAGAATACCTGAAGCCAAATACCTTTTCTGTTTCTATGTTCAGGAAATAAATAGAAAATACTCTTTGTTCTTTGCCTTATTCCCTCTTTCTTTTTAAAATTGAAGTTAATTTACATATAATGAAATCCTCATATCCTAAGGTTACCATTCCATCTTTTTTTTTCATTTTTCAAATGCATAGTAACCCGCACTCCATGAAGAAACAGACCATTTCCATTATCCTAGGAAGTTTGCTTTGTTTTATCCCAGTAATAGTTCATATTTTAGAAATTCTAGAATGTCTTTTTTTCCCGGTCTTGTTTCTTTGACCAGGCACAGTATTTTCAGTAGTTTTTCATTCCTTTTATTGCCGAGTAATAGTTCATCCACAGATTAGTCATTTTTCTGTTCGTGAACAACTGTGCTATGCTGTTTAAGGAACCTCAGCTGGGCATGGTGGTGTGTGCCTGTAATCCTGCAACTCAGGAGGCTGAAGCAGGAGGATTGCAAGTTCAAGGCCAGCCTCAGCAATTTAGCGAGGCCCTAAGCAACTTAGTGAGACTCTGTCTCAAAAAAGAAAAAGAGTCTGGGATTGTGGCTCAGTGGTATAACACTTGCCTAGCGTATGTGAGGCACTGAGTTCTATCCTCAGCACCACATAAAAATAAATAAAAAGGGCTGAGGTTGTGGCTCAGTGGCAGAGCGCTTGCCTCGCATGTGTGAGGCTCTGGGTTCGATCCTCAGCACCACATAAATAAATAAAGACACTGTGTCCATGTATAACTAAAAAATATTTTTTTAAAAAATAAATAAAACAAAGGTATTGTGTTCATGTACAACTTAAAAAGATATTAAGAAAAAGGACACGGGGTGTAGCTCAGTGGTAAAACCACCCCTGGGTTTAATCCCAGTAACAGCAACAAAACTACTTAAAAACCTCAAATACTCTTCTAAAATGTTTTTGCTGCTCTGCATTCTCACCAGCAGTATATGGACATTTTATGTGTTTCACACACTCTTTCACTTTTGGTGTCAACACTTTAATTACCCTAGTAGGCACATAGTTTGTATACCTTGTTTTTGAGTTTCCTGTGTATTTATATGTGTCCATATTTTCTGATAGAAGGTGAATTTCCCTGGTACAGAACCTGTCAGTGTGCCTGTATATTCCCTATAGCATTCACCCTGTCATCTTGCACATAGTAACTGCTCATTGAATATTTACAGGTTGGATATTTTATAAGTATTCTTCAAAATGAATCCATGGATAAGGAAAAAATAAGTTTTATTGAATGGAGATGTACATTCTTTAATATATCTGAATCATTTATATCGTATTGCAGGTCAGTTTACGTTGCGAGACATGTATGAACAATTTCAAAATATCATGAAGATGGGCCCATTCAGTCAGATCTTGGTTAGTTATCCTTAAAAGTTTGTTTATACCTCTTTTTTTGTTGTTAAAATTTCTAAGAACATCTAGATACACTTGCTTTAATTCTTTGGGTAAAAATGTGTATTTTAAGACTTAATATTAAAGCCAATATTGAAATGTAGACATTATGAATAATTAGTCTTAAGCTTTTAATGACTTTATGTTTAATTTTGTTTTAGGGGATGATCCCTGGTTTTGGAACAGATTTTATGAGCAAAGGAAATGAACAGGAGTCAATGGCAAGGCTAAAGAAATTAATGACAATAATGGATAGTATGAATGATCAAGGTAAGATGACAGATTTCTTGATTCAGGGGGCAGTGTTTTGAACATCAGTAAGTTGAGTTTCACTGTTTTCTTGTTAAAAGATGGAATTTTTTTTTACTAAAAGATTATTTTTAGGTATATTTATAGTAATTGAAAACATTTGTTATGATTATTGTGTTGACTTCATCATCAAGAGAAATACTTAATATGGTGGTTCTCCAGATGAGTTCCAAAATAAGAACCTTAGTTCTTTATGATATTGATAGAAATAAAAAGGGGAAATATAGAGTCATATTTAGGGGAATACTGAGTTTAAAAAGTTAAATGTTTGTTTATTCTCAGTCTCTTCAGCACTTTAATATGCCAGTGTACAGAGATAAAATGTAAGCAAAACAGCTTTTACTTTTGAAATTCTCAGAGGTTCAGTCTTCTCCCAAGTGATACTGCTTTGTCTTTGTCATCCTGTTAACACTACCTCTATTACTTCTAGGTGTTTTACCTTGTCTTCCATTAGCATTTCTAATCACATGACCCCCTTTTCACCAGATTTTTAACATACTTGTCTTATTCCACTTAGTTTTTAGGCCTTTATTCTGCTTGTTCAACTTGACCTCTCACCTCAGTTACAAAGAAAATTTGATACTGATTTCTTCACCTTTTGGCTAACTTACCTGTAAGATTGTGACAAACCATTCTGAACCCTCTTCATGCTTTTTCAAGAACATATCTTATCATTAAAATCCTTTTCTGTAGCTTCAGGCGCTACTTATCTACTGATTTGGTTTTCTCCATCTGCTATAAATGTGTTCTCATTTTTTTAGCCTGCCTTCTCCCTCAAAGTTTTTTGTTTAGTTTTTCTAGCCCTGTGACTCTTTAAGTCAGGCTTTAAAAGGACAGTTGATACTCTTTTTAAACCACTGAAATCTGACTTCTGTCCTTATCCATTACTGTGGAGTAAATCACACAAAGGTATCTAGTAACTTCCTACTAGTCTTCTCTAGTGGATATATGTTAGCTTCTTGTTGCTATGACAAATACCTGAGAAAAATAACAGAAGAGGAAAGATTTATTTTGATTCACAGTTTCAGAGGTTTTAGTTCATGGTCTGTTGGCTCCATAGCTTTTAGGACTATAGCGAGGCAGAAACATGGTGAAAAGCCATAGCCAGGAAAGCTGTTCACCTCAGGGCAGCCAGGAAGCATAGAGAGACAGAGGATGAGGCCAGGGATAAGATAGTCTGAGGATGTGCCGCGGGACCTACTTCCTCTAGCCATGCTCCACATGCTTATAGTTTCCACTATCTTCCAGTAATTCATTCAGCTATCAGTGATTAATTCATCAAAAAGGTCAGAATCCTCATGATCTAGTCACTTCTCAAAACCCAACTTCTGAACATGGGTGCATTGGGGACTAAGCCTGCAACACATTATCTTTGGGGGCACTTCATATCTAAATCATAAGAGGATACTTTTTCTTGACCTTTACAACATTGGATATTGTTAATCAGCTTTTTTCCTTTATTTCCATTATACTGTCTCTTCACTTATAACCATACTTTTCTTCTTACCGTAGTCTCTCTCACTGGTCTCTTTCTCAGCCCAGCTTTTAAATGAATCTATGCTACAGGATTCTGTCCTCAGTCAGTATTATCGTTCTGTTCCTTTTGTGCTTTACCTGCTACCTGATGGTGGTGGTGGTGGTGGTGGTGGTGGTGGTGGTGGTGATTTTGTTGTCTTTACCTGTTTCCTGAGCTCCAGGCTTTAATGGTAACCACAAATAAGATTGTGTCTTTCTTGTCTGCATCTTCAGTACTGGAAAGTTTTTTTTTGCATATAGAATTAGTAATTATAGCCATATCAAATATTTACTCTGCCAGGTACTATCCAGAACACTTAACCATTTAATTATCACAACACTTAAGGGATAGCCCATTATTTTCTGCCTTTTTCAGATTAGCAAAATGAAGTATAGGCAAGTTGAATAATTTGCTCAAGGTCACTGAAGAGTGGAGAGGCTGGGCTTCAACCTCAACATTTGGACTTGTGAGTCCACATTCTCAATCATTAGCTATGAAACACAGTGGCTTTCAAGTATTTGAAAGTTTTTTTTGTGTGTGTGCTTGGCAAGGAGAAATATACATGAATAAAAGTGCTAGGTAAATGTATTTCAATTTAATATATGAAAGGAGTTTCCAGTTATAGGTATCTGCTGTGGTGCATTCCTTTAACTTGGGAATCTAAGGCGGTAGGACCACAAGTTCAAAGTCAGCCTTATCAGCTTGGTGAGATATCCTGTCTCAAAACATACCACAAAAAGAAAAATATCTATATAAATATAACAAAATGGTATAGACTGCCTTAATTTATATAACGGATCATCTCTTCTGAGGTTATTAAAACTTGAATCTAGAAAGTAATTCTTAGGGGATGTTACAGAGGGAATTCAGACATAATAGAAATTTTTGACTAAAGACCACCCCATCCTGAAATGGTATGCAACTAAAATGAGGAGAACTATACCTTGTATTCTGAGTGATCGAACAAAACAAAACAAAGAAACAAACAAAAACTGGAGGGAATTAACTCCTACTACATGTGCTACAGAAAGGATTAAAATAGTAATTATTTGATTATAGGATATATGCTAATTTTTCTATTGATTATAAATAGGACCTACCTCCTCCTGTTTTGTAGCCTAAATTTATGAGTTAAAAATTAGTAGTTACTTAGGATAGTTTTAAGGTGAACACTTCTGTGTGCTTTTTTGAAATGTACCATATACATCTGGTGTGTAGAAGGCATAGAAAGGGTAGACAGAGGAGATATGGATAATGGTGAACAAGGAATTTCATAGTTCTCAGAATGTTCTAATTTTGCCTAAACTATAGGTAAAGCACATATGTATACTTTATTGTTTTAATAGCTTATGAATAGTGTTAAGTATCCTTTTGAATATATTCCTCTATTTAATTTTTAAAAATTAGAAGCACA
>CM053401.1:57475202-57491282 GCA_028644305.1 Xerus rutilus | reverse complement strand
TTGTGTTTAGTAAACACATAAGTCAGATTTAACATCTTTTTCAAGTGACCCTGACTATTCTTGATAGAATTACTGAAGATCCGTCAATCAAAACTTATCTAAGCATTGGTTCCTAGATAAAGGCACAACCAAGATGAAGAGGGCAGTAAATGTGCACCCATCCTTGTTACACTAAAACCTTTAATATTTTTTTAGAAAATTTAAGTCCTAAAAAAGAAATTCTTAGAACAAATCACCAGTAAACATAGAATTGACGTCTTCCATAGATTTATTAACTCTGCTTTTTATCACATTTTGTCTTTCACTAATAGCCTTTTTTTTTTTTTCTTTTCCTTTCATCATACTGGAGATTGAACCCAGGGACTCTGCCACTAAGCTACACCCACTGTCCTTTTCATTTTTAGTTTGAGACAAAGTCTTGCCAAGTTGCCTAGGTGGGCCCTGAGCTTGTGATCCTTCTGCCTCAGTCTCATGAATCCCTGGGATTACAGACATGGGCCACCATTTACAGCCTTTCACTATTAGTCTTAAATCACATAATTTATTCACATTAGTTAGTTGCGATCAGAGAATCAAGAGCGGCTTTTAAGTAGATAATTTCTCTGAGGAATTCAACTCATTCATTATTGTTGCACTGATGATCTCTTTTGCTTATTGTCTCAGTCCTCAGTTAAAACCAAAAACCTTTACATATATATATTTTCATTCTTTAAGTTCTCTTGGACTTATACTTTGAAATTATTTTACTAGCCATCCATTCTCTATTAATTAACCCACATCTTTAAACTCAGTTATTTTTTTCCACCTTTCCTCATACCACTATTAAGCAATTGTTATTGTAACTTACAGTTAATAACTACTATGTGCACTTTTACTATAGTTACTCATGCACAGGTATGAGTAAAAGTGTTAGAAAAAAAAGTACAGCTTTTAGAAAATCCTTAAAATGTTCTTCTATATAGAATTTCATTTGTTATTCCTCAAAATATATCATTAAGATAAACATTAGTAGAGAATGTGTAGTAATAGAAAAAATTGTGTCAAGATGATAAGATTATAGGTGAATTTTATCTTTTTTTTTTTTTTCATTTACTCCAAACTCTGATACTGTGATTATATTTTGCAGGTGGTGACATGTCTAAGAATGTGAGCCAATCACAGATGGCAAAATTGAATCAACAAATGGCTAAAATGATGGATCCAAGAGTTCTTCATCACATGGGTAAATACAAAGTTGTTGCCAATAGCTAATACACTGTTTAATTGATGAGGATATTGAGTTTTAATGGTAAGCCTTCTATTGTGATAGTTTGAAAAGGTATGTGATTTGAGGGAAATGATCATCTGCATCCTAAGTTGAATAGTTAATAGCACTAGATAAACTGAAGTTTTATATATTCCTTTGCTGCCACCTGTGTGGTTTTTGAGCAAAATAATCAATCTTTTGTTAATCCTTGTTCTAGTGACCTTTTGTCCTATATGGGAACTATATATTTTCAGTGATGGGACTTTGGAATTACATAAGAATTTTGAACCCCAATTCCACTTTTACTGTGTAACCTTTGAAAATTCCCTTAAACTTTGAATCTTGTGTTCCCTTCTGTAAACAGATAATATATTATAAGGAGATTAGTGATAAGATAATTCAGTGAGCTAATATATATGAAAGTATTTATTAATACAGTTCTGGGCATACATAGATGTTTAATAAAAGGTTAATTCTTTTTTTCCTGAAAGTCCTTTGAAATAATGCCCCCCATTGAACAATTTTTAAGTAACACAGTTCGCTTTATAAGAAGACGATCTTTTCAGAAAAAAATTTTTTTTGTTTAGATTTATTGACTATAGGACAGGCACTGTTTTGAGGTGTTTTCATATTTTATTTCTTATAATAACTTGAGATGGATTATTCATTCTCTAATAGATGAGGGTTCTGGTGGTAATTTTAGTTGGTGTGTTCTTTAAGGCTAACTGCTAAATTGCAATCAGAATGCAATGTTTTTTAGAAATTGAAGTACTTGTTAGGCAAAAGTAATAGATATTTCAAGTTCTGCTTAGTAATTATCTGTTTTTTACTTTAGGTGGCATGGCAGGACTTCAGTCAATGATGAGGCAGTTTCAACAGGGTGCTGCTGGCAATATGAAAGGCATGATGGGATTCAATAATATGTAAAGAAGATGCCTTAATATAAACTGACTTGGTTGATTACATTATTTGCTGAGACCTCAGAGTTTTCCCTCCTTTTTGCAAACAGGGAAAAAAGAGTACTTTTCTTGCCCTCTTTTTCTTTGTCTTTTCCCCTTCTTCTTTTTTCCTTTCTTCTTCCATCCCTTTTGATGTAAGGGAGGAATATATGGTTTTTGTGAAAATCATTATATTTCTGTTTGAAATTTTTTCTTTTAGTTTTCATCATATTAACACTTCTTAAGTTAAACAAATCATGATGTAAAATTTTAGTACGTCAAGGTTTTTAATTGTCTCAAAGGCCAAGTATTACATTTGTAAACAGTCCTGGTCAGTAAGTTACATGATGTCTCAATAAAAGTGCTGTAAAATAAACTTCAAAATGGTTATAAGTTAAGGGGTTGTTAACTTTCTTTATGGTTCAAAAGAATTAATATATCAAATGAAAAGATAGAAAAGCAAATATGTAAAAAACTATGTCTGGAAATAGACCTTTGGCGGGAAATATAGTACAATAATTTAACCATGAGTATTGGGATATTTTATTTATCATAGAATAGCTAAGATATTTTTTTCCATGGAAAATCTTAGCTATTTCATTTAGATTGAAATTGAGAATTTGGTTATGTATGATGTTTTGTATATGACTTGCATTTTTAACCTATTTTAAAGCCTTAGTGGCTTTAATCAAAGATTAAATTTTTAATCAAAGATTAAAATCTTTGATTTTTAAAATTTTTAAATTATTTATTTATTCATTTTTATGTAGTACTTGGAATTGAACCCAGTGACGCTCTACTACTGAGCTACACCCACAATCCTTTTTATTTTTTATTTTGAGATAGGGTCTCATTAAGTTGCCCAGGCTGACCTAGAACTTAATATCCTCTGGTCTCAGTCTCTGAATTGCTGGGATTACAGGCATGCTCCACCATTCCCAGCCTTTTTCTTTTTTTTTTTAATAAGTTGTAGATGGACATAATACCTTTTTTTATTTATTTATTTTTATGTGGTGCTGAGGATTGAACCCAATGCCTCACACGTGCTAGGCAAGTGCTCTATCATTGAGCTACACAACCCCAGATCATGCCCAGATTTTTAAAAAGCTATACCAGAATACTACCTTGAACTAATTGTTTTGCTTTAATAGTTATTGTATAGACGTCCTAATAGGAAAATAATTACAAATTATTAGGCTGCAACTATTATATATTAAAATAATGAGATCTGGTTATTTTGCCTTGGATTACTGCGTAGTTCATTGAGAACAACTTTTTTTCTTCTTTCTCCTTTTTTTTTGTTGTGTGGTTTTTGTTTTTGTTTTTTAAAGAGAATGGGGTTCTTGCTTAAGTTGCCCAGGCTGGCCCTGAGCTCCTGCACTCAAGTGATCCTCCTGCCTCAGCCTCCTGAGGAGCTAGGACTGTAGGTGTGCTTGTGCCTGTCTAGAACAATAGCTTTTAAATAAAAATAATGGAATTAATTGAAAATACTAAAATAATTACTATGCCTCTTTATTATTGATATGAAGGTAATTGATGGTGTAGCAATGTATTTTGAATTAGGATAAACTGATATTTAGCAAAGGATTGATTTGTAGGAGGAAGAGAAAACAAAAGAAATAACTATTTTTATGGAATTATTTTTTTATGAGTCAAGTGTTAAGTCTTAAAAACCAAAGTATCTTTTAAAAGAAATTACATAAAGAATACAACTGATTTTCTTGTTTACTTGGGCAAAGATTTTATATCCCATTAATTTTTTTTTTAACCAGATAAAGACAAAAATACCCCTACAGAACATTGTATTCATGTAAAAATTATGTGTTTTGGGCTCTGAAGAAATGTCATAGTAAGGTCCAGCTATAGAAATTTAACAACAGGAGAAAATATTGTTTTCCAAGTAGTTCCTAATTAAACCGTTGCGTACCACTTTTCTTGGTATGCATTTTTTTGCTTTCTATTCTCAGGGAATCAAATTTTACATTTTGACCAAAAAGAAGAAATAAGAGTCTCTTTAGCTACAGTAACCCTTGTAGCTTCAGCATGGGTTTTAATATTTTTGTGTGTTGTAAACTTTTTTAGAACAGTGGCAAAGGACAGCTAAAAATGCAGAATACCTCTTATCAGCTTTCGTTTCCTTTTGTGTTATTTTGAACAAATTTCCTTTTATTTTTCACAATTTTTAAATTGGTTCCTTAGCTTTTTGATATATTCCCTACTTAGGCCATTAGCTAGATCTAATATTTATTGTACAACATTGAATCCTTCTTAAGTTTTATTATGATCTTAAAAACAAACATGAAATTAAGTATAACGTCAAGATTATAGTGCACATTGTATTATATAACCCCCTCCCCCAAAAGTTATAGAAACAAACTGCAAAACCAAGAAAGGGCAGATTAAATTTAAATGTGGTAGATGTTAATGTTCTCCTGAAAGTATCATATTTACTGGCATATTTAAAAAGGTATTTATATGCACAGTGCCTTACAATATAATGGAGGAAATTTTTAGAAATAAGTACTTTTCATCATGTCTAAGAGTGTTTCATAAACTATTCTTCAAATGAATACAAAATTATTATGGTGTGAGTTAAAATCCTAAGTTCTGATATGCAATAATATTGTACTGACCTTGAATAGAAATATAGTATCACATAACTGAAAAGAGATTTAATGTTATCAGCGAATACTAATAATAATAAGATAGCAATAAAACCAGAAAATTTAATGGAATTAAAGTCCCATATCATGTATATTAATGTAAAGGTAAAATTTATTTCAATAAAATTTATTTTAATTTATTTCAGTAAATTAAAGGTAAAGTTTATTTCAATGAATTTAAGATGTACAAAAAGTAAATCACAATATAAAATAAATTTGAATTTCTTTTGTAAGTAACTCTAGTATATATGAACATATAAACAAACATTTGAGTAAAAGATGGAACAAAGCATTTAAAATAAAAATGTGAGCTGGGTCCAGTGGTGCATGCCTATAATCCCAGCAATTGAGGAGACTTACACAGGAAGATCCCAAGTTTGAGGCCAGTCTCAGTAATTTAACAAGACCATGTCTCAAAATGGACCGGGAGTGTAGCTCAGTGATAGAGCACCATGGATTCAGTCCCCAATACCAATCAATCAATCAATCAATAATAAAGTGAAGGAATTTCAATTTGATGCTTATATATACACTAAAGGAAAGTATTTTACTATTTCAATTCAGAGAGCAGCCAAATAATTTGAAAGAACTAACAATAACTATGTCAGTGAAAATTATGGTTAAATAGCAACTTAATTGTAGACCTTTCTCAAAACCTAAAAATAATCATTAATAAAAGCAGGTAAATAATCATATCCAGATCAGAAAGCCATCATCACAGCTCAAATCTAGATGGTTTTCTTTATCACTGGCATTCATTGGATTAGAAACAAAGTCATTGTCTTTAAAATTCTGCTTCAAATGCTAGATACCATTTTCTAAATATTAAGTGTTCCATTTCCCTTGAACTTAATGCTTTTTTTTTGTTTTTGTTTTTGAGATATGAATTATAGGAACAAGGAATTTACATCTCAAATGCTGAGGGATTAATTTAAACTTTAGGTCAGTTGTGTAAGCTGTGGCATTTTGTAGTAAAGCAGTTAATTGATGTGAAAATTTGCTGAGTTTTTCTTCCTGCTTTGCTACTAGGGATAGATAATTGTGCTCAGTTTTGAGTAGTTGCTTACCTAAGATCCTAGGCTCTAAACCCTTGCATTTCCCTTTTATCTGTAATATGGTCATATTGAGTACAAGGTAATTTTTGTGGATGAGGAAGTGGAAATATACTTTGTAAGCTGATAATTAAGATGCACTTCCTTTTACTGGCATGGTGCTGCTTCGTAAGTTCTTATGTTTGACATGCATATGCTAGGTTTTGCAATTCTTATTTTTTTTCCTCTCTTCATTTGAAGAGCGCATTATATCTTTTAACTTCACTTGGCTTAAAGGTTCTCTTACTAGCCTAAAATAATGCATTTATCAGTACTGGTTGGATCCTAAGTAAAAACAGCCAGTAAGTTACACAGTAATACCTCCTTGTAAGAGGGATAATTCAGATGAATTTGACATTAAAATTCCCCTACTTGGGACATGAGACTCCTCTGACACTGCTGTATAAAGGCTTTTCCTACTAAGAAAAGTAGAAATGAGTAACAGCCTAGATACCATCTATTTTCTTAAGCAAGGTAGGCTAAAGTTTTATAAGCCTCTTTCCAGAGAGAGGTCCCATGTCTACATCACATGAAGAGCACTTATAATGACTCATATTTCCACATTTGAGGAATCATGCTTTCTTGGTTTTTGTGCTTTTATAAATAGAAAGGGAAACCTACTCAGCGGTGGCCCAAAAGAGGTGGGAATTTAGCCAGGCGCAGTGGCGCACACTTGTAATCCCAACACTTTGGAAAGGCTGAGACACGAGAATAGCTAGTTCAAAGCCAGCCTCAGCAATGGCAAGGCACTAAGCAACTCAGTGAGACCCTGTCTCTAAATAAAACACAAAATAGGGCTGGGGCTGTGGCTCAGTGATCACGAGTGCCCCTGAGTTCAATCAAAGTTCAATCAGTACCAAAAAAAAAAAAGTGGCAATTTTTGTTGTAGATGATCGTTGGCTGTTAAATCACTTAAGCGATGATAATCTTGATTCTTGCAAAAGGAGGTACAAGATATAGCTGCCCATTTCTTGACACTCCATTTGATAGGAAATGAGTGTGAAACACTTTAGTTGATGTGTGTCCCTTTATGCAATTTTCTTATTTTGTTAAAAGAAACAATGTAATTTTTCCCTGTGATGAAAGACATTCCAAACTCTGCAAATTGTGATCTTCTAAGATCAATAATACTTTAAAGGATATATGTACACACATATATGTACATACAAATGTGTGTGTGTGTAGATGTATATATGTTGTATGGAAGTCTTACTTGATAAACATTCCTGGTTATCAAGTTTTATTCAACTTTATTTGCTTAGCCTTTACACTGAAATGGATAGATCCAAATTTACATTTTTGGCACCATATGTAACATTAAGTGATATTTCTAAACCACAGTTGTGTTTTCAAGTAAATTATAATGCTCAAATTTATTTTTTGTCATAGTGCTACAGTACTGCTTGTAATACTATGAATTAAAAGAAGGAAAAAATTGGGCAAATTGCTTTTGATGTCTACTTTTAGGTGAAACCCCACTTCTACACTGGGGATTGGACGCAGGGGTGATTTATCACTAAGTTATACCCCTATTTATTTTTATTTTTTTGTTTTGTGACAGAATCTTGCTAAGTTGTGGATGGTGACCTCAAACTTATGATCCTCCTGCCTCAGCCTCCCAAGTAGTTGGGATTACAGATGGGTGTGCCACTATGCCTAACGTTTAGTTGAGCTTTGACAGTTTGGAAATAGTGACAAAAGTATAAATGCCCAAGATAAAACCACTAGACTTTCTATGCTTTTACACTGCTTTGTTCATATGTAATAAACTGCTTTTCAATTGCATATTTGTGTGAAAAATTACCATTTTAGGGGAGATATTTTTGTTCATGTTGGAATACAACTTGCATTTTGAATTATCAGTAAACTAGGAAACATTCAGTACTTGTAAATGATAAAAATAGGCTCTACTTCAGCAGTGAAAACTGTAATTTGATGTTTTAATTGCCAACTTGGAAAATAAATCAAAATTTATTTATAAACATCCCATGTTTTTAATAATAAAGATTATTGAATACCCTTCTTGCCAGTAAGAGGGAACATATTTTAAATACATATAATGTAGAGCTGTGTTGTTTATGAAGGCCAGTTCATGAAATCTTTAACAATTGACTTTTTGTTTTCAATTTATTGCTGTTTGGTTTTGCTGTTTTGAACTGTTTCCACCCTTTGCTAATGCCACTAGGGACTCCGATCATGTTTACACCTTCAGCAAGCTAACTTAGCTGATTATATTGCTAGAGTTATATTATATAGAATAATCTATATGTAGATTATTGTGGATTTCCAGTTTTTTAAATGTAAATGGTTTTTGAAGAGTTTTTCTTTGTATTGAATATTTTTGCATTGCTTTTTTGGTTTATCATAATTGTAAGTAGGATAGAAAATGTACAAGAATACTAGGCAGAGGGCAGGAAAAAGAACTTTGAACGGAACAGAGAGGAACATTTAAGGATCTAGGGGTGTTGGATCTGCTGATGCCAGGATGAATAACATGCTACATCATGTTACATTGGGGTAAACTTTCTGAATTGGGACTGGCATGAAAATAGAATTTAAGGCTTCAAATGATGTGGCACGTGCCTGTAATCTCAGCACTTTGGGAGGCTGAGACTGGAGAATGACAAGTTCAAAGCCAGCCTTAGCAATGGCGGGGCACTAAGCAACTCAGTGAGACCCTGTCTCTAAATAAAACAGGGCTAAGGATGTGGCTCAGTGGTGGAGTGCCCCTGAGGGATTGCCCTGGTACCAAAAAAAAGTTTCAAATGATGGTTTCTATGGTCAAAATAATGTATATTTTCTTTCTTGTTTCTGACCTCTACATAGTAGTGAAGTTTCATGCTAAAACAACAGTAAACCATTGATCTGGAAATGGTCCAACTAACGTTAAAGTGATGCAGTAGTAATTGCAATCATGATTTTCTAATTTGGTGGAACCCTGGGAAAAATGGAAAACTCCGGAATCCCTTTCCCTGCCTCTTTTTACATACACAACTCTAAAACACTGATAAAAAAATTCCTTTTATTTACTACGGTGTAAGCTTGCTGCTGCTCTTTACTGTCAGTCAGGTCTTAACGCTTTTTCTACAGAAAAAAATATGCTTAAGTATTTTAGACAAATGTAAGCAGAGTTCACCTTTGGGGTTCTTATTTCAAGGGTGTTTTAGCCGGTGTGTCATCCATGTTAGGAAGGGAATATGCAGCATATGCCGTGCATTGTTACATATTCAGCAACCACATCTCATAGCCTTTGACGCTCACTACGCAGCTGTTATCATTTTACTAGTAAGGAAACTAAGGTCTGAGAGAGTGACTGAGTGCGCGGCTGGTGAGCTGCTGCGCGGAAATCTGCACGCCAATCTTCAGTTACAGGTACAAGGCGTGATGTCATGGGTGGTGCCAGGCGGTGGTTCCTCGAGTTCCGGACGTGGGCCTGGCCGGAAACAGTGCAACAGAAGGCCCCGCCCCGCTCCGCCCAGCGCTAGCGGGTGGTTGCGCTTCCCAAACCGGTCTGCTGGGCCCGAAGGTGCGGAACCTGGCTGGCTCACAGGCTAGCTCCGCCCCTCGAGCCGGCCCCACCCCTTGCGGCCCCCAGGTCTCTCTCTCAGTGACTTAGCTGGGCGTGGCGCCAGGCGGGCGCTGCTGGTGAGTCCCTGTTCCTATGTGAGGGGCTCGGCCATCCACTGGGAGGGGAGGCGAAGGATGGAAGTGGGCTTATCGGCCATTACTCTGTCTTGCCAGCAGCCCTGTGGCGACGACGACGATGGACCGGGAGCCGGTGGGCGGTGTGGAAGGAGAAGCAGTCTCTGTGTCTGGAGCTGCGGCATTCGGAGACTCGGAGCGGCAGGTAGGTGGGGCCGCGGAGGCTGAGGCCCGGAGAACCGAGCGCCTCCTCACCCTGTCAAGCGGACTACCTATTTGGCTTGCCCGGCCTTCTTCCAGTCAGGCCGCCCGCCGGGGTTCTTCCTCACGGTACCCCTGCCTGTGCTCCAAGAAACCAATTCAGGAGAAGAAGAAGACGCCTCCGCCCCGTTGGGGCGCCCTTAATTCAACAGCCCTTTCGCTGGCAGCGCCCGGGACTCTCGGGCCGCCTTGGATTTCCGGGGGTGATATTCCAGCTAGTGGTTGCGAGCGAGAGAAAACAGGCGTGTCTCCGAAAGGCTGTCCTTAAAAGCAGTTGAAAGCCAGGTGACGCGGCGTTAGCCACTTCTCAGTCTCTTGTGGTCCTGGCGCCTGCCTTGGCAACTGCCCCTAAGCATTTACAGGCTTTCATTCACTTAATCCCTATGAGTGCGTGAGGTGGGTGTTACCCCCATTTTACCAGCGAGGTGACTAAGGCTCAGAGCTGCACAGTAAATTGTAATTTAAAGTTTTCCAATAGCCACGTTAAGAAAGTAAAAAGAAACCTGTGATACTAATTTTAATATGGTGTCTTATTTAACTCACTTTATTAAAAAAACATTTCAGGGCTGCGGTTATGGCGCAGTGGTAGCGTGCTCGCCTAGCACGCGTGAAGCACTGGGTTCGATCCTCAGCACCACATAAAAATAAAATAAAGATATTCTGTCCACCTACAACTAAAAAATAAATATTAAAAAAAAACATTTCAACGTATAATATGAAAATTAAGGAGGTATTTTACATTTGTTTGTACTGCTTGAAATCCTGTATTTTATTTTAGCAGCCCATCGTCTCAGTTGTGACTGACCACATTGCAAGTGCCTGTTAGCCACACTGGCACGTGGTTACTGTATTGGACAGTGCGTTGTAGCAAGTTAAAGTTTGTGAAGATTTGTTTTGGATTTGGTAATCTAAATTAGTAGTGAATCTTGGTCTTTGACCAAGTAAAACCAATGAAGGAATTGTTTTAACGGAAACCCGCTGACGAAGTAGTTTTGACAGTCAAAAACCTGGGGTGCAAGCCAGGCTCTATGGTGTGGGCCTGTGTAAGCCCGACTAGTCCAGAGACTGAGGCAGTGGGATTGAAAGTTCTACACCAGTCTCAAAATAAAAAGGGATGAGGATGTAGGGCAGCGTCGGAATCCTCATACTGAAAAACAAACTGGAGTTGTTAATGTGCAGAAATTTTCCTAACATCTGTGGGAAAGCTTTTTCAGTGGCTTCAGTTTTGAGACTAAGTACCTGAATTGTTAGTAAGACATTTCCCCCAAACAACAGGTTCCTAAAGAGTTGTTCCTAAATGTCATAGTATAATATGCAGTTTGCACTAACAAAGTTTTCGCACATACTAGTCTCTATGTGGAATTTTTTTTTTTTTCTATTTAAGGAGGAGGAGGAAAATTCATAAGGAGTTCAGGAGACACCACTAATTGATTAAGTTCATTTTCAGTTGAGACTTCTTGTTGACAGGTATACTTGGACTGAACCTTTAAGGCCACAGAGATTGATGTGCTTTTCCATTTGTTTTTTTCTTTTTGTCACTAGAATTGTTTTCATCACTGCTTCAGCTTTGACACTCTATTAGCAAAGTAAACATAACTGTACTAATATGCCAGATAAATGTTTCAAGGGAGACTGTTTTTTGGTTTAGTGGTGTTAGGTGGTTTTCATATTGTTGGTTAAAATATAATATTTAAACAGTAAAGAAGGCTGCAGAGCAAAGGGCAAAAATTCACAGGAATACACCCAGTGCCCTTTCCTCAAATTCTCATTTCCCCCCAATTAACTATTATTTCTATGCATATCTTTTCTTTTTTGTTAAATACAAATGAATTCATACTATACAGATTGTTTTAAAATTTGCCCTGTTTATGCCAGGGGTTTGAACTTAGTAAGAGAAAGAGACCAGGGAGGTGGAGATATGGGTGGATGGTAAGGCTGCCATTCTATACTCCTTTCCAAATTCATGAGAACTGACAGACACCAACCGTCATGTAAGGAAGAAGTCAGAGATAGGATCTGTGTTTAGAATTAGGTGTATAGCCAGGCCATACAGTACTGTTGTGACGTTGTATCCAACAGCCTCTCTCAGTGAATTTTCAAGCAGAATCTCAGCCTCAGTATTTTCAAAGAAGTTAAAATTTCAGGGAATTTTAGGGAAATGAGAATATGAGGAAAGGGCAGTGGGGGTATTTCTGTGAATTTTTGCCTTTTGCTCTGCAATCTTCTTTACTGTTTAAATATTTTATTTAGAGACAAGCTCTCCCTAAGTTGCTTAGGGCCTGGCTAAGTTGCTGAGACTGGATTGGAACTCATGAGCCTCCTGCCTCAGCCTCCTGAGCCAGTGGGATTACAGTTGTGCGCCACCACTCCCAGCAAATAAAATCTCTTGAATAAAAATCTTTATGTGAAATATGATTAGAATAAATCAGATGCTATTTTAATTCATGTATATAGTGAATATTACTCAGTTGTTTATACTTATCTAATTTTGGTATTTGAATGAAAAATGAGTCATATTTTAATCTTTCCCTTTAGTACTTAACATTTTTTTTGTTTTTATTTTTTTGGTACTGGAGATTGCAAGAATGTTCCACATCTGAACTATATCCCTATCCAAATATATATATACATACACACACACACACACACACACACACACTTACTTGTTTTGTTTTGGGGATTGAACTCGAGGCACTCAACCACTGAGCCACATCCCCAGCCCTATTTTGTATTTTATTTAGAGACAGAGTTTCACTGAGTTACTTTGTGCCTTGTGTTTGCTGAAGCTGGCTTTGAACTTGAGATTCTCCTAACTCAGTCTCCTGAGTCACTGGGATTATAGGCGTGTGCCACTGTACCTGGCTCCAATCCTTTTAAATTTTATTTTGAAGCAATTCTTGCTAAATTGCCCAAACTAGCCTTGAACTTGTAATACTTCTGCGTCAGCCTTCTGAGTGGCTGGGATTACAGGTGTGTACAACCACTCCTGGCTCAGAATGATTTGTTTTTTGTACTGGAGATTGAACCTGGGAGTGCTTAACCACTGAGTCACATCCCCAGTCCTTGTTTTTTTCGGGGGAGGGGTACCAGGGGTTGAAAGATTGAACCCAGGGGTGCTTAACCACCAAGCCACATCCCCAGCCCTTTTTGATATTTTATTTAGGGACAGGGCCTCACTATGTTGCTGAGGCTAGCTTTGAACTCACAATCCTCCTGCCTCAGCCTTCTGAGCCGCTGGGATTACAGGCGCAGGCCACCACACCTGGCCTCAATCCTTTTTATTTTTTATTTTGAGACAGGGTCTCACTAAATTGCTTAGGGCCTCCCTAAGTTGCTGAGGCTGGCCTCAAACTTGTGATCCTCCTGTCTTAGCCTCCTGAGTTGCTGGGATTACAGCTGTGTGCATGTTTTGATTTATTAAAGTTGCCTAAGGAAAATAAAGTAATTGAGTTGAGAGACATTTCTTCTCATTTGCCTGTGTCTTAAAAAAGGAAAAACTAAGCCAATTAGAGATTGCTACAGAGAACTTCTCACTACTTCTCTCCTGGGGGTGAGACTGGCAGGATATAGTATGATATCATATTATGAAAGATCTGAGCATTATTCACTGTAGATCTAATTCAACTTCTGGCTTTCCTTGGCATAGGAAATTAAGGAATCTAAAAAGCCAAGTCATAGTCCAAAAGGAAACAGTGATATCAGGATAATCATAAGCCAAACCTTTTTTATTGTTTTAAATTTTGAGACAGGGTCTTACTAGGTTGCTTACCATAAGCCAAATCTTGGGGAAAACATGAGATTGGGTAGAAATGGCTTTAGGTGCTGGGAACTGAGGGAGTGTGGTACAGGAAAAAGGGGTTTAGGTGAACCACTCTTCCCCATTTTCATCATGATACAATCAGTGCATTGATCTTTATTTGTTAAGGGCTAGGATTTGTTTGAAATCTCCGGACAACCTGGAGACAATTTTGAATTATTTTCCTAGGATGACCCATAGATAAGCCCATGTTATCAAAATTTTCATGATGTGCAATTTCCTATATATCAGTTGTTAGTTGCTACCAATGATGTCTTTTGGTTGGTTATACCTGGATTCAAGTCTGGGCTAATGACTAAAATCACCTTTAGAAAGTGAAGGAGAGATAAAAACTGTATCTCTTTTCTGAAAAGGACCTTAGAGAATGGATAGAAAACAGTGTATAAAAATAAAGTTGCTTATACTTGTATAACTGAGCAATTCCAATCTACTATATTTATCAATATAATCACATCTCTGTAACACCAGTTCAAAGAACTTTTGTTGTGGTTAAACAATTATGGGTTTAAATTACATTTGCCCATAATTATAAGAATCTTTATGGAGACAAAATTTCTGTGCTGTGGACTATCCTAAAGAATACCACCAACATGACTCTAATTATGGTAGTATTATAGTTCTATATATCTTACTTTGGTTTAGTTTTTTTTTTTAATATTTTTTTAGTTGTAGATGAATGCAATATCTTTATTTTTATTTATTTATTTGTATGTGGTGCTGAGGATCGAACCCAGTGACTCACGCATGCGAAGCAAGCGCTCTACCACTGAGCCCCAGCCCCAGCCCCTTGGTTTAGTTTTTAACCAGTAATACATGATATTCTCATCACAATTAATAGCAAAATGCAAAAAGAATTAAAAGTCTTCTTTTTAAAAATATTTTTAGTTGTAGATGGACACAATACCTTTATTTATGTATTTTTATGCGGTGCTGAGGATCGAACCCAGTGCCTCACATGTGCTAGGCAAGTGCTTTACCACTGAGCCACAACCCTAGCCCCTTAAGTCTTCTTGATCACTCACTTGTACCTTTTCCCATACGTGTATTCCTATTTGTGGATGTAACCACAGTTATCAGATTTTTCTTCACCATTATATATATTGTCCCTTTGTGAAATTTAGTAAGATGATGCAAAGGTTTTCTTAAGAGTTTAGAATTGAGCCGGGCATGGTGGCTCAAGCCTGTAATCCCAGCACTTAGGGAGGCTGAGACAGGAGAATCGCGAGTTCAAAGCCAGCCTCAGCAATGGCGAGGCGCTAAGCAACTCAGTGAGACCCTGTCTCTACATAAAACACAAAATAGGGCTAGGGATGTGGCTCAGCGGTCGAGTACTCCTGAGTTCAATCCCCGGTACCAAAAAAAAAAAAGAGTTTAGAATTGAGGTAAGATGACAGTAAACAAAAGATCTTCACTATCTTCCACAGTAAGCATTTACTTTGAATTTGAAACATGACTGCATGTATGTGATAAGATTAGTGTTTCTCTAGGAGTAAAATTTGGTTGTAGTTATAATTCCATAGACTACTGTACAAGTAGTTTTTAAATTTATACATCTTTTTTTGAGGGGAGGGGGGTACCAGGGATTGAACTCAGGGGTACTTGACCACTGAGCCACATCCCCAGCCCTATTTTGTGTTTTTGTTTAGAAACAGGGTCTTACTGAGTTGCTTAGCGCCTTGTCATTGCTGAGGCTGGCTTTGAACTTGTGATTCTCCTGTCTCAGGCTCTCAAAATGCTGGGATTACAGGTGTGCGCCCCCACGGCCTGCTATATTTACACATCTTTTTACAATAAAAAAAATTCTGTTGGCACATGTATGCCATTGACTAAGAAATTTGGAAGTTCAGGAATAGCACACCAATGGTCAGCTTTTCAAGTTTGGTTTACTGATATGCTTTTTAAAAAATATTTTTAGTTGCAGATGGACACAATACATTTATTTTGTTTAATTTTTTTATGTGGTGTCGGGGAACGAACCCAGTGCCTCACGCATGCTAGGCAAGCGCTCTGCCACTGAGCCACAACCCCAGCCCTACAGATGTGTTTTTATTTGGTCTGCACAGTATTCAAAAATACTTTTTTCCAAGTTTAAATGTCTTTAGTTGGGGCATGCATTCTTTATAGGATCCACCCATCTCTATAGAGCTTTACTCATTTTTGGTATTTGCTTGGCTCTAAAAGGCACTTGAATTTAGGAGTCCTGTTTTGTGTAAGGAGAGATTTTTAAGTTAAACTGAACTGGTTTTCTGATGCTCATATATAGCTAAACTCAAAACCAAAAACTTAAGAGTTCCCTAATAGTTTGCTTATTTTATATACTTAATATGTGTATGTTAGCCGGGCACAGTGGTGCATGCCTATAATCCCAGCACTTTGGGAGGCTGAGACAGGAGAATCACGAGTTCAAAGCCAGCCTCAGCAA
>CM053401.1:57437749-57474702 GCA_028644305.1 Xerus rutilus | reverse complement strand
GGAAAGTCTAAGATTGGAAGAGAGTCAGAGAAAGAGAGAGAAACTTGCCTTTCTATAACCTCTCATTAGGCCCTACCTCATAACACTTGCATTGGGGATTACTTTTCCAAAGCATGCTTTTGAGTAACCCATTCAAACCATGGCAGGGCTACTAAAGGTTTTCTTAGCTTTTAGCCATGGGATACTTTTGAGGGTAAAAAAAATCCTACATTTACACAGACTCAATTAAAACTTGGTATTTAAAATGAAGATTTAAGATAAATATTCCTGGCATATGATATAGATAGAGAATAAGAAATGGAGACCTAAACTAGGCATAGTAGCACATGCCTATAATCCCAGCCGTTCCAGAGAAAGAAGCAGGAGGATCATAAATTCAAGCCCAGCCTGAGCAATTTCATCTAAAAAATGAAATTTGAGCCTGAGCCTATCTCAAAAATGAAAAGGGCTGGGCATGTAGCTCAGTGGTAGAACATTTCTGGGTTCAATCCTAGTCCCTCAAAAAAAAAAAGTTGTTCTAGACTTTTTAATGATTTTATAGTAATTCACTTAGATTTTACTTTAGATGAGCATTTCTTTATATATTTAAAAAATCTTATGTTATAGTTAGTACTCCCCTTCCTACCTCCACACTGGGAACTGAATCTAGAGCCTGTACATGCTAGGCAAGTGCTTTACCACTGAGCTATATCCTAGCCTGAGCTATATTTGAGTGATCTCTCCCAAAGTATGGAATTTTCCATTTAATATTTTCAGACCAAGCCGGGCGTGGTGGCACAAGCCTGTAATCCCAGCACTTAGGGAGGCTGAGACAGGAGAATCGTGAGTTCAAAGCCAGCCTCAGCAGTGGCGAGGTGCTAAGTAACTCAGTGAGACCCTGTCTCCACATAAAACACAAAATAGGGCTGGGGATGTGGCTCAGTGGTCGAGTGCCCCTGAGTTCAATCTCCAGTACCAAAAATAAAAAAAAAATTTTCAGACCAAGGTTAATGGTGGTAACTGAAACCATGGAAAGCAAAACTGTATGAGCAAGGAATACTATAGTCAGAATTCAAAATTCCTCATTTTTTGCCTGTCAGTTTTTTTAAGGAAAAGAACATTATAGTATCCAGGTCTACATTGCTGGTGAATATTGATTGGTAAATTTTCTAGATTGAAGTTTTGCACTGTGGGTGAAAAACTTTCTAAATTGATTATATTTTGGGTCTTATCACACCTTTTGGAATTTAAGCATATAGGGAAATAAACAACATAATAAGCTTAATTGTTATAGTAAGTGGGAAAAATAAAGATAATACAACAATATTGTAAAAATGTGTGTATACACACACACACACACCCACACACTCAGGAAAAAAGTGAAAAGATAGGTTAAAATGTTTAAATGATAAGGGCTGGGGCTGTAGCTCAGTGGTAGAGTGCTTGCCTAGCATGTGTGAGGCCCTGCACCACAAAGATAAATAAAATAAAAGTATCATATCCATCTACAACAAAAAAATTTTTTAAAAAAGTTAATGATAAAGCCAGGCGCGGTGGTGCAAGCCTGTAATCCCAGCACTTAGGGTGGCTGAGACAGGAGAATCGCGAGTTCAAAGCCAGCCTCAGCAATGGCGAGGCGCTAAGCAACTCAGTGAGACCCTGTCTCTACATAAAAAACACAAAATAGGGCTGAGGATGTGTCTCAGTGGTCGAGCTCCCGCCCCTGAGTTCAATCTCCAGTACCAAAAAAAAAAAAAAAAAGTTAATGATAATTTGGGTGGTGGAAATGGGTGACTTAAACTTTTTAAATATTTTGCTCCATTTTCTAAGTGTTCTATAAGTACTGCTTTTTAAAAAATATTTTTTAGTTGTTGATGGATCTTTATTTTATTCATTTATTATTTATATGTGGTGCTGAGGATCGAACCCGGTGCCTCACACATGCTAGGCAAGCGCTGTACCACTGAGCTACAGCCCCAGCCCTATAAGCACTGCTTTTTAAAAAAATATTTTTTTAGTTGTCAGTGGACCTTTATTTTTATTTATTTATTTATATGCAGTGCTGAGAATTGAACCCAGTGCCTCACAGGCAAGTACTCTGCCACTGAGCCACAATCTCAGATCAAGGATTATTAGCTATTATAATCTGAAAAGTTTAAAAACAAGAGGCATCAGGTCTTGATGGGGAAGGAAGAGATGGATACTTGAAATTTTGTAGGAAAAAAATGAAACATTTAGCATTATAAAATTAAAGCATTGAAAGACCCAAGATCTTGTCCAAGTTTTGCTATTACTGAGATGGTGGGGGTGGCAGTGATGCTTTAAGTGAGGCATGATTCCAGTTTAGATTTTTGAACTACCTATCATTTTGATTCAGTAAGGTCAGGTACAAAGGACCTTTTAAATTAATTCTGCACAATTGTGTGGGATAATGATAAGAATTTATTCAGGAATCTTTATCCAGTTCCTCACCTCTGAAGCAGGTTTAATTCTTTAGTAGTCCTAGCTTGGATGTTAGTAGTTATTGTCTCTGGAAACAATCCCAGAAGAATTGTGGCACTGAGAAATAAATATATGCTTTCTTTTGAAGCATGCTGCTTCTTTTTTTTTTGTACTGAGGAATGAACTCAGGGGCCATTACCACTGAGCTACCTGAGCTACTTCTCCAGTCCTTTTTATTTTTTGAGACAGGGTCTCCCAAAGTTGCTGAAGATGGCTCAAACTTACGATCCTCCTGCCTCAGCCTGAGTTGTTGGGATTACAGGTACACTCCACTGCACCTGCTCGCTTGCCCAGTTCTAAGTAGTTCCCTTGCCCTTGTTATTTATTTTGTATTATGGAATTTGGTTTCCTTCCTTATACTTCTGCCACTGTCCCATTTTCTGTAAACCATCAAGTCATATCTTAAAACAGAGCCCTTAGCCAGGCGCAGTGACGCACGCCTGTAATCCCTGCACTTTGGGAGGCTGAGACAGGAGAATCGTGAATTCAAAGCCAGCCTCAGCAATAGCGAGGCACTAAGCAACTCAGTGAGACCCTGTCTCTACATAAAACACAAAATAGGGTTGGGGATTTGGCTCAGTGGTTGAGTGCCCCTGAGATCAATCCCTGGTATCAAAAACAAAAAATACAAAAACAAAACAAAACAAAATAGAGCCCTTAAAGTAATCCTTATCTCACATGAGACTTAACTTTGCTCTGAATGTAGAAGATACAATAGATTTAATCCAGTGAGTCAAAAACATATTTTTTTAAAATTGTTTTTTAGTTGTTGAATCTTTATTTTATTCATTATTTATATGTGGTGCTGAGGATCGAACCCAGTGCTGATTGTTTGCTAGAGCTGCCTTACTTCTATATCTTTTCAGATATACTATCAAAGAAACTGGCATACCTACTTCATGGCAAGACTGTCTACTCAGTCTTAACAAAAAAAAAATTTTTTTTTGGTACCATGGACTAAACCCAAGGGGCATTTAACCAGAGCCACACCCCGAGCCCTTTTTTATATTTTATTTAGAGACAGGGTCTCTCTAAGTTGCTTAGGGTGTTTCTAAATTGTTCAGACTACCTTTGAACTTATGATCCTCCTGCCTCAGCTCCTGAGCTGCTGTGATTACAGGCAAGTGCCACAGT
Source organism: Xerus rutilus (assembly GCA_028644305.1). Classification (NCBI taxonomy): domain Eukaryota; kingdom Metazoa; phylum Chordata; class Mammalia; order Rodentia; family Sciuridae; genus Xerus; species Xerus rutilus. The sequence continues at coordinate 57,471,087 of CM053401.1, read as the reverse complement.
ACCTGACTTAATGTATCTTAGCTAAAATGATTATGGACAAGTTTATCTCTCTTCCTAAGAAGTAATATTAAGCAATTGTTAATGTATTTGATTGATTGCAGGATGCATACTATGTTTTATGTTTTCTGTTCTTCTGTTTTTTTTTTTGAAATAGATTTTCATTGTGTTGCTCAGGCTGGTCTTGAATTCCTGGACTCAAGGGATCCTTCTGCCTCAACCTTCCACACCTGGCTTTTTTTTTTTTTTTAAATGGTACTGGAGATTGAACCCAGTGGTGTTCCACCAATGAGCTACATCTTTTTATTTTGAGACAGCTCTGGCTAAGTTGCCTAGGCATGGCCTTGAACTTGCAGTCTCCCCCCTTGCCTCAGCCTCTATAGTAGCTTCTATGTTTTCTTTTGATTAAAAAAGAAATATTGGTACAGTGGAGTGTGTCTGTACTAATTATCAGTTTTATCCAGAGGCAAACTGTCATCTATTTGGCAAATACTTCACAAAAGTACTGTATGGAGATGAGTTATGGAGGTATGTAGTATAGACTGCATTCTGTCTTTGGCCCTGAACTACCAAATATACACTGACCTGGTCTTGGGTTGTATATTCTAGTCCCTTTTTAATCTTTAAGGGAACAAAAAACTCATTTTTCCACTTGTCTCTTATATTCTCATTGTTTTTTTTTAAATGTTTATTTTTTTTAGTTGTAGGTGACAGAATATCTTTATTTTATTTTTACGTGGTGCTGAGGATCGAACCCAGTGCCTCACGCGTGCCAGGCGAACACACCACCACTGCGCCATAATCCCAGCCCCTTATATTCTCATTATTAAAATCTCATTTGGTGTGCCCTTACTTATTCTGCTTCAACATCCTGCATCTTAACTTTCCCAGTGTAATATAAATGTGTTAGACTGTGTGATCCTTAGGGTTCTATTGATTTTTATATCATCTTTGGTGTTGTGTGAACATTTAATACAAAAAAGCAAGACAGGAGAAAGACTTCAGATTATCATCACTTTGTAAATAATGTAGACTGAATAACCAACTTTGTTTCAGTGGCTCCATCTTTTTTTTTTTTTTTTGGTTCTTCTGTGGGCTTAAGGTAGTGGTAATTATATGGACAAATGTAAAATATCTTTGTGGAATCCTGTCTTTAAAGATTTCAAGTTTTTGATTGCATTGCAATATGTGTAGATTCTATGTCCCTACCATGTATTTGACTACTTCCTTCTACTTCATTCATAAATACAAAGAATATGTTTAGGTATGAATTTTGCTAACCTGACTGCTTGTTGCAGACAAAACTTACCTGGGGCCCCTACTTATGGTTTTACATGCTTCGGGCTGCCACATCTACCCTTTCAGGTATTGTTTTTCTGTTTGAATATTATATAATTGCTGTAATTTACTCCAAGAACAAGAACTTTGCCAAATGGGATGTTTCCAAACTAATGAATTAACCTTGCCTTAGCAGTTAGCTAGCTAGCATTGGAAGATATTAATCTAACTTTTACATTCTTTAGCTTCTGGTTGTGTTTATATTTTATTTTTTGGCACTGGGGATTGAGCCCAGAGGTGTTTTACCACTGAGCTATATACCCCCAGTGCTTTTTACTTTTTATTTTGAGACAGAGTCTTGCTGAATTATCAACTAATGACTTAATCATGCTAATTTAAATATAGGTTTAAACCATAAAACTTGTCTTCTGTTTCCAGTTTTAATTTCATCATAGCTTCTATTAATTTCAATCTTCTAGGGCATATTGTGAATACTAATTGATTCAACAAACATTTACAAGTACTTGCTATATGCTAGATAGTCTGGTGTAATGGGAAGAACATGAATTTTAGATTCAAATCTAGATTTGAATTTTAGATCTGCTTTGTCAGCTCAGGTTAGGCAAGTCCTTTTATATCTCGTGGCTGCCACATGGTAGGCACTTAAAGAGAAAGTAACTCCCTTCTCCAGCCTAGTGATAGCCTAACCTTCTAAGGTATACATTTTTCTTAAAGAAATAGACATATAACAGATCATAACACCTGGCAAGAAATGTTATAATAGAAATGTGAACAGACTGTTGTTGGGAGCACAGAAGGCACTACTAATGCTTCTTAGAGAAATTAGGAAAGACATATTAGGATTTTTTTTTCTTTTTCTTTTGATAGCGGGTATTGAACTCAGAGGTTCTCCACCACTGAGCTACATCCCCAACCATATTTTGTGTTTTATTTAGAGACAGGGTCTCACTGAGTTGCTTAGCACCTCACTGTTGCTGAGGCTGACTTTGAACTTGTGATTCTCCTGTCTAAGCTCCTAAAGTGCTGGGATTACAGCTGTGTGCCACTGTACTTGGCCGTGTTGAGTTTTAATAATCTCCTTGAGCATAGGGACAGTAACTTTAGTATTCCTAGTGTCTTACATACAGAAAGTGTTTAAGAAATGTTTATGGGATTGTATGTCTTTTAAATTTGTGTCTTTAGTGTGTGATTTTCTTGGAGAGAAGATTGCATCTGTTTTGGGTATCAGCACTCCAAAATACCAATATGCCATTGATGAGTATTACCGGATGAAGAAGGAGGTATGTCTCCTTTTAATATTTTTTTTATTTGGTTTGGTTTGCTATAGATTTGATGGGTTGCATAATGAGCTTATGCAGCTGCCCAGAAGATAGCACCTTTATTCTTTTTGTGTGTGCTGCTGTTGATCAAACCCAGGGCCTTGCACATGCTAGGCAAGTGCTCTACCACTGAATATAACTCCTTTAGTTTATAAAATTAACATAATTTTAGAATTCTTTAAAACTGGAATTTCCTTAAGATCCATATACAAAACTAAGTTAGGTTTCATTGTGCTAGTCCTATATGAGGTGCCTCATATACATTCATCTTCACACACCACTTTTTGAATCATTCTAATTTTAAGATGAAATAAGATTCAGCCTCTGTACTTAGGCACACAGACTGGATATAGAAGTGGTGCTAGAAATGGGTATGTGCCCACCATTAAAGTGCAAAGGTGTGAGGACTATTATGTCTGCAGGAGGCAGTGAGGCCCTAGGAGGGATGACAGGAGTTTAGACCTAAAGAATAAGAAAGATTTAGTGCTTTAAGAGCATGGGCTTAAGAACCAAAGACCCTAAACTCAAAATCTGGCTCTGGGACTTCTAACTTCAATTTTCTTATCTTTATAAATGAGAACTGCCACATCTACACTACATTTAATGAATATGTTAAATGCTTAGACTAGCACCTAGTATATACTGATCAGCACACAATAGATACTAGTATCTATTATTATTCTTCAAGGAAATTAAGGGTAGCAATTCAGGTGAAGTTAGAATGTAGAAGTTGTGGGGCTGGGGTTGTGGCGCAGTGGTAGCGTGCTCGCCTAGCACGCGGGAGGCACTGGGTTCGATCCTCAGCACCACATAAAAAATAAAAAAATAAAGATATTGTGTCCACCTACAACTAAAAAATAAATATTTAAAAAAAAAAAGAATGTAGAAGTTGTGAAGATTAACACTACAAGCCATTTAGAGCCTTATTATCTCATTTGGACTATTGTAATAGCCTCCTTAAATGGTCTGTCTTAATTCTCACACCATTAATTAGTCTTCCCTGAGAGGTTAGTCTGTATTAACTACCACTATCAAAGGATACAAAAAGATGCCACCTTCTCAATGAATTTAAAGTTGAAGAACTAGAAATTACTCTTCTCTAAATCTTTTTAGTACTTATTTCTTTGTTTTAATACTCTTTACATGTCTTAACTTCCCTAATAGATTTTAAACTTCTTCAGGGCAAGAACTGCCTTATCGGCACATTAGGTGCTTATGGGAAAGCACCATTATTATTGGAAAATCAATTTTCCAATCATGCTATATCATTTGACGAATGAACTAAGCTATCCCACTGAATAGGCTGGCACTTTATATTTGAAGTGATATAGTATTTGTCAACTTTTTAATGTAAATTAGGCTTAATCTAAATTTTAAAAAAAGCCCTGTCAAAGTTAATTCAGGACTCATCTAAGCTAGTGCTAGACCATGTTTTGAAAATACCTCAACTTGCTTTATGTTTTATAGTAACTTTAGGTTTTAAAATAGTTATTTTATTTGGGGAATAAGGGAAGGAGAGTATGTCTTAATTAGACCAAACTGAATTGTACACGACACCATTTTGTTTAAAAATTATGAAAGGCTATTGGTGAGAAAAGAAATACTGTTCATTTTGGACACTAATATTTCAACTATTGATCTTTCCCATTTTTAGGAAGAAGAAGAAGAAGAAGAAAACAGGATGTCTGAAGAAGCAGAAAGACAGTACCAACAGAATAAGCTTCAGGGTGATTCCGTTGTTCAGACAGATCAACCAGAAACAGCGGTGTCCAGTTCATTTGTGAATCTTAATTTTGAAATGGAGGAAGACTGTCAAGTAATTATGGAAAGCAAACAAAATTCAGTCTCTGTCCCACAATAGAATGAAATGACTATCAAACTTCAAATCCTAAAGCTTTCTTTTTTTAATACCAGGAACTTTCATATTTTCTATTTAGTGAAACTTAAAACAGTTATTTATATTTTAAATTATTAAGTTATCTGGAAAGGAGAAATGTTTCTTCATTCTTAGGGTCTAACTAGCAGAAGTCAGATTTGAAATTTATATATTTGCACTACGCTTTTGCTGTGTGTTGAAATTAGTGCTTTGGTTTTTTTCTTTTTTGCAGTGGTAGGCATTGAACTTAAAGTCTTGTGCCTGTTAGGCAAACACTGTACCATTGAACTACACCCTCAGTGTAGTACTTTGGTTTTATGATCTTTAAAAAAGGTTAAGGACATTCTAGATTCCTAATCAATTAAGAGTTTATTTTCTGTTGTTTTTGCATTTTTTTAAAAGGTAAGTTATTAAGGGTAACTGGAGCTGATAATCCTACAGTCTCAAATTAAAATGAGTATTGACCCTTCCCAGATTTTCTCATGTTATGCCTTGCATTTAATATATCTAACCATTAATTTCACACTAAGCATGGTTCACTAAGTGTGTAATAAAAGGAACAAGATGGAAGCATCCTGAATTTTCCTTTTATTGAGAATAACTTTTATGGATAAGTATCTGAATTTACTACACCAAATATTAAAATGGGTGCTGGGGATTGAACTCAGGGCATGCTAGGCAAGTATTCTGCCTGTGAGCAATATCCCCAGCCCTGAGTTTCCTTTTTTTTTTTTTTCAATGAAAGTCAGTAGTTATTCAAATTAAATAACTAGGTTTGTTCATAATGTTGACATTAAAGAATGAATTTATTAATATATTTGTATTCAAATGGTAATACCTAGTGATTATCCATATAGCATCCTGGTTATGTCACTCATTCAGCCCTTAATGCCTCCTATAGGCAAAGTAGTTGGGTGGGAATTGGTATACAGAATAGGTTGAAGCCATCAGAAGAAGTAAAATGTTGTTCAAGGTACATAGTAATAATGAAATTAGTGCCTTGTTTCATTCACCATTTTGAAGTAGCAACCTGGTTGGCTATTTCTCTTACCTCCTGAGTTATTTGCAAACTTTACAAAGTTATATAATTTGAAGCTAATTTTGAAAATATTCTAAACTTGTGCAGAACCTCATGAGATGTGTATATGACTTGGATATACCACCAAATGTGGATAAAGATGTATGTATGAGTGTTTTGGAAACGCTGACCTTAAAAAACTTTTCAAGCTGGTTGAATTGGTACCTGTAATCCCAGCAATTTGATAGGCTGAAGCAGGAGGACTGCAAGTTTGAAGCCAGCTTCAGCAATTTAGCGAGATGCAGTCTCAAAAAATAAAAAGGACTGGTCATGTAGCTCAGTGGTAAAGCTCCCCAGTACCAAAAAAAGGGCCTTTTCACAAACTTAAAAGAGCTTTTAGAAATCAGTGGTTATATTAACAGCCTTCTAAACAGCATTAAGCTTATAATCTTAAATTTATCTAAGATATAGTTTAAAATAAAATGTTCAGAAATCTATAACAAAACGTCATAGAAACATTTGTATTGTCAGTGTGTGTGAATTGAATTCAACTGAAAATTGAAAAATTTCAGGGGCTGGGATTGTAGCTCAGCGGTAGAGCGCTTGCCTCGCATGCATGAGGCCCTGGGTTCGATCCTCAGCACCACATACAAAGCAATAAAATAAAGACATTATGTCCATCTACAGCTAAAAAAATATTTAAAAAAAAAAAAAAAAAAAAAAATTGAAAAATTTCAACTGGAAGTTGAAATATCAAGTGAAAGCCGAAGTTCTTTTAGTTCTTCAACTGAAATTTGAAGAATTTAGGAAGGATAAATCTTAGGAATCTTTAATTATGTATATTCATGGTATGGTGGTTCATACTACATGATGGTAATAATTTTATTCATGGGTGTAAACTATATAACTTAGTGCTTAAAGGATTCTCATCAGTGTGTGTAATGTCACCATAAATTATAGTTTATTAACAGCTCTAAAATATGCTAGGGTGACCTCTTCCAATTTGTTTTGAGATAGTACCTCTAATTCAGATATTTGGTTATAACATGAAGGCAGGTGTGTCTAAACATGATCTTCTGAATCTTCTCCTTACAGTTTCTAATAGCTAAAAAAGTTTACCTAGAAACTTTTCTGACTATAGAAGGAGGATAATAACTTATGAAAGGTTTATATTCTTGAATTTTACTTTCACTACATGCCCAAAAGTGGCCAGTTTGTAATGTTTATAGTTATTCACTGTGCCTTACATTTTTATACTTTTTGTTTATGCAAACTATAAAATTTCCCATAAATGCATTAAATGGTTTGTCTTATTTTAAGCCTCTTTCACTTTTTTCTACTTTTTATCCCTTTGAAAAATTATATTTCCTTGGGACCACAGTTCATAATATTCTGCTTCTAATCTCATAAAAACAAAACTCAACAATTAGTATAATGGAAGAGCCTTTACTGAAATAAATTCTCTAACAAAAAGAAAATTCTCTAACAAAAATCCTTAAATAATATGGGATTAAGTTTTATAAATGTAAGTGTGGTATTGGCTAATTAAGGTAGACACTTTTTTATACCAGTAATTTTATTTTTTTAATGTATTTTTTAGTTGTATATGGACACAGTATCTTTATTTATTTGTATGTGGTGCTGAGGATAGAACCCAGTGCCTCACACATGCTAAGCAAGCACTCTACCACTGAGCTACAACTCCAGCTCCTATATCAGTCATTTTAATCAAAGTAAAATATTAGCTTGAATAATATTTATTGATACATCCTATTAAAAGAAAGATCATGTCCAAACACTTCTAACCCAGAAATGAAATGGCTCCATTCTAATGGAAAAGTCATTTAATATCCTTGATACATATGATGTTTTTAGATGAAGAATGAAGATTAAATGACCAATCATTTAAACTATCCCTCAAGTATTCTGATTCTGTATGAGTGTCAGAAATATTCCATGAAAATTTCCTCTATTTCTAAAGATTATACAGACTTAAACTGAATATCCCTGTACTTACAGCAAATCACACTTGCCATATTTGAGCTAAAAGAAATCAGAACTTACCTCCTAAAAAGCAGTATTGGGGTCCTATTGCTTCCAAACTATTATAATAAAATTCGAGGAACCAAAACATTTGCTGTGTTCTTTAGACACAGTATTTTATTTAAACCATTTCTAAAAGAATTCTGCTTCAAAGGTTTCACTTGTAGCATTCAAGCATCTTAAGACAATCTATCTTTTCAGAGATCATGTATCATCAATGTCTGCAGAGTTTTCACTGTCATTTGCAACAAGGGCTTCTCTGTTTTCATAAGTCCAGAAGCCATTCAGATCAATTAGAATAGTGGTGACTGTGTCTCCTTGATTACTGTTGATTAAATCCTGAAGAGAGATTTTCAAAGGATCCTTTGGTTTTACCATGTCAAAGATTTCATCCTTTAAGAGAGAGAGGAAAATACAGTAAAATCTGATTCACTTAGTGTCTGTCACAGTGATCTAAAATTCAGGGCTGACAATTAAGTTCTCATAAAATTGTTTGCTTTACTTCTCTACTTAGCAGGCAATCTCCTTTACCTACAATCACAGAATCTTACTGGAAGATTCATGAGCTATGTGATTGCTATTCCTCATCAAATAGATGAAGAAACTTAGGTTCAGAGTTTAATTACATAGCTAATTAGTGGTAGAATTATTATCTAATGCGGCATTCTTTGAATACATACTAACTTCATATACTTTTCTACTGCTTTCTAATTGGTGATGAACAAACATACTGATTTGTTTACTTTGGGGGGCTGAGGACTGAACCCAGGCAAATACTATACCACTGAGCTATATCCCCAACCCTTGGTTTACTTTTTTAAGTTAAAAACTCAGCTCAAACTAAAAACTTGCATACTTCAGAGATAGTGACAAAACTTTATTTCCAATACCAATGTCAACTTTTTATTTTAGACCTAAGATGGGAAGAGGGGGGATTTTGCTATTAAAGAATTAGATATCCTTCCCAAAAAGTAAAAAAAAAAAAAAAAAGAGATATCCAAAATGATGCTAAATTGTGCCAGAATGACTGGAATTGATGGAAGAACCTCTTCTATGGTATGAAGTGTATGCTACAAATACTTCCAAGGACTCATTTTCTAATATTTTTTGGAGTAAATTATTCAATATTTAGCATTAAGGAGGCAAATTACATTTTTAAAAGATTAACAATTCAGGTACATAAACTATAAACTTTTAATCATTCCTAGGTTGGTTACACTTTAAAATTTCTACATTAAAACTGCCTGTTGCAGAGTTTCAAATATGCCTCATTCATAGTAAACCAAAATAGTTCTTTATCTTTTACTCAATTGAAACTGGTCAGGGTATTTTATTATGTATGTTATTCAAAATGAAGAACCAAATGGTACTGGATACTGAAAGTTATTTAGAACTGATAAAGATGATTACTAAAATGTTAGGCAGCAACTGTGTTTCACATGGTGGTGATTTTCATATTGTAGGACTGACTTCTCTGTAAATCTAATGTATCAAAGCAAGTGGCTCTTTGAGGTATTATACTAAAAATGTTCTTGAATCTAAGCAGTTCCCAGTTAGAACTTGAGTTTATAGTGGAATAGACTACCAAAGGATGCAGGCTAAAATGAAAATGAATGAATGCTTCCAATGAAAACACAAGGCTGACAATACTAAAATTATCAACTCTACTAATTAATCATGAATTCACATGTGTCTTGGTTTCCAATTAACAAGTAACAGCAAATACCTGTTTGGGTATTTGCTTCATTGGGTATCGTACTTCATAGTACATAGCTTTCATATAAAATTTCATGTACTACAAATGATTATCTGGTTTTAACACAATAATATTTACTGGTAATGTTATATACATTAAAGGAAAAGTTAACCTTGACGTCTTGAAATGAAACAGGATCTTGTCCATGGATTTTCATTAGTTCTTGTATGGCCTATATTTAGTAGAAATAAATCTAAATCAAAAATGAAATTCACAATATCCCCCTTCTTACCCCATACCCCTTTATCTTTCCTATTGGTCCAGAAGCCTCCTCACCTCAACCTCTCTTACCAGTTTTAACCTCAACCTTGCTCCACATTTAGTCAGCAAGATAATATACTGGTTCTTCCTACTGACCTTTCTACATCTATATCATCGCTATTAAGAACTTCAGGAAAAAACAAACATTAGGACTGTGGATTCTTGCTAAAATGAATGTTCTCCCACCTCAAATGAGCCCTTGGCATGGTTGTTATTCTTTTATGGCCTGCTCTTCCTATTTTCTATGAAAGCTGTTCATACATTCACCATTCTCTCTCTTTTTTAAAAATATTTTTAGTTGTAGATGGACATAATACCTTTATTTTAGCTCTACTGCACTATAACCTCAGCCCACATTCACCATTCTTTAAGACCTCTACCCACCATCTCCCTCCCTATCCTACATTTTACCTTCTACTTAGAAAAAATGGAAGCAGGCCTCCCTCAAAATTTTCCCTTTTATAAACAACAAGACAGGAATGACTATTGTCATTCAGTTGAACTAAAAAATACTTCAAGTGAGTCATTCACCCGGAAATGTGAAGCTTAAAAAAAATTGTTAGTCAACTACATATATTTCAAATACCTACTCTAGATGTGGTGCCAGATATCAGAGTATCTTCAGCATATCTGAAGGAGATAAGAATCTCTGAGCACATTCAGTTAATATAGTAGTAGACTTGCACAGTATGGTCACCATCCAGGCCCAGCTTTATTACTGGGATATTGACAGACAACGGCTTTACAAATACCTCAGAATTAAAGGGCTCGGCCTTAGAAAGTTTTAACCTTAACCCAAACAAACAAACTTAAATAAGCTTTTTTTGGCGGGGAGAGGGGTACCAGGGATTGAACTTAGGGGCACTCAACCACTGAGCCACATCCCCAGCCTTGTTTTGTATTTTATTTAGAGACAGGGTCTCACTGAGTTGTTTAGTGCCTCACCAGTGCTGGGCTGACTTTGAACTTGTGATCCTCCTGTCTCAGCCTCCTGAGCTGCTGGGATTACAGGCCTGCACCACCTCACTCAGCTTAAATAAACTTTGATAAAATAGATTCATACATGAAATATTTTTAAAGCAAAATTTAACATTTTAAAAGGAAAAAAAAGGAGGCTGGGATTGTAGCTCAGCGGTAGAGTGCTTGCCTTGCATGCGTGAGGCCCTGGGTTCGATCCTCAGCACCATATACAGAGCAATAAAATAAAGACATGGTGTCCATCTACAAAAAAAATTAAAAAAAAATAAATAAAAGGAAAAAAAAAGATCTTCATGAAAAGGAGTCGAGTGTTTAATTCCTCCTAAAGACATTTGTTTTCATTGCTGAAGCTCAAACACAAGGCCTAATACATGCTAAAGAAGTCCTCTTATTACTGAATTACCTCCCTATCCCAATTTTCCAAGACTGAATTTTCATTTAATAGATTTGTCTGAAGTGGAGGCATCCTTTGATGTAGTAGTGTTTTTTCAGATTAGCCATTGATTTAAGCCCATATCATATTCAATTAAAATTATTTAAAAATCTGTGCTGGGGAGAGAATTCAGCCTTACATAGGCTAGGCAAGAGCTCTACCACTGAGCTGCAACTTCAGCTTTGCCTTCAATTTTTAAAAAATGTATTCTAAGCCAGGTGCGGTGGTGCAAGCCTGTAATCCCAGCACTTAGAGAGGCTGAGACAGAAGAATCGCGAGTTCAAAGCCAGCCTCAGCAACGGTGAGGTACGAAGCAACTCAGTGAGACCTTGTCTCTACATAAAACACAAAATAGGGCTGGGAATGTGGCTCAGTGGTCGAGTGCCTCTGAGTTCAATCTCCAGTACCAAAAAATAAACAAACAAAAATGTATCCTAATTATGAGATTATAATTTACCCTAATATTTGCAGTCATTAGTGCCTAAAATTATAATGGAAAATTTCCTATGGAATTTTACATGAAATATATATTATGAAACTCATAAGGATGAATTCAGAAACCAGATAAAGATATTTAAAGAGTACCACAACTTTTTTAAATGGAAAAAAAATCTTGTGGGGCAATGATTTATGACAAAGATTTGAAAATGTCATCATTTTTTAAAAAAATTCCTTCCTACTGTTGGTCTTGACCATATAAAAATCACATGGTTGGGCTGGGGTTTGTAGCTCAGTGGTAAAGTGCTTGCCTAGCACATGTGAGGCACTGGGTTCAATGCCCAGCACTGCATAAAAATAAATGAATAAAGGTATTGTGTCCATCTATGACTAAAATATTTAAAAATCACATGGTCTCAATATGGTGATGGTGCAGAACACTACTGTACAAAACTATTCCATTAAGTAGAAAAGTTACCATTCATATTAAGGAATGATATGTCTTACAAGGGCAGACATTTCTACTTTTACATGTATTAGAGCTGAATGCTACCAGGTAAAATCCAATTCCATTACAGAGCTCACTATTACCCTATGATCTGAGACCAACTAAGGTACAAAATAAAATGCTTCAGCAAATCTATTTTGCACAGAAGTGCAGCACACAGTTCTAGACAGTTTGAAATTATTTTTACAACATAGCACAAAAGAATCTACAACAACGAAAATCTGTAAAGCTTTCGTGGAAAGGAGTTACCTTTTCTGAATTGTCTAATTAAAGCTTAGGATTTTACACAGTAGTTTCTGATTAACCAAAGCATTGAATTTCTCATCTCTAAAGGCTAGTACAGCCCCTAACATTTATTTCCACATTTTTTTAGCATTTACATTTAATCAAAATTGGCTTTTACTATTAACATTTTTTTTAAATGGAAAAAAATCCTAAAACCAGACTTGATTTCCTTCTACAATTTGTTTGTAAATCCTTTGTTAAATTAAAAAACCACAAGTTAGGTAAAACTGTCACTAAGTAGTTAAGTCATATGGTATAACATCTTAAGGAACAATGCCTCTTTACCCAAATGAGACTTACCCTAAAGAAATAATTAAGGGAAAAGACATTGAGATATCCCTTATTCTCGATATCAAGCAGTTTGAAAATATACTGTAAAGCTGCAGGTTCCTTCCTGTTTTCTAATGCAAGAACAAAATCCAAGTAGGTTTTGTAGTCCTATAGAAAAGAAAATGATGGTAAGCAGAAGCCTTACTTGTAATTACCTTTTCAAGTAAATTATAAAGTTATTTTGCAATCCAGGTGGCAAATTTAATTTTTTAAAGTTAATATGAAATGATAAACAAATTTGCACATTTAATATTAGTTTCTAGGAACTCTAAATAGTATCTGCACATGATAGTTTTGGGAACACAGCTCATTTTCTCATGAGATTAGCTGTGCTATAATTTTCATTATACTTTTCAAATAGTGACTAAGCTATTACACGTCACCATTAAATTTATATCTTCATTTCAGTGATTATTTAAAAAAATTTTTTTGTAATTGTCGATGGACAACATACCTTTATTTTATTTGTTTTTTATTTTTTTTTTGGTACTGGGGATTGAACTCAGGCACACTCAACCACTGAGCCACATCCCCAGCCCTATTTTGTGTTTTATGTAGAAACAGGGTTTCACTGAGTTGCTTAGCACCTCCCCGTTGCTGAGGCTGGCTTTGAACTTGCGATTCTCCTGTCTCAGCCTCCCAAAGTGCTGGGATTGTTTTTATTTTAATGTAGTGCTGAGGATAGAACCCAGTGCCTCACACATGCTAGGCAAGTGCTCTGCCACTGAGCAAAAGCCCCAGCCCTCAGTGTGATTATTTTGAAAACAAACTTTTTTATCTGGGATGAAAAGAACAATACATTTAAATTGCTATTTTGAAATACAGTTCTCTGTATATCTAGATTCCAAATCTGCAGCTTAAACCAACTGCAGACTGAAAACATGGGGTAATTAAAAGAAAAATCACATCTGCATTGAACATTGATCGGCTTTCCCCTTATTATACCTTAAATAACACAGTATAACTTTTATAATAGCATTTATATTGTATTAGATATAAGTGATCAAGACATGATTTTAAGTACACTGGAAAGAAGTATGTAAGTTATATGCAAATACACCACCATTATTGCAGAAGGCACCTGAGAGCATTTGCAGATTTTGGTATCTGCTGGGGGTCCTAGAACTTATCTGCAGATACTGAGGGATGACTGCATTGTTTAAAATTTTTACATCAGATAATTTCCAGTAAGAAAATTCTGTTTTCATCAAAAAAGAATGCAAATGAAAGCTAGAAAGACATGAACAGAAAGCTTTCCTCTTGGAAAAGGGACACTCAGATTACTTGTTTTGTATGGTTTTGGGAGATTCTCAAATTAGAAAAAAATTTAATATTCTTAGGAAAGATTTTGTAGACTAGGATTAAAAATTATTTTCTTCATAAATAATAGTATAAATTAAAGAAATGCAACTTCATCAGTTTTCACCAGAAATTACTGGTATACAAGCCCCTCACTGCCTACTGTCAACAGCTGTGGGAGTCAGAGTTTTGGAGCCTTTTTCCTGTTTTTTTCTGTTGTTGGCTAACAATGGTATTACTTAGCAAATTCCTATTAAAGCTAAGTGATATAATACAAAAAACCCCATTCTCATCTGTCTGATTATTTCTTAAGCACCACTGGTTTGGAAAATTCATACCTATCCTTACCATTGCTCTCAATCCCATATTAGAGATCAAACCCAGGGCGCATTGCAGTATCAAGTGTCAAGCAAGTGCTATTTCCCCAGCCTCTTTTTAATCTTTATTTTATTTATTTTTATGTGGTGCTGAGGATCGAACCCAGTGCCTCACGCATGCGAGGCAAGTGCTCTACCACTGAACCACAATCCCAGCCCCTCCTCAGCCTTTTTTTTTTTAATATATATTTTTAATATATATTTATATATATATTATAAATATATATTATATATATAAAATTATATATATATAAAAATATATATAATATATATATTTTTAATATATATTTTTTAATATATATTTTTAATATATATTTTTACTTATTTTTATGTGGTGCTGAGGATCGAACCCAGTGCCTCACACGTACGAGGCAAGCACTCTGCCACTGAGCCACAACCTCAGCCTCCCTCCTTTTTAACAATTTTATTTTGAAACAGGGTCTCACCAAGTTGCCTATGCTGGCTTTGAACTTGAGGTCATTCTGCCTCAGTCTCCCAGGTAGCTGGGATTACAGATGTGCACCCCCATGATCCCATACCACATGTTTTTAATAGGAACAATTTTGATTTTAAAAGGTTTATTTAGAATTTTCCTTTTCAAGTATCTGAATATCACAAAGAGAATATTTAATAAAATTGCCTACCCCCAACTACATAAGTAGTAAATTCTTTCTAAAATTACACTCTCAGATTCCCAAGTATTTTGAGAAAGAAAATGGCAATTGCATCTCATCATTAGCTACTAATAGACTAATATCAGATTTAAATTGTGGTGTATGTGGTACTGTTAGATTTGGTAATTTAATGACTGAACTATCTACATGAAAATAATAAAATTCATTTCTCAGATTTCTTTTTACTTGTTCATACTTCTGTACATTAGGAGTATGACAGTGAAACAAACTAAATATTAAAATTTATCATCTGTACTGAGCCCATAAGAGAAGTGTGTTTTTAAGTGAATTTACCTTAAGACCAAAGGTTCTGAATATCAAGTAATTTGATTGATTTTTACTTTTAAACTGTTAAATTATGATATTAATCAGAATTACATAGAGAAAAGGGCTTATGGAAACTGCAGGAGTCTAAAATTTTAAAGCTTATTAGCAGATTTGAACAATTACCATTTCTCCATCATAAGTGAGACATTCCTGGAAAACACGATCTAAGAAGACATTGGTCATGGTTGCTGTTCCATAGCGGGAGAGTTCTTCTTTACTGAGCATACCATTGTGATCCTTATCAAGATTCAAATACTGGCCTTGGGAAGAAAAATAAAAAGATGCTTATGATCAAAAAATTTTAAAGACAACAGAACAGACATTAATAAGTTCTTTTTACTGGTTAATATTTTGATTTTCAAACTATGTTACAGGTAGGATAGTGGCTTATGTGTAATAACATCAACTATCTGTAAAATCTTGTTAGAACAACCATTAAGTTGGAACTGGTCAAAAAAAAAAATCATGAAGGCCATGGCCTTTGGCTATTTTACTTAACATCTTTGTCTTCAGTTTGCAACATTTAAAACATTTTAAGGGTCTAAATTAGATGGAGGGGTCAACAAAAAACACTGAAATGCTATCAACTTGGAAGAAGAGATCATGGATCCCAAAATGTGTCAGAAGACCACTCAATAGGTTAAATGTGTCCAACATTAAATTTAATAAAAGAGCAAACTAATCTCTAGAACACATCCCTCTGTAGATCCTGAGAACAGTATTTTACCACAAAGTAAGATGACAGTTGATATTCATAAATGATGTTCCTTACTTATGACTGAAATTACATCTGTTTTACTGAAAAATTTAATAATTAAAAAAGGATTCCAAGCCGGGCGCGGTGGCTCAAGCCTGTAATCCCAGCACTTAGGGAGGCTGAGACAGGAGAATTGCGAGTTCAAAGCCATCCTCAGCAATGGCGAGGCGCCAAGTACCTCAGTGAGACCCTGTCTCTACATAAAACACAAAATAGGGCTGGGGATGTGGCTCAGTGGTTGAGTGCCTCTGAGTTCGATCTCCAGTACCAAAAAAAAAAAGGATTCCAAAAATTTTAAATGCTAGTATTTAAACAAGGAAATCTTCAGTAATTTAGAATACTATTATTTAGGAGTTCTAGGAATCAAATCCAGGGCCTTTGCACGTATTAGGCAGATGCTTTACCAGTGAATTACATTCTCAGCCTCAGAATGCTTTTAAGTCAGGCAAAGTGGTGCAGGGCTATAATCCCAGTGACTCAGTAGACTGAGGCAGGAGGATCACGTTCAGGCAGGCAGGCAAATTCAAGGCCAGCCTCAGAAACTTAGTGAGGCCCTAAGTACCTTAAGGAGACCCTGTCTCAATTAAAAAAATAAAAAAGGCTATAGAGGTGGCCCAGTGTTAAGCGTCCCTGGGTTCATTCCCCAGTACCCTCCCAAAAAAGAATACTTAGCTGTTAAGGTAAAATGTCCTATGTATAAAACTCTTCTGAGCATCAATTAATAGAAGAATGGATAACTCAAATTTTAGCAATATAATGGAAAACATACCATAAACCCTTAGGGCAGAAGGAGCAGAAAACCAATTTGTTTCTTGACTCTCTTTGGATAATTCTTCATCTCTTAGCTAAAGGGACAAAGAGACATAATTAGAAAATAGTTAACTATCAAGTGATATAATTAAGTAGTTAAAAAAACATATTTACCTCCAGTAAGTCATCCAGGAAGCTGCATGCTAAAATATCTTGAATTTTAATTTTGCCTTTAAAAAACATAAATATGATTACTTAATTTCATTTTTAAGAACAAGAGCAACTTAATTTTTTAAAGGTTATTTTACATGAGCAATTGCACAATTAATATTTTAAAACGTCTACCTCCAAAGCCCTTATTACATATTACTATGAAAAGGGACATTTAGTAAAAGCTGTATGTATATATTTACTATTACACTCCCAAATATATGTCTAAGCCATAAATTCTGAAATTATCAGAGTCCCAAAAAAGTTATGTCAAAACTTTTGTGAACAAGGGGATGGGGTTGTGGCTCAGTATAGAGTGCTTGCCTGGCACATGTGAGGCACTGGGTTCGATCCTCAGCACCACATAGGAAGAAAAAAATAAAATAAAGGCATTGTGTCCATCTACAAATAAAAAAAACAAATTCTGTGAGCAAGTCAGGCATAGTGGTACCTGCCTGTAAGCCCAGTGACTTGGGAGGCTGAGGCAGGAGGACCTTAAGTTCAAAGCCAGCTTCAGCAACTTAGTGAGGTACTAGGTAACTGAGCAAGACCCTGTCTCAAAATGAAAAAATAAAAAAGGCTGGGAATGTGGCTCAGTTTTTAAGCACCCCTAGGTTCCATCTCTGGTACCAAAAATAAAAAATATTCTGTGAGCATACATATAATACTGCTTATAAAAAATTAGAAGCGACAATTTCTGTTTTTCTTTGATAGATTTTGGAATAGGAGGCAAAACTGAAGTATGTTTAAGAGCTGACAGATGGGAAGATGGTTACTTCTACATATGTACTCTCGCTAAGTCTCAGCTGTTTCATGTATAAAAAGTGGCTAATAGTAGTACCTTCTTTTTGGGATTATAAGAAATAAAAGAATCCAGGTAAAATGCTAAGCATAGTGGCTTGTTTATAATAAACATTCAAAATAGCTACTATTTTGTAAGCTTTCAAAAGGAAAAGATGTGTATGCACCTACACTTGGAGGAGTTTAAAAAAAGATAATCAGCTACTGTGTTGCAATGGACTTGTTGCTGGATTTTCAAGAAAAGGAGGAGAATCAAAGACTTTGGGCCTCCTTTGTCCCTTCCTCTGCCTTATTTACATGTATGTAAGTCTGGGCAGGTTAAAATAGTTGATAAAACATACTGTCACCAAGGCCAAATTTACTAATCTGATTCCTATATAGGATAGTTATCTTGAGAAAAATCATCTTGGCTAAGTGGCTCTCCAGTGTCAAAAAAAGAACAACTCTCTAGTAGATCATGTTATCAGGGGCAGCAAAATATATCAGAGCAATTGGTTTCTTAGAACTGAAAGGAGCTAATAATTGATTACTTAGTTTGTACTTTTTCATTTTAAGGACTAACTGAAAGAGGTTAAAGCAGGGCGCGGTGGTTCATGCCTGTAATCTCATCACTTTGGGAGGCTAAGACAGGAGAATTGCGAGTTCAAAGCCAGCCTCAGCAACAGCGAGGCGCTAAGCAACTCAGTGAGACTCTGTCTCTAAATAAAACACAAAATAGGGCTGGGGATGTGGCTCAGTGGTCAGGTGCCCCTGAATTCAATCCCTGGTTAAAAAAAAAAAAAGAAAGAGGCTAGGTGACATTCCCACTGTCACACAGTTTGTTATAGTGAGTGCAAATAAATCATAAAAGATCTTTATATAAACCTAAACAAAAGCACTGCTACTTTCTTTAAAAAAAATTCTGTACTCCTTTGATATTCACTAAGTTATCAATGGTAATGACATGTTAGGAAAATAAATAAATGACATTTTTCAAGACTTCTCTAGTTCCTGAGATTGAGATATAATAATATTCTTCATAATATCCAAGTTAGGTAAGATTTTCTTTTACCTGTTCTTAGAGGGTCCAAAAAGAAGAAAAATTTCCTAACTGCTGTACAAACATAAAAGGAGTAAAAGGATTTTTCCAGTCCATCTAATTGTGGCAAAGTAGGAATAAGTTCCAATATGTAGTTTTCTAAATCCTAAAAACAAAAACAAAAACAAAAAACTTTAAAATGTTAAATGTCCAAATTGTGTATGTGTGTGTGGCACATACTGGGGACTAAACCCAGGATTCCACCATCAAGCTATATCCTTGGCCCTTATTATTTTTTATTTTGAGATAGAATCTCCCAAAATTACCCAAGTTGGCCTTGAACTTGGAATCCTCCTGCCTTGGCTTACTGAGTAGCTGGGATTACACCATACCTGGCTAAATATCCATCTTGATTCCTCATTAGATACTGGAATACAATTTATGTCCTAAAAAATTATTCAGCAGAATCACGGCCTCTGGGACAAGAGTTCCCTGTGTTTCTCCTTTGCTAGCAAAGCAATAAACCTTCTTTTTCCTTTTTCTCAAAAAAAAAAAAAAAAAAAAAAAATTATTCAGCATTGGGGTCAGGTATTGTGGTACATGCCTGTAATCTCAGCTACTCAGGAGGCTAAGGCAGGAAGGTCACAAATTCAAGACCAGCCTGGATAACTTAGCAAGATCCTATCAAAATTTTTAAAAATTAAAAAGAGGGTTGAGGATGTAGTTCAGTGGTAATGTGCCCCTGGATTCAATCTCCAGTGCTGAAAAAAAAAAAAAAAAGAGTAAAAAGAAAAAAAATAGCATTAATACTATATTGATGATAAAATTAATTAACAATTATATCAGTAGTGAAACTTACATTTACCTTTTTAAAATTTTAAATATTATTTTAAAAAGTAATACATTTGATATAGTTCGAAATTTGAAAGGAACAAAACAGATACTCATTAAAAAGTCTTCTCTCACCTATTCTCTCTCTTGAACATAAGAAATAATGTGTTAGACAAGTGCCAGCTTAGGAACCAGGACTGATGCCAGCAGTAGTAGCAAGGGGAGGTACAGCACAGACAAACAAAGGAGATGGTATGGCTGGCAGATAAAGAAATTAAATAAAAAAAGAATTGACTTGAGATAACCTGTGAATTTGAGAGGAGGCCTGATTTTAAAAGACACAGTCTGGTAGGAGAAGTGAATCAGTGAAAGCAAATCCAAAAATAACTCCCACAGGAAGGTAAGCATTTTGGGCATGGAAAACTGCTACTGCTGCGGCACTCCCTACTTCTGGTACTACTGGACAAAGTGGCCCCTACCACCTGCAAAAGCCACTTTGCCCCCAGCCCCTGCACTCTTGTCACCAAAAGACAAGATATTGGGGATTCTTGCAGCTAACCAAAAAAATTCCCAGAAGGCACCTGAACCAAAAAGACTGAAAAGGGCACAAAGAAAATTTTGCCTGAACCATTCAGGCAATGGATCCTAAGAGAGAAAGCTCCCATTGTTGCTTATGCTACAGTGGTCACCTGGGAGAACCTGCACTCTAGGGCAGAAACCCAGTATTTCATTTTCATCGCGGTGAAGGTAAAATGTGTGGAGGTTTTGCCCCTATGCCTTAAAAGTGGATGTTACTAGGGACCCTAGAGATCCAGACATCCTGCAGAGACTGGCATCACTCCAATAGGGGGTGGACAGCAATTCTCAAACAGTCATTCACAAGAGTCCCAAAATTCAATCTAGACTAAACCCCAATTACTGGAATCTCCAATTTGGAATTCTGCAACACCCCTGCTACAGAAATACAATTTGTCTGCACCCAAACTGCTGCTTCACCATATACTGTGAGACTAGAAGCTAAGATCTTCTACAACCAGCTGTGCCTCCTAGACACAAAGCCTAGCAGCTAAGTGAAGAACACAAAGGCATTGGGGTTAAAAATGTCAAGGTTAACAACCTTGACCCAAGGGTTACAAAGCCAAAAACAAACATGAAGAATGAAAATCCATTGCGGCAAATAGTTTGAGCAACTCATCAGAAATAAGCCCTTGATGTCTAACCAAGATTTTTCTTTATTTTCTTTCTTTATTTCTTCTTCATACTCCCATTTATAATCTATTCCTCTTGTCTTCTTTTTTTAAAAATTTTAACTATTTTTAAAACTTTAAAACAATTTTTAATTTTTTTAATTTTAATTTTTTTTTAGTTGTAGATGGACATACCACCTTTATTTTATTTATTTATTTTTATGTGGTGCTGAGGATTGAATCCAGTGCCTCACACATGCTAGACAAGCTCTCTAACACTGAGCTACAACCCCAGCCCCAATTTTTAACTATTTAAAAATTTTTTTTCAAACATTTCATTGTATTGCTTTTTACATTTTTTGCATTATGTACGATTTTGTGTGTGTGTATGTGGGGGGGTGTGTGGATATGTAGGTACTCATTGTACAGATAGGTTTGAAAAACAATATAGTTATCTAATTTTTTTTTCACAAAAATTGCTTCCTTCTGCACCTATTTATTATTTAGTCTTGATCTGTCTTAGGTGGGGTTCGAATATATGCAGGTTCGAATTATTTTGATTTTATAGTTGCTGGTTTGTTCATACCTCAGTTCTTGTCTATCTTATCTCCTCTACATCACTCTCTTCCCTCACAGCCAAATTTTCCTATTGCCATGTCCTTTTTTTTTTTTGGTACTGGAGATTGAACTCAGGGGCACTCGACCACTGAGCCACATCCCCAGCCCTATTTTGTGTTTTATGTAGAGACAGGGTCTCCCTGAGTTGCTTAGCGCCTCGCCATTGCTGAGGCTGGCTTTGAACTTGCGATTCTCCTGTCTCAGCCTCCCTAAGTGCTGGGATTATAGGCTTGCGCCACCGCACCTGGCTGCCATGTCTTCTTTCTGTTAATCTTTTATTCCTCCTCCTCCTTTACAGCCAACATTTACTACCTATCACCTGCCTCTTCTGACCACTTTTTAAAAATATTTCAAACTTTCTTTCACCTTCCTTCCCTATCTTGTCTTAAACTGTAATTCCACTAAATAATAGAATTACATAGTTATGTAATTCATACCTCATTCATGTTGTTGTGATTATTAATATAGGGCATAACATAGTAGACAGGTGATGTTGTACACATCACAGTTTTGTTTGGCCCACAGTTTTGAACTGATGGTACTAATGCTGACCCCACCTTTCCCATATAGGGAGCAATCAGATGTCAAAGTAGACACCAGATATTTATCTCAAAACTATACATCTATGGCTGACACAAGTGCTACTCCTGGCTCCCTGTTCCCTCTACAGGGGAGACACTTCAAGATCACAGAGTAGATATCCTGCT
The DNA here is from genome assembly GCA_028644305.1 of Xerus rutilus. NCBI lineage: Eukaryota > Metazoa > Chordata > Mammalia > Rodentia > Sciuridae > Xerus > Xerus rutilus. The sequence continues at coordinate 57,448,990 of CM053401.1, read as the reverse complement.
GCTGAGAAACAGTCACAACACAGCCAAGCAACAGGAAATCTCATCCCACATATGATCTAGCCCCACCTGATCCTAAACATTACTTCAACTCATAAAATTGTGGTGAGAAAAACCCCCAAACCAAAAACTAGGCCCAGAGAGGAACAACCAGAGGGGAACTTTAGGTCCCACTCCTCAATGTCTACTTATATATCAAAAACAGACAGAAATCCTAGACTAAAAAAGAACTACACAGCTGGGCGCCGTGGCACAAGCCTGTAATCCCAGCACTTAGGGAGGCTGAGACAGGAGAATCGTGAGTTCGAAGACAGCCTCAGCAACAGCGAGGTGCTAAGCAACTCAGTGAGACCCTGTCTCTATATAAAACAAAATAGGGCTGAGTCAAGTGCCCCTAAGTTCAATCTCCAGTACCAAAAAAAAAAAAAAAGAACTACACAACATGTAAGGACACACATGTAAAACAGAAAGAGGAATCCATCTCAGTTGATATGCAAATCAGGACCTCTGAAAACATGAGAAAACAGGTATACAAATTTCTCCCCAAAATTCACAATCCCCCAAACAAAGGATGCTATAGATATGGAAGAGGATAAAATTCCAGAGGTAATTATAAAACTGATTAATAAAATGTCTAATAAACAAAAAGAAGATATAAGAAAAGACTCAGGAAGCAAATACAGAAGATGAAAGATGATTTCAATAAAGAAATAGAAATATTGAAATAATCAGAACTCCTAGAAATGAAAGACACAATGAATCAAATTTAAAATATACTCCATCATCAACAGATTAGATTGGGTAGAAAGTAGAACTTATTTCCACATGTGAAAACAGAACTTCAGGCCTTGAAGACAGAATACATGAACTTGAGTGCACAGAATAAAATAAAAGGAAGAAAAATAATAGAACATAATCAGAATATATAGGAACTCTGGAACAATATCTAAAGACCACACCTGAGCATTATTGGAATAGAAGAGAACACGAAGATACAAACTAACAGCATTAAGAACATTTTCAAAGACATAACAACAGAAAACTTTCACCTTATCAGAAAAGAGATAGATATTCACATATAGGAGGCCTACAGGACTCCAAATTGACCTGATCAGATGAGAAGTTCTCCAAGACACATCATAATCAAGATGCCTACCATAGAAATTTTTTAAAAAGCCAGGCACGGTGGCGCACGCCTGTAATCCCAGCACTTTGGGAGGCTGAGACAGGAGAACCATGAGTTCAAAGCCAGCCTCAGCAACAGCGAGGCGCTAAGCAACTCAGTGAGACCCTGTCTCTACATAAAACACAAAATAGGGCTGGGGATTTGGCTCAGTGATCAAATACCCCTGAGTTCAATCCCTGGTACCAAAAAAAAAAAAAAAAAGAAAAAAGAAATTAAGGGGGCTGGGGATATAGCTCAATTGGTACAATGCTTGCCTTGTATGCACAAGGCCCTGGGTTCAATCTCCAGCACTACAAAAAAAAAAGAAAGAAAGAAAGAAATTAAGAATATTCAAAGCTGCAGGAGTGATACATCAGGTCACATTTAGAGGCAAACCATAAGGCTCACTTCTGACTTTTCAACTGAGACTCTATACTATAATTAAGGAGGGCCAAGAATGAGATATTTCAAACTCTGAAAGAAAATAATTGCCAACCAAAATTGCTACACCCAATAAAGCTCTCTTCCATTTTTAATTGGGGAATAAAAACTTTCCACGGCAAGAATAATCTAAAAGAATTCATGACAGGGCTGGGATTGTAGCTCAGTGGTAGAGCGCTTGCCTCGCATGCGTGAGGCCCTGGGTTCGATCCTCAGCACCACATACAAAGCAATACAATAAAGACATTGTGTCCATCTACAACTAAAAAAAAAAAAAAATTAAAAAAAAAAAAAAAAAAGAATTCATGACAACCAAGCCAGCATAAAAATGAATTATTGAAGACAAAGTGCACACCAAGGAACCCAAAAATACATCTCCAAACTTCCAAATAGATGAAGATTAATAAGACTAATTATCTAAACAAGAATCAAGACGGAACTAAATATAACAAAAATTCTAAACATCAATAAATCACCAATATATATCCATAATAACACTGAATATAAATGTTTCCAACTCCCCAATTAAAAGATATAGATTAACAGAATGGATCAAAAAACAAGATCCAACTATATGCTATCTACAAGAGACTCATTTCACAGGCAAAGATTGCCACAGGCTGAAGTTAAAGGAATGGAAAAAATATTTCATGCAAATGAATCCATAAGCAAATCACAGTAGCTATTCTCGTATCTGACAAAGTTGATTTCAAGTTAAAATTCATCAAAAGAGGCAAGACCATTACAGCCAAGGTAATAATGGGACAAAAAGATACAATAGTAAATATACTTGCCTTAAATGTCAGCACATCCAATTACATTTAAAAAAAAACCCTTGACATTAAACCCAGATAGATCCCAATACAATAATATTGGGTAACCTCAACACCCTTATCACCAACAGACAGATTATCAAAGTATAAAAGCAATAAAGATATACCCAACCTAAATAATACTATAAATTCAATGGACTGAATAGACATCTATGGAATATTTCACCCCAAAACAGCTGAATTTACCTTCTTCTCATCAGTTCAGTGAACCTTTTCCAAAATAGAGCATATTTGGGTCACAATATAAGTCTTAGCAAGCACACACAGAAAAACTGATATAATTCCATGCATCCTATTGGACAACAGTGGAATGAAAGATGGAAATAAACATCAAGAAAAATCATAGAAACCACATGAACACACGGAGATTAAATAGGATTTTAAAAAATAAAGAATAGATCAAATAAGAGAAAAAATCAAGAAATTCTTAGGAACGAATGAAAATAAAGACACAACATATCAAAATCTCTGGCACAGTAATGAAAGAAGTACTAAGAGGAAAATTTATTGCATTTAGTGCCAACATTAAAAAATAAATCCCAAATAAATAAGCTTATGCTCCATCTCAAGACCTTAGAAAAAGAAGAACAAACTCCAAAATCAGCAGAAGACAGGAAATAATAAAGATCAGAGCCAAAATAATGAAATCAAGAATTTAAAAAACAAAACAAGATCAGTGCAACAAAGAATTGGTTCTTTGAAAAGATAAATAAGACTGATAAATCCCTAGCCAAACTAACCAAAAGAGAGAGAAGACCCAAATCAACAAAATTAAATGAAAAGGAGATAACACCAGACACCTCTGAAATCCCAAGGATCATTAGAAACTAATTTGAAAGTTTATACTCTAATAACTGGAAAATCTGGAAGATATTAACAAATTTGTAGACACATATGACCTGTCCAAATTGAACCAAGAAGATAGATATAGACAACCTAAACAGACCAATATCAAGTAATAATAAAATTGAAACAGCAATTAAAAGCCTACCAACACAGAAAAGCCACGGACCAGATGAATTATCAGCTGAGTTCTACCAGCCCTTTAAAGAGGAACTAATACCAATATTTCTCAAATTATTTTATGAAATTGAAAGAGAAGGAACACTCCCAAATACACTCCAGGAAGCAAGTATAATCTGGATACCCAAATGAGGGAAAGATACATCCAGGAAAGAAAGCTACAGACCAATCTCACTGATGAACATAGATAAAAAATCCCTAATAAAATATTAGCAAACCACATTCAAAGCATGTTAAGGAGGAGCTGGTGTTGCAGCTCAATGGTGGAGCGCTTGCCTTGCACACGTGAGGCCCTGAATTGGATCCTCAGCATCACATAAAAATAAATAAAGATATTGTGTCCATCTACAACTAAAAAAATATTTTTAAAAATTTTAAAAAGCATATTAAGGGGGTTTGGGTTGTAGCTCAGTGGTAGAACACTTGCCTAGCATGCACCACATAAATATAAACAAGTAAAATAAAGGTATAAAAAATACAATAACACTATTTTTAAGGAAAGCATATTAAGGAGATAACACACTATGACAAGCTGGGCTTCATATGAGTGATGCAAGGTTGGTTCGACATACACAATCAAAAATGTAATTCACCACTTAAAAAGAATTAAGAAGAAGAACCAAATGATTACTTTAACAGTCACAAAAAAGGCCTTTGATAAAATACAGCAACCATTCATGTTAAAAAAGCTGGAGAAGCTAGGGATAGAAGGAACTTACCTCAACATTATAAAGGATATATAAGACAAACTCAAAGTCAACATATGGAATGGAGAAAGGCTGAAAACTTTTCCTCTAAAATCAGAAATAAGACAAGGAAGCCCTTTCTTGCTATTTCTATTCAATACAGTTCTTGAAACTCTCTCCAGAGCAATCAGGCAAGAGAAGAAAATTAGAGATACAAATAGGAAAAGAAGTCAAACTATCTCTGTTTGCTGGTGACATGATCTTATGTATTGAAGACCAAAAAAACTCTACAAGATGACTTTTAGGGCTGATAAATGAATTTAGCAAAGATGCAGGATACAAGACCAACACTCATAAATTGATAGCTTTTATACACTTCAACAGCAATTCAGCAGAGAAAAATATCAGGAAAACTATCCCTTTCAAAAATCAGGAAAATTAAAAAAAAAAAACCTTGGGAATTAATCTGACCAAGGTGTTAGGTCAGGCCAGGGTCCAGGATGTTCAATTAGGGGGACAGATCAGCAGCTGCAGAATGGAGCGGCCAGCCAGATGCTGAGGCCACCAGTAGACACGCCTCCTGTCAATCAGTGGGTTTTCCTGACCTATCCAGGAAGGACTCTGGCCTTCTCTTCCTGCCCCCAAGCCCTCCCCTTCCTGACCAGGCTTTCTTGAAATTCTCTGTACACTGGAGCCCCAGCGCCATTCTCCAGGACTCACTCTGATGGACGGGAGGATTCCACCCGACAGGGGTGTATTTTCTTTTTTCTTTATTTTTTTTTTTTTTTATGTAGATGGACACAATGTCTTTTTTTTATTGGTTTGTATGTGGTGCTGAGGATCAAACCCAGGGCCCCACGCATGCAAGGCAAGCGCTCTACTGCTGAGCCACAATCCCAGCCCGAGAGCGGTGTATTTTCAATAAAGCCTTGCCAAGAGGCTTTAATTCATCTCCTCCTGATTGTCTAGTCTTTACACAAGGAAATAAAAAATCTCTTCAATGAAAACTACAAAACAGCTCTCTGATCACACAGTCGGCTGTCAAGATGGCACCACAGAAAGACAAGAAGGCCAAGAAAACCACCTGGAAGTTTAATTTGGACCTTACTCATCCCATAGAAGATGGGATTTTTGATTCTGGAAATTCTGAACAATTTCTGAGGGAGAAGGTTAAAGTCAGTGGGAAAACTGGAAATCTTGGGAATGTTGTTCACATTGAACACTTCAAGAAAATCACAGTTGTTTCTGAAAAACAGTTCTCTAAAAGATATTTGAAATATCTTACCAAGAACTACCTTAAGAAGAATAATCTTTGTGATTGGCTTCGTGTGGCTGCATCTGACAAGGAGACTTACGAACTTTGGTATTTCCAGATTAGACAAGATGAAGATGGATCAGAGTTGGAGGACTAACTGGTCTGCCTTTTTAGGGCTTTACTTTAATAAAACAAATTAAGTGTATATGAAAAAGAAGCATCTAAAGATGGACTATCAGTGAATAAAAAAATTGTTCTCAAAAAAAAAAAAAGAAAACTACAAAACACTACAAAAGAAACTGGAGAAGACCTCAGATGATGGAAAGATCTCTCATGTTCTTGGATAGACAGAATTATTAATATTGTCCAAAGGGCCATATTACCAAAAGCAATACATAGATTCGATGCAATCACCATTAAAATATCAATGACATTCTTCACAGAACTAGAAAAAACAGTCCTTAAATTCATTTGGAAGAATAAGAGACCCAAAATAGCCAAAGCAATTCTGAATAAGAAAAGTGATGCAGAAAGCATCACAATACCTGATCTCAAACTATACTACAGAGCTATATTAGCAAAAACAGCATGTTATTAGTATCAAAATATAAAGACCAAGAGACTAGAAGACACAGAGACAAAGCCACACACTTACAGCCATCTGATACTTGATAAATGTGCCAAAAAAAATTAAGACAGCCTTTTTAACAAATAATGCTGGAAAAATTGGATATTTACATGTACAAGAATGAAACTGTGTCCCTGTCTTTCACTCTGCAAAAAAAAAATCAAATCAAAATGGATCAAAGACTTGGGAATTAGACCAGAAACCTGGCAACTGCCAGAAGAAAACATATGGCCAACACTCCATCATATAGGGACAAGCACTGACTTCCTTAATAAAACCCCTAAAGCTTAAGAAATAAAACCAACAATCAGTAAGTGGATTGTCATCAAATTAAAAACCTTCTGCAAAGCAAAGAAAATGACTAAGAGTATGAAAATAGAGCCTATGGAATGGGAAAAAATCTTTGCCAACTACTCCTCTGACAGGGGATTAATATCCATAATATATAAAGAACTCAAAAAAACTCAATGCCAAAAAACCAAATAACCCAATCAATAAATAGGCTAAAGAACTTAACAGACATTTTATAAAAGAAGAAACACAAATGGCCAACAAATATATTTTAAAAAGTTCCACATCTCTCGCAATCAGGGAAATGCATATAAAAACTACACTAAGATTTCACCTCATTCCAGTCAGAATATAATTACAAGAATGTGAATAATAATAAATGTTGGCAAGGATGTGGGGGAAAAAGTATACTCAAATACTCCTGGTGAGACTGCAAATTTGTAGAACAGCTTTGGAAAGCAGTGTGGAAATTCCTCAAAAAACTAGGAATGGGGAGGGTAGGGAAGAATGAAGGAACTTCGGATTGTGCAGAAGGGAATGAAGGGAGGGGTGAGGCTGTGAGGATGGGAAGGATGTTGGAATGAGACAGACATTGTTACCCTACATAGATGTATGATTACACTATTAGTGTGACTCTGCACCATGCACAGCCAGAGGAATGAGAAGTTGTGCTCCATTTGTGTACAGTGTGTCAAAATGCATTCTATTGTCATGTATTACTAATTAGAACAAATCAAAAAATTAAAAAAAAAACAACAACAAAAAAACCAAAAACCTAGGAATGGAACTACCATGTGACCCAGCTATCCTACTCCATGGCATTTATCCAAAAGAACTAAAATCCGTATACTATAATGATACATCTACTACAATGTTTATGGCAGCCCAATTTATAATAGCCAAATTATGAAATCAACGTAGATGCCCATCAGTAGACAAATAAATCAAGAAAATGTGGTACATGTACACAATGAAGTTTTACTTAGCCATAAAAAAAATGAAATAATGGCGTTTTCTAGTAAATAGATGGAAATGGAGAACATTAGGCTAAGTGAAATATGTCAGACTCAGAAAATCAAGAATCAAATGTTCTCTCATAAGTGGGAGCTAGAAGCCGGGCGCGGTGGCTCACGCTTGTAATCCCAGCACTTAGGGAGGCTGAGACAGGAGAATCACGAGTTCAAAGCCAGCCTCAGCAACGGTGAGGCACTAAGCAACTCAGTGAGACCCTGTCTCTACATAAAACACAAAATAGGGGGCTGGGATTGTAGCTCAGCGGTAGAGCGCTTGCCTCGCATGCGTGAGGCCCTGGGTTCGATCCTCAGCACCACATACAAAGCAATAAAATAAAGACATTATGTCCATCTACAGCTAAAAAAATATTTAAAAAAAAAAAAAAAAAAAAAAAACACAAAATAGGGCTGGGGATGTGGCTCAGTGGTCGAGTGCCCCTGAGTTCAATCCCCGGTACCAAAAAAAAAAAAAAAAAAAAAAAATAAGTGGGAGCTAGAACAAAATAAGGGAAAAAGGTGGTGGGGCAGAGGATCAGACATCATACAGATATAGGGAAGATCAGTGGAGAAGAAGTAGGAGAAAAAAGAGAAGGAGGAAGGAAGAGAAAGGGAAAGGGAAAGAAATATGGAATGAATTTAACAAAATCATGTTATACACATATACCTGTTAAAACACTACATCCTTTGCATTTTCTCCTTTGAAAGGTCTTTTTTTTTTTTTTTTTTTAAAGCTTGAAGTAAAACAATCTGAAAGGAATCTATATGGTCAAAATACATTAAAAATTTTATATTAACTTGCTTGTAAAAGAGAAAAACACAAAAACAGAGAAACCAAATGTAGTAAGAATCACCTTACTCTCAACACCCAGTGATAACTACTGTTAACATATTGGTGTATATAATAGTAATTAAAAGCAAGTTAATACTTACAGATTCCCGAAGGTACCCTTGCCCAGCAACATCATATAAACTGAGTCCTATTCTTGTTTGATGAAGCCAAACTGACAATAAACAAAAAAATGAAATATAATTAACATCTATCCCTTAGTGTGTATATATAGTGTGTAAACACATACATGGTAAAAGAGGTGAAACACTAGATTAGAGCTGGACATAGTGGCACAGGCCTATAACCCCAGAAATGTGAGAGCCTGAGGTAGGAGTATCACAAATTCAAGGCCAGCCTCAGCAATTTAGTGAGACTCTGTCTCAAAAAATGTAAAGGGCTAGTGATATAACTCAGTATTAGAGTGCCCCTGGGTTCAACCCCTAGTACCACACACACAAAAAGCTAGATTAGAAGTATAAACCCATCTAGTAATTCTATAAAACTATTTCTTCTCATAAACATTGAGTAATCATTAACCTGAAAATTATTTCAAACAAAACAAACATACCATCAAATGGCAGATTTCAATAATTCTATAACAACTGAAGCCACAATAAAATTGATACCCTTGAAGATATCATTCTTTACCTATTAAACTTGGTGTTCCACCAGATAGGGGCAGCTAATACAATGTTATGTCTTCATGAAGCTGCTTTCATTCTACTGAGGTTGGTTATAGCAGCCAAGTTAAAGATGGTACACAACAAGATTTCACAGATCATTATGGTATTTAATAGAAATCATAACAACCCCAAGTTGTTTAATAGAGGTTCCTTGAAATTGATGCTACAATCAAGGATTTGAAACTATACTTTAAAACAACTCAACCTGTGGTATATTGGTGAAATAAAATTACCAGTAAACTAAAATTATTTCAAATCACCATACATTAAATTCTTGATTCACCTTTCAGTATTTCTAATCTGCTACTATCTTTAGGATACATGAAATTTTAGTTTTATAATAAGGAATTCAAATTTAAGATATAAAATACCAGCTTTAAGAAGCTCTCTGAGTCATTGTAGTACTATACAAATAATCATATATTGGTCAAAAGACAAGAAATCCTGCTATTCAGACTCAAGTAAAAGAGTTGTTTCACATGGAAGAAATACTATAAAAATAGACTAAAAATCTACTTGATTTCCAGATACAATGAGTTCAAGCATAAGGAAAATGGATCACCTTTTCGCATGACATAGTTAAAGAACTGCATGATGGAAATTCTTCCATATGAATCTGTATGAAGGAGTTTAGCAAAGACTTTTGCAGTGAAAAATTGCCTAAGAAAAGAAAAAAAAGACTATAATATATAATAATCTGCCAACATAATATAAAAGTTATTTCTCTGTGAATTAGCAAACAGCATAAATTTATATATTTAAAAATCAAAGTGAAAAAATTAAAAGCAATATCTATAGACAACTTATAGTTCAAAAACTTAGAATATTAAGTCATATATCTTTGCATTCATTTTTTCTTTATATTCTGTTAAGAACAAAATCCTAATGCATTTAACAAAATCATGCTATATGCATGTATATATACATCATAGTGAATTCCACCTTTATGTTTATCTATAAAGCACCAATTAAAAATAAATAAATAAATAAAGATCAGTGGAGAAGAGGAAGAAGGTGGGGGGAAGAAGGGAGGGGAAGAGGAGGAATCAGGGAGCAAATTAAATTTCATACATGTATGATTATGTCAAAATGAACCCAACTATTAGATAACTAAAATGCATTAATAAAAACATTTTAAAAATTGAGATATTTGGCAGTTACACTAAAAAAAAAAAAAGACATCCTAAAGTGTCATAAACTGTTTCTTTTTTTAAAATTAGTTGTTGATGGACCTTTATTTATTTATATATGTTCAGTGCTGAGAATTGAACCCAGTGCCTTGCACATGCTAGGCAAGTGCTCTACCACTGAGCCACAACTCCAGCCTGGCAAAAACTATTTCTTTTAATTTTCATATCAATATGCTTTTTCTTGACTGCAAATCATTTTATTAAATTTCATTAATAGCTCAAATTTCTTTAATGTTACATAATAGACTTCAGTTTTCATTAATAGTCAAGGCATTTTAAATGCTATGCCTCTGTTAATTATACTATTCTTACTTGCACTTTGGTCCAGCCTTTTCACCAACCTTCAAAAAATTCTCATAATTGATCATTGCTTCCTCTCCAATCATAGGTGGTGTCTGGTGTTTGTCCAACAAAAACCATAAGTTCTTAACAAGAATTATAGAAATGAAAATGTTGTTAGTTAAATATTTTTTAAATGTAGTCAAATGTAACATTTCCATTGAAATGAGAGTCTGACAGTAGAAATTTAATATTAAGGTATAAAATAATTAACATTTATTGAGTGACTACTAAGTTTGAAGTTTTTTAAATATGTCTCTTTAGTCTACATACCTATATATAATGTAGGTAGTTATACCTACTTTACAGTTGAGAATTAAATCACAGAGATGTTAAGTCCATTGCCTAAGGTTACACAGTAAGGCTGGGATTTGAAGCTCTGCAATTTGACTTGACATTAGAATCATATAGGGACTTAAACAGAAACAGATATAACAACACTATCCTTAGAGGGCATGGCCCATGTGAGCTCAGCAGCTGATTCTTATGGACACCACTGCTTCTGAGCCTATACATTACCATTCTGCAGTACTAACTCACTAGGCACTGTGAGATCCTACATGGTTTAAGTAGTACAAATAAGAAATGGTTAATATCTAACTTGTTCTTACCTGTAATTCTTCATTATCTAAGAGTTCTCTGCTTTTCCTTTGTAGAAAAACAGCTCTGGATTCCTCTCTCAATTTCTGTAGTAAGACTTCATCTTCAGCTGGCAGCTAAAAACACATTGTAAATTTCTACATGTAAATTGTAAATTGAATCATGTAAAATGTTGCATGACCACATGAAATAACTACACGGCACTCCCTGTATTTGTTTTTTGCTTAACATTCATTTAACAAAAAGATATTCATAAACAATCCAGTGA
>CM053401.1:57411909-57437249 GCA_028644305.1 Xerus rutilus | reverse complement strand
CTCAGTAGTTGTTGGAACAAATTGGATGTTATTGTTTTCACCTTTCATTTCCAAAAACTCAAGAGGCCATCCTTCTTATCAAAAGGGATGGTAAAAAAGAACAGAACAGAGAAAGAACTATCTGGAGGAGAAGGTGGAGTTGGGGCTAGAGTTAGGGACAAGACAGAATGCTCCAGTGGCTAGTTAACCAGATAACCAGCCAAGGAGAGAAATGGTAAATGAAAACGGTATGTGTTTTCTCTGAAGGATGGGGCCATGGAGAAAGGAAAAGAAAGAAGAGAAAAACTTTTCACAAATCTCCACCTGTAGGCAGGAAACCATAATGGATTTGGAAGTGGTCACAGAGAGGAGAGAGAGGACAGGAGAAAAAGAATTCCTTCAGAAATCAGAGGGAAATGGGCTGGTGATGTAGCTCAGTGGTAGAGTGCTTGCCTAGTAAGTGCAAGGCCCTGGGTTTGACCCTCAGCAGAAGGGGAGCGGGGATGGGGCTGGGATTATGGCTCAGGGGTAGAGCGCTTGCCTCGAATGCTTGGGGCACTGGGTTCGATCCTCAGCACCACATAAAAATAAATAAAGATATTTGTGTCCATCTACAACTAAAAAAAAATATTAAAAAAAAAGAAAAAAGAAAGGGGAGCGGGGAGAAGGAATAAAAGAAAAAAGGGGATGGAGCTAGGGTTGTGGCTCAGTGGCAGAGCGCTTGCCTCGCACATGTGAGGCACTGGGATTGATTCTCAGCACCAGATAAAAATAAATAAAATAAAGATGTGTCCATCTATAACTAAAAAAAAAAAAAATTAAAGAAAAAAGAGGAGGAGCTGGGTGCAGTGGTATATGCCTGTAATTCCAGCGACTCAGGAGGCTGAGCCAGGAGGATTCCAAGTTCAAAGCTAGTCTCAGCAACTCAGCAAGGCCCTTAGCAACTTAGCAAGACCCTGTCTTAAAATAAAAATTAAAAAGAACTGGAGGATGTAGCTCAGTGGTAAAGTGCCCTTGGGTTCAAGCAAATAAAAAAGGAGGGAAAGCCAGGGGTGATGACATATATTTGTAATCCCAGCCACTCAGGCTGAAGGAGGATCTCAAGTTTCAGGTCAGCCTGGACAACTGAGCAAGACCCTGTTTCAAAATAAAACTTTTTTAAACTGCAGGGAATGTAGTGGTGGAACACTTGCTTAGCATGTATGAGGTCCTGGGTTAAATCCCCAGTCTATCTGTCTGTCTCTCTCCCTCCCTCTCTCTCACACACATATACAAACACACACAAACACACACACACACACACACACACAAAGAAAAGAAAAGAAATGAAATGAAGTGAAACTAGAAAGGGAAGGCAAAATTTGGTCTCAGAAGTACATGCGGGTTCAGTCCTGGACTCAGGAATGAGGTCACAGAATTCCTACCTAAATAGTATTCCTGGGGTAGTAAGATACTATTTGATAATCTAGTTTAAATGAGATAATAAATATTGTCTTCTGCAGTACTTAGGCACTCAATAAATATCCATTGCCTTCCATCTCTTGTAGGTTATCAAAAACAATCACTTGTCTAGTTGTCTCTGTTTAATAATAAAAAAGCAGTAAAAAGTATATATGATGTGATCTCATTTTTTGTCAAAAACACACATACACTCTCACAGAAATATGTAGGATTCATGTAAAACAGGTATTTGTTTTGCTTTGTTTTGACAACCAAAAATTGAACTCAGGGGTGCTTAACCACTAGGGGTTAACCCCTGCCCTTTTTCTTTTTTATTTATTATTTTGAGACAGTGTCTTCCTAAGTTGATAAGGGCCTCACTAAATTGTTAAATCTAGCCTCAAACTTGTAATCCTCCTGCTTTAGCTTTCCAAGTCACTGAGATTTTAGGCTTCTGCCACCATGCCAGGTGAAAAATACTTTTTCTTTTTTTTTTTTTTTTAAATATTTTTTTAGTTGTAGATGGACACAGTGTCTTTATTTTATTGCTTTGTATGTGGTGCTGAGGATCGAACCCAGGGCCTCACGCATGCGAGGCAAGCGCTCTACCGCTGAGCCACAATCCCAGCCCCGAAAAATACTTTTTCTTGAAGACAAAGTTTTTGCCCTAGAAGAAATGTTTCAATAACTCATATTAATACTTCAATCCCTAAGAATGCCAGTTAAACATAATGTTTAATATTATAATTAATGAATTCAGAAGATACCATGTTTAAGAGACATCCAGCTAAGATTCCAAAGTTAACTTTTCTATAGTGGTTACATTTTACATACTACTAAATAGGTCTTATTCTTTTAATAGATTTCACTTTCCAGTGTAAATAGTTTTCTTAAGGTCTTACCATTTTGTCTATGCCCACTTTCAAAGACTTCTTTACTGTTTTGGCACAAGGAAACATATAATTAAGTGAATCACTTTTAAGTTTTCCAATCTCAATCTGTTTTTCAGTTTAGCCTCAAGAAAAATTTTTAAACCTCATATTATAGTGTTGTATACTACAACATAATCCAATAGAATGCTTACAATAATACATATAATAAAAATTAGAAGAAAAAGCCCATAGTTCAAAAAAATGGGCAAATAACATTTTCTTTCTTTCTTTCTTTTTTCTTTTTTTTTTTGGTACTGGAGATTGAACTCAGGGGTACTCAACCACTAAGCCACATCTCCAGCCCTATTTTGTGTTTTATGTAGAGACAGGGTCTCACTGAGTTGCTAGTGCCTCGCCCTTCCTGAGGCTGGCTTTGAACTTGCGATTCTCCTGTCTCAGTCTCCCTAAGTGCTGGGATTACAGGCTTGTGCCACCGCGCCCGGCTACAACTTATTTTCATTAATAGTAATAAGATCAACTAGAATGGAAGAATATACAAAACTTAAATTTAATCTTCTATTTTTAAAATACAAAATTCTGATTCCATATTTAAAATTATATTTTATTTATAAACTCTAAGAGATATTTGCTTAAATATCACTTACCCTATAATAAAACCGAGGAATGGTCTTATATAATTCATTTGTGTTTTTTCTATCTCCTTTCCATTCTGAGTAGTATTTGGTAAATAAATCCATTTCTTCATCTTTTAATTCTTGTTCACTTTTTTGATCTGATAACAAAAAGAATTAAGGGAAGAAAAGCCTCCTTAAAAATCAAAGTAATACTTTTACTTAGGTCATTCTACATACCATAGTTTAATTAAAATAGTTGCAGAACTTCATATTCATTTTCTTTTTTTTTAAATTTTTTTTTAGTTGTTGATGGACCTTTATTTTTTATTTATTTATATGTGGTGCTGAGGATCGAACCCAGTGCCTCACGCATGCTAGGCAAGCACTCTACCACTGAGCCACAACCCCAGCCCTCATGTTAACTTTCTTGAAATAAAGGATCACTATCTACCACTGAAACAGCCTCCTCTACATCTTCATAGACACTAGAGCTAGGAGTGAACAAAACAGCCTCTGACCTCATGAATTTTCAGCTTCATAATCACTGTTCCTTTCCTGTATGCAAAAAAAAAAAACAAAAACAACCCTCTTTCTGAAGACAAACCTCAAGGCTCTGTTACCCTCCAACCTGTCTGTTGTTGGCACGTAACTGTCTCTTTCAGTCAGTCCTCCTTACTTAGGATGAATAAACATCTATGTGAGTGACTGATCTCTAAGACTCTAAAGGCTTTTACCTCTACTCTGTTACTCAGTTTCACTATAGTACCAAAGATTATATCTGTTCCTCTTCTGAAATCTTAAAACTCTAATACATTTCCCGATCATTTTGTTTGGTCATTGAAAACCTTACAGCCATAATATTTGCTCTTTGGGCTCCACTGAGATTTTTAATTCTGTGATCTATTCTCTCAAAAGTTTATTTTCGTCTGTCTCACTTCATTTCCAAGAAGCTTCTTGTTCCCTTGTACTCCTTTTAAGACAGTAATTCTGTTGCATCTTTCATGTTATTTTTTATTTTTTTTAAATTTTATTTTATTTTTTTTAGTTGTAGATGGACACAATGTCTTTATTTTATTGCTTTGTATGTGGTGCTGAGGATCGAACCCAGGGCCTCACGCATTCGAGGCAAGCGCTCTACCGCTGAGCTACAGTCCCAGCCCCCTCATGTTATTTTTTAGCCTTGAACAAATCTATAATTCAACTTATTTATTACATATGGCTCAGTACTGTTGGAAAAAACTGCAAAGTTTTGCAAATAAATGAGGACATACCTTACCACTAAATATAGCAATGTGGAAGTCACTAATGATTCTTGACAAATGGGAACTAGAGACAAGTACAGATTTAACCAAAAAGCCTTTTAGGAAGTATTGTTATAAGAGAACAAAAATAAGACATAGCTAGAGGTAGGAAATAAAGGCAAAAAGTTTCTTTAAAGACATGGGGTTGTAGCTCAGTGGTAGAGTGCTTACTTAGCACATATGAGGTACTGGGTTCGATCATCAGCACCACATAAAAATAAATAAATAAAAGAAAGGTATTGTGTCCATCTACAACTAAAAATATTTTTTAAAAAAGTTTAAGAAGCCGGGCGCGGTGGCTCAAGCCTGTAATCCCAGCACTTAGGGAGGCTGAGACAGGAGAATTGCGAGTTCAAAGCCAGCCTCAGCAATGGTGAGGCGCTAAACAACTCAGTGAGACCGTCTCTACATAAAACACAAAATAGGGCTGGGGATGTGGCTCAGTGGTCGAGCACCCCTGAGTTCAATCCCCAGTACCAAAAAAAAAAAAAAAAGTTTAAGAAGGAAGAAATACATTCTCCTTTATATGCTGATTGGAATGATTAAGAAAATCTAATGCAGGAAAGGAGACAATTGTTAAGAATACATCTATGAGACCTCCTAAAGCTCAGAAAACAATGCCAAGAGTTAATAAATGGGATGGTGGCATTAAAAAGCTTCTACACAGCAAAGGAAACAATTAGGAATGTGAAGAGAGAATCCATAGAATGGGAGAAAATTTTTGCTAGCTACTCTTCTGACAGAGGATTAATATCTAGAGTATGTAAAGAACTCCAATAACTTTACATGAAGAAACCAAATAACCCAATTAATAAATGGGCAAATGAATTATATAGATACTTCTCAAAAGAAGAAATACAGGGCTGGGGTTGTAGCTCAGCGGTAGAATGTTAGCCTCACGTGTGTGAGGCACTGGGTTCCATTCTCAGCACTGCATGCAAATAAATGAATAAAACAAAGATCGATCAATAACTAAAAAAAAAAGAAGTACAAATGGTCAATAAATACATGAAAAAATATTCAACATCATTAGCAATTAGGGAAATGCAAATCAAAACCACACTGGGATTTCAGCTTACACCAGTCAGAATGACAGGCATTAAGAATATAAATAATAATAAACGCTGGAGAGGATATGGAGTACACTGTTGGCAGGATTGTAAAATTAGTACAACCATTATGGAAATCACTTTGGAGGCTCCTCAAAAGACTAGGCATGGAACCACCATATGACCCAGGTACATCACTCCTCAGTTTTTATCCTGAAAAATTAAAAGTCATCATACTGCAGTGGTACATGCATACCCATGTTTACAGCAGCACATTCACAATAGCCAAACTATGGAACCAGAATAGGTATCCATCAATAGATGAATAGATAAAGAAAATGTGGTATATGTACACAATGGAGTTCTATTCAGCCATAAAGAAAAATGAAATTATGTAATTTGCAGAAAAATGGATGAAACTAGAGACCATTATGTTAAGCAAAATAAGCCAAACTCAGAAGGTCAAAGGTCATGTTTTCTCTCTTGCGTGGAAACTAGAGAGGAAAAAGGAAAAGAAAGGTGAGGGCAGATCTCATAAAAATCAAAGGGAGATAAGTAGAGAAAAGACAAAGTGGTGAGAGGTGGGGAGGGAGGGGGGAAGTATCGGTGGGAGTGATATTGGCTAAATTATGTTGTTATATTGTGCATATGTACAATTATGTAATGACAAATCCCGCCATTATATACAATTATAATGCACCACTAAAAAAATATAGGAAAAAAAAAAGTACTTCTGTGAGTATGCAAAAAAGAGATTGAGTACAAAGGATGGAATCTAATACATTGATGCAGACAAAGCCTTAAAAAGGAGCTATTATCTATACAATCTAGATAACTTATTTTTGTAGTTGTTGTTCCTCTCTCCCCACACTACAGTGTACATTCTACAAGGATAGGGAGTATGGGCCTTTCCCCCCAAAAAAGTACTAGGGATTGAACCCAGAGGAGCTTTACCACTAAGCTACACCCCCAACCCTTTCTATTTTGAGACAGGGCCTTCCTAAGTTGCTGAGGGTGGCCTGGCACTTGTCTAAGAACTCTTGCCTCAGTCTTCTGAGTAGGTGGAATTATAGATACATGTCATTGTGCCCAAAAAGTATAGGGATTTTTATCTGTTTTGATCACTGCTATAGCCTAGAATATTACTTGGCATATAATAAGCATGCAATAAATATCTGTTAAAGAATGGAGTGGGTTCAAGAACTGTGGTGAGAAGAAAGTAAAAGTACAGGCAACTTCATTGAAAGGCATTCCTTTGTGTGTGTATGCTGGAGATTTTACTTTACCACTGAGCTATGCTCCTGGCCCCAGAAGTAGTCCTATAAAGGGTGCAAAGAAATGTAGCAGAAGCTAGAGGTGGATGTGGGTTCAAATAACTTTCTTTCTTTGTCTTAACATGAGGAATATTATAGAATATCAGTGCTTATAGAGTCAGTAGAGCTGGTCGTGGTGGTTTACACCTGTAATCTGAGCAACTGGGAGGCTAAGGCAGGAGAATCACAAATTCAAGGCCAACTGAAGATTACTGAGACCCTCAGCAATTTAGCAAGACACTGTCTCAAAATTAAAAAAAAAAAAGGACTGGGGATGTAGCTCAGCGGAGAAGCACCTCTGGGTTCAATCCCTGGTACCAAAAAAGAAAAGAAAAGGAAAAAAAAAAAAGAAATGATACAGAAGAGAAGGAAATTCTGATGATTATGAGAGGAGGGTTACAGGTGGAGAGAAGTCAGTGAATCTGACAAAGGGAATGTGTGGAGCTAAGGTTTTAGCTCGGTGGTAGAACACTTGCACAAGGCCTTGGGTTTGATCCCCAGTACAGAAAAAAAAAAAAAAAAAAAGAAAGAAAGAGAAAGGAAAATAGAAGTAGGAGCATGAACAGTTCATTGAAACAAATGAAGCAAAGTGTATGGCCACCCATGGGCAGCTGCTGACACAAATGGTAAATGGGAACATGTGAAGTTCTCCTTTGACTATTACTTTCTCAGTGGGATATTTTTAAAAGCAAACAAGGTTATCAGTTGAAGGTGAGGACAAACTGGAGGTTTGGGAGATAAAAGAAATTGAGTGCATAAGAGTGAATGCCTAGGGGAACACTTGCATATGTGACTAAAGCACCTACTTTTGGTTAGTGGACATGGATTGAGACAGCTCACCAGTTTTTTCTCCAGCCAATTTCAGCAGCCCTATGTGAGCGTATAATAGGAAAGACTTAACCAGGTGAGTTTACATGCTAAGTATGAAGGATAAGAGATAAGTAAAACGGAAATATGAAATCTAAAATGAGTAAGAAGGAAAGCGAAAAGTACAACAGTAAAAAGGCCGTGGGATCAATGAATTATAGGTCCTAGTGAGTTCAAAGAGTTGTTGGAGCCAGGATTCTTCTCAGTTATTCCTCACAAGTCAAGATCAAGACCCTGGAAGTCAGAGGCTCAGGCTAAGCTTCTAGTTCCTGCATATCCCGTCCTAGAGCAGTGTGGGTCAATCTTTTTGGAAGCCTAAAGCACACCTCACTCGACCTTTGTCCAGAGAGGTACGTCAGATGTGGAAAGTACGGCTTTCATTTGCTCCTCCTCCCCATTCTCCCCCCACCTCTAGTTTAGGGCCGGGCTATTACAGCCGCGGCTCCTCCCAAACTCACTGTTTGGATCGGTGTTGGGCGTCGCTAACCGCCTGCGAAGTACTTCTTTCCAGTCCATGGCAGAATCCCGCGCAGTAGCTCCAGCATTTGCTGTTAATTAACCGCTCCGCCCCACCAGCTCGGACGTAAGACCCCGCCAAACTCCGTAGAGACTACGAAGGCCGCCCAACCGCCATCTTTGATATGGGCGGAAGTCTTGGCTAAAGGAAAAAACGGCCACTGTAAGGTGCAACAGAGGATACGGCGATTAGCTACCGGGGCGGAAGCAGAGATGCAAAACCACCCTCCTTAAGCAGGCGTCCCAACGTCTTCAAAACCGATTTTGAAGCCTAGAGTAAGGAAGACCGTGTACTTCTTAAGGGTGAGCCTTTGGAGGGTGTGCACCACGTGATTAAGGAGTCCATTGGTGCTTTCGGCTTGAGAGACCCACCTTCTTCACAATTTTTTTCATTGTTCTGGAGGCGCTAACGGTCCTTTGATTGTACAGACGCTTTAGTATGGCAGTCTCCACCCCACCTCACTTGCGGCACTACACGTTTCAAAATCGCCTTTTTTTCTTGCCGCCAGGCCCAGCTCAAAGCGTGCCTTCAGTTCAGCCACTCCCCCGCGTCCCCCCGGTGGCGCGGTGCGTTGTGGACACCGTAGTTTCCGCTGCGTCTATGGTTGTGCAAAGCCTGAGTACTGTGGTGAGTTGTTGAATGAAGTGAACTTTGTGTGTGAGCGATCCGTACACATTCATGTAGGCACCCTTCCTGGACCACGCTTTCTTATCTGAGTTGTTGGCTCGACAGGACCCCCCGCCCCAACTCCTTGACTCATATTCCCCCGTGTGACGAATTTTGCGGCCTCGGGAGAGTTGTTACGCTGGGGAGAGGTGCCACTAGGCTTTCGTCGTTTTCGCTGCTAGTGGGGCTGGGGTAGGGGCATCTTGTTTTGGTTTTGCTTTAATTCCTCCTTTCCAGCCCCCATAGGAGCCAACCCCTTTTGATGATAGTCGTGAACCACTTGAGTCAAACTGCTTTCCTTCTTGTGGTTTTTTTCTACAGGTTCTCGGACAGGAATGCAAAAGACACCAGAGGATTCCTGCTTTTTCTCCTGGCTTAGGGCTTACGACTGATGTTAGGTATCTCCGGATCGTTATTTAATGAAGAGATTCACCTGCCTTTGTTGCTGTTGGTAGCCCCAAAAGCAGAACCTTGATTTGACTATAAAGGAGAAAGTCTCCTTTTTAAAAAGTTGCTCTTTGACCCCATACTCTAAACCTCAATTCCTTAATTTTGCTGTACAAGTAAGCAGTTTTTCAGGAAAATCTCTATTACTGTGTGGTGCTGATCACACTGCATAATGACTTTGTCAGGTATTCTAAACTTTCCTAAGCTTTGGAAGTGCAGCCCATACTTTGGGCTAAGCCCAGGGCACTTTTACTTCCTCACAAACTACTGTGGCATCAGGAATCAACAGAGATGGTTTTCTCTTAATAGAATGTCTCCACAAAGTACCAAAGCTACAAACCTACCAATTGCCAAGGCCAGATATCTCAGGAAAGGAGATGAGGGCAGTAATAAGCAAGTTTATTCTGGTTCTCCTCATCTTTTTGCAGCTGGAGCAGCTAAAAAAAGATCACAGATGAATCCCCAGAGTAAAGATCGTGTCTTGTCACCTGTGAAGAATATTTCTATTGAACTCCCAACAAAACCTTTGAATTCCAAGGAGTGGGATAAACTTAAGGAAGATTTTAAAGGAAATGCCAATTTTGAAAATTGGATAAGTTCACAGATGGCTCGCTGCTGTAGCCCTATAGATGTGGCTAAATCTCTGCTGGCATGGGTAGCAGCAAACAACAATGGTATTGTGGGCTATAATTTACTGGTCAAGTATTTGTATCTCTGTGTCTTTCATAAGCAGACATCAGAAATCATTGATGTCTATGAAATCATGAGAGCCAGATACAAGAGGTTGGAATCTGGGGGTTATAGTCTTCTCATCCGGGGATTGATGCATTCAGACCGATGGAGAGAGGCCTTGATGCTATTAGAAGATATTAAAAAAGTCATAACCCCTTCAGTAAAGAACTATAATGACTGTATCCAAGGGGCTCTCCTTCATCAAGATGTGAACACAGCCTGGAATTTGTATCAGGAATTGCTAGGTCATGATCTCATTCCTATGTTGGAAACTTTAAAAGCCTTCTTTGATTTTGGAAAAGACATAAAGGATGATCACTATTGCAACAAACTACTAGACATTCTTTTGTACCTAAGAAATAATCGACTATATCCTGGGGAGTCATTTGCACACAGTATAAAAACATGGTTTGAGAGGTAATTTTGATTTTTCTTTATGTATGTTCATTTTGTTATACCCCAAAGTAGGCCTTTTTGTTGTTGCTGAGAATCAGTCTATTAAGATTATACTTTTTTTCCATCTGTAAGTAAGATTTGTTTCCCTTTTAAGACAGTTTTCTCTCTTTAAAACAAATAGTGATGTGGATGTGAGGGTATAGCTAAGTAGAGTGTCTAGCATGCACAAGTTCCTAGGTTTGCTCCCCAGCACTACAAAAAAAGGTATAAACAATTTGTGTTAATCTGCACCTTTCATATAAAAAGGAAATTATAAAGCATTTGAGAAGGATTATTTAGTTTTCTGAGGCATCTCATATCATGTACATACTTAAGAATAGTATTTGTAGTCAAGTTTATAGAAAAAAAGGATAGCTAGGTGCAGTGTTACACATAATCCCTGTATCTCAGGAGGCTGAAGCAGGAGGTTTATAAGTTTGAGGCCAACAATTTAGTGAGACCTTGTCTTAAAACGTAAATAGGTCTGGGAATGTGGTTCAATGGTAAATTGCCTCTGGGTTCAATTCCCCAGTACCAAAAAAAAAAAAAAAAAAGATATAGTATGTGACTATAGCTGTCCTTAGGCCATATTAGTATTTTTAGAAGTTCTGTTTGAAGTCTAGTGACTGAGATGATGTGCTTATATTTATTCTGTTTAATCTCTGCATTTTATCAGCTTCTATGGGTTAAATGGGATGAGGTTCCTGATCAAATCTGACATGCAAATATTAAAATTGAAACTTCATCTTTCTGGGTTTGGATCTTGCACTATTTGGCTGCTTTCCAAAGCTCTCTGCTTTCTCTTTGTTTTTACACCTGTTTATTGCTTCAGTCTTTATTCTCATTTCTTCACCATTCATGAACTTCAGGCCCTTTCCTAAAAATTCATTCTTTCTGCTTTTCTCTTTCTTTTTTTTTGGTACTGGAGATTGAACTCAGGGGTACTTGACCACTGAGCCACATCCCCAGCCCTATTTTTTTGTGTTTTATGTAGAGACAGGGTCTTACTGAGTTGCTTAGTGCCTCGCCATTGCTGAGGCTGGCTTTGAACTCGCTATCCTTCTGTCTCAGCCTCCCTAAGTGCTGGGATTACATCTCTTTCTTTTTATAATATATCACATTTACAGAGCTTTGAGGTAGCAATTATGCTTAATTATCTTGGCAATATCAACAAAGGAGGAGCCAAAGTGTGAAAATCTTCAGATTTTATTCTGTTATTAAGAATGCTGGTTTTGGAGTGGAATTTTAGGAAGGTTATTGCAAAAACAATGAGAAGAGTAGACTGGAGAAGGATTAAGACTGAAAACAGGAATATCTGTTTAAATGCAATTTTAGTGGGTAGGAGATGATGAGGTCCTGAAGAACTGGGGTGGGAGGGGATTAGAATCAATAAGAACTGATGGTAATATATGTAAGGGGAAAGAGGAAAGTTAATTGAGCAAATAACTTTTGAATGACTTCAATTAGCCTAGCAAGTATGCAAGTATTACAAGTATTTTATGATATGAAATTTTTTTTGATGGCATTTTTTTTTTTGTACCGAGGATTAAACTCAGGGGTACTCGACCACTAAGCCACTTCCTCAGCCCTATTTTGTGTTTTATTTTTTTTTTTATTTTTTATTTTTTTAATTTTTTATTTTTAATTGTAGGTGGACAGAATATCTTTATTTTATTTTTATGTGGTGCTGAGAATCAAACCCAGTGCCTCCCGCGTGCTAGGCGAGCACGCTACCACTGCGCCACAACCCCAGCCCCGTATTTTGTGTTTTAATTAGAGACAGGGTCTCACTGAGTTGCTTAGCGCCTTGCCTTTGCTAATGCCAGCTTTGAACTTGAGATTCTCCTGCCTCAGCCTCCCAAAGTGCTGGGATTACAGGCGTGCGCCACAGTGCCCCCAGCTGGCATTCTTAACCTAATTAGGAATACAAAACCTGTCAGTTAAATAACAGTAATCTATGAGAATAGTATGAGAGATGAAAGAAATTATCCTGAGTAGGAGCAATCTTTGGCAAATATGGAGAAGGTCAGAGTTGAGTTTGATTTAGAGGTTATATTACTAAGGTCATCTGCTTTCTGTATAGCTCCAGTGAAGGTAGATTTAGACTTGAAGAAGTTGAGGATTGAATGGCAGGAGATTAACCAAAAGGAAGGAGATCCAGAGGATGGTACCATCTGCTCTTTAGCCCCATTGCAGTATAGCAACCACTCCTGTAATTAAACTATTCTAGGGAAGTATCCTGAACCTTTCAGAGTTATTATAGTTTCTAAATATAATGAATATCTTTCAGTTCAGTAGGAATCGAACCTGATGAATTTGGCTCTGTAATCTTTTTTTTTTTTTAAATAGTGTTCCTGGAAAGCAATGGAAAGGACAATTCACCACAGTCCAGAAAAGGTAAAGGCTAAGATTTATTTTTAACTTATTTGATTCAGGGTTAGTAAGTTTTATTGCTATCAACTTGAAAACATGGAAGAACACTTTAGGGATAGGATAATTAAGAGTATATAATTAGAGTGCCTGGGGAAAGAACCATGTTTTGCATACGGAGACTTTAAAGTGCTCAAAATGTTTTTCCTTCCTGTTGGTACTGTGAGCCTGTGTGAAGCCTTAAAGATGTTTGCACCTGGAGATTTGAGACACAGTTGTGTTTTAGGAATTACTTTAAAAATTTCATTCTGATGCCTGGCAATTTACTCTTGGGTTTTCTGGCACACTAACATATGATATTTTTAGGCTTACAAAAAATCAGATGCATGTGATGATCAAAAATGTTTTCATGGGCTGGGGCTGTAGCTCAGTGGTAGAGTGCTTTTCTTACATGTACTGGGTTTAATCCTCAGCATCACACAAAAATAAATAAATAAAGGTATCGTGTCCATCTACAACTAAAAAAATGTTTAAAAAAATGTTTTCATGTTCTTTCTATTACCTTTCACTTTATTTGTATCTTAGAATTACTAATTTTAGGAAAAGTTATTTCCAGGACATTATTAACTTATAACTTTTAATTATAGTGGTCATTGTTCATGCTGTGGAAAGACCATAGAGTCTATTCACCTGAGTCCAGAAGAGTATGAATTTCTTAAGAGAAAAATCATAAGGGATGTGATAGATGGAGGTGACCAATACAAAAAGACTACACCTCAGGTGAGTCTAAGTCTTTATTATATTCTTGGATTGCTTGTCTAACGCAGGGCCCAGCGATTTTTTTCCTATAAAGAACAGATAATAAATATTGCATGGTTTGTGGGCTATAAATCTCTACTGTAGCTTTTTAATTCTGCAGTTGTAGTTAAAATAGCCATAGACAATATATAAACAAAAGAGTATGGCTGTGTTTTATTAAAACTGGTCACAGAAACAAGCGATGGGCTGGATTTGGCCCATGACAACAGTTGCCAACCTTCCAGAGACTACTTTAGAATTTCATAGAATAGTTGGGTTATGCTATCATCTATTGTAGTCAGTCCTGTTACATCTAGGTATAATAAGTACAAGTTAACCAAAAAGGTGCTTATTCTTTAAGTACTTCTAGAAAACTGTTCAGTAAACTCCTATAAAAACAACTTTTCTAGTCAAGGTAGTTTATGGTAACTTGTTAAAATTGCTCACATGTTTTCTTAGCATTGAATTTGATTCTCTAAGTCATATATAATAGCTTTATCTTGCTAATCTTCAGTTCTTTATGGTGAGTACTAAGATTAAATTGAAGAGGGAAGATATTTTTGTATTGGTCATCCATGGGGAAAGATTGCCAATTTAATTTTCATAAAATATTTCTAGGTCACATAAAGACCTTTAATCCTCTGATTAAAGTAAAAATCTTGTTCACAAGAACAGTATATCCCACCTGTAATCCCATCACTTTGGGAGGCTGAGACAGGAGAATCATGAGTTCAAAGCCAGCCTCAGCAACAGCGAGGCACTAAGCAACTCAGTGAGACTCTGTCTCTAAAACACAAAATAGGGCTGGGGATGTGGCTCAGTGGTCGAGTACCCCTGAGTTCAATCCCTGGTACTAAAAAACAAAACAAAACAAAAAAAAAACCCAATATATCCATTTTATAGAATACCTTTTATCTAACTTTGTTGATAAAAACGATAATTAACATTTATTAAGTAATGCTAAGTACATTAATTATCTTACATCTTATTTAATCCTTATAACTACCCTATAAGATACTATTTTATTACTCTTTTCCATGTGGAGTGTTGAAACTAGGAGATTAAACTTGCCCAAGAATACTTCGCTAATAAAATCCAGGTCTGACTAACCCCAAAACCTTTGCCAGTATACTCTTACAGTGTCAGTCCATAGATGCATATATACCTGACAGCCAGCTGATTGTCACAGCTAATACCTTGGAAGTCTCAAATTCCCTTTTACTATAACAAATGTATATTGAACACTTATGTGTAAATTCTGAACTATGTGGTAAGATAAATACATGGTTGTATAGATCATGCTGTTTGGTATCACAGACTTAACCCTTTCTGTTACAGAATAGTGCCTGTTCTTCTCATTTTGCAACTTTTATTTAGATGACATTTTCAATTCACAGAAAAAAATGAAAAAATTACAGAATGGACACCTACATACATGGACACCTTCATCTGTGAATAGCTGTTAATGTTATGCCACATTGGTTTTCTGTGTGTGTGTGTTTATGAACCATTTAAAGGTACGTTGTAGACATGAAGATTCATTACCACGCCCATCACCTATGACAGACTTTTTAAAGAAGTCTGGGCGATTAATCTTGTATAGGGCTTCTCAGATTTTGTACCAGCGAATCACTTGAGGTTTTTGTTAAAATGCAAATTTTAATTTGATTGTTTGGAATGGGGCCTAGGAGTCTTATTTCAAACAAGTTCCAGTTGATGTGATTTTGGTCTTTGGATCACATTTTGAAGAGTGACCATGGGCTATATAATTATCTGATTGCTTTCTCTTTATTAGTTTGGTTTAAATGCCTTTGAATATACTATGTACTCCCTTATTCCTTTTCTTTCATCCTCCTGTAATTACCTGTTCCACCTATCAGGGATAGGTATGAGGAGAAGATAATACTTTAATTTCTGGTATATTGGGTTTTAGTGCCAGCAGAAGATCCAGGACTTGGGTCCATCTTGGAGAAGAAAGCTAATGCTGGAGGTTTGGGGGGCCATCATCACTACAGTAAATTAAACCATAGGAATGCCTGAGTTCATTCAGGAAGAGAATGTGAAGAATAATGAGTCGGGTTCAGAACTTGGTGGGGGTGGAATGGGGAGCACCAATATAGGAAGAAAGGTCAGAAAAGTTGTTCCATTTAGTAGAATAGTTAGAGCAACACAGTCTGTTCAGTGCAGTGTAACAGACCCTCAATTCCCATCTGTCTCATTTTGAATCCCATTTAGCATTCTTTGATTTTTATCACAGAATAGTATTCCATTATGTGAATATAACAAGAAGATTGATAAATTCATTCATTGGTTGATGGACATTCTATAATTTGGGGGCTATTATAAATAAAACTGATCAGAATATTCTTGTACAAGTCTTTGTACTTTATTTATTTATTTATTGGTACTGAGGATTGAACTCAGGGGTACTTGACCACTGAGCCACATCCCCAGCCCTATTTTGTGTTTTATGTAGAGACAGGGTCTCACTGAGTTGCTTAGTGCCTCGCCGTTGCTGAGGGTGGCTTTGAACTCACGATTCTCCTGTCTCAGCCTCCCAAAGTGCTAGGATTACAGGCATGAGCCACCACACCCGGCTTGTACTTTATATTTTTGTATTAGTTCCTAGGAATGCTCTAACAAATTACCACAAATGTGTGATTTACTATGGTAGAAGTTTATTCTCTCGTTGTTTTGTAGGATAGAGGTTTGGAATTAAGGTGTTACTAGGGCCATGCTCCTTCTGAAGAATAGGAAAGAACCCTTCTTTCCCTTTTGCTAGCTCCTGAAATTTTTGGCTTCTAGACATTGCTAGTGTTCCTTGGCTTTTAGCTGCATCATCCATTCTTTTTCTCTATCTTCACGTGACCTTCTTTGATATCTCTTTTTATCAGGGCTCTAGTCATTGGATTTATGGTTTGCTCTAATCCAATATGACCTCATTATAAGTAATTACATCTTCAAAGACTCTCCAAATAAGGTCACTTTATGAGGTTTCTGGTAGACATGAATTGTGAGGGAATACTCACATTCAATCTACTATAACTTTTCTGTGACTATATAGGACTAGAATGGTTGGGTCCTATGACAAGGGTATGTGTAACATTTTAAGAAACTATCATCCTGGGGCTGGGATTGTGGCTCAGTGGTAGAGCGCTTGCCTCGCATGCATGAGGCACTGGGTTCAATCCTCAGCACCACATAAAAATAAATAAATAAAATAAAGATATTGTGTTCATCTATAACTAAAAAAAAAGAAACTGTCAACCTGATTTCTAAGGTGGTTGTACCATTTATATTCCTACCAGCAGCATATGAGTATTACAGTAGCTTCACATTATGGCCAGTACTTAGTATAATCAGTTGCTGTGACCTACATGGCCATTAATTCAAGTACCAAACCAGGTGGTGAGAGGATGAAGAAAGGACAAACAGACACACAAATAGAGAAAAAGCTGGGGCTCAGTGGTTCACTAACAACCCTGATAGGGAGATCGTGACCATGAACAAGCTCGGCACATTTATTATATAGGTTTTAACATCAAAAGAATTTATTGTGAGAAAGTTCTTTAAGATAAACAGAACGCCAGCTGAGGGTATAAACAGCCCAATTAGAACTATCAGCTTGTGCCCATAATTCTTTACTTCCAGGCAGCTGGTGTTTGAACCCAGGTCATGAACTGATAATTTTGTAGTTGGCACAGAAACTCCTTCTGAACAGGGTGTCACCACAGCTGCTGGGCAATCTCGAATTGATACCTTTGCGCCAAGAGTTCTCAAGAGGGGCATCACTACTGCCACCAGACAGCTCAAGGACCATAATTCATTTGCTGCTCCCAACAGTCTCTTTAACTTAAGCTATTCTAATAGCTACGAAGTGATATCTTCATGTACATTTTAAGTGATTTTAATTTCCATTTTCCTAATGACAAATGTTGAGCATTGTTTTACATGCCTAATTGCTGTCCATGTATTTTTCTTGGTGAAGTGTTTGTTAGATCTTTTGCCTATCTTAAAAATTGGGTTGTTTTCTTATTGAGTTTTAAGAGTTGTTTATAGGACTAGAAATGCAGTTTAGTGGTAGAGTACTTACCTAGCTTGCACAAAGTCCTGGGTTTGATCCCTAGCATTGGGGAAAAAAGTTTATGTATTTTTAGATACAAGATCTCTGTCAGATAAACATTTTGTAAATATTTTCTTTCAGTCTATGGTTGCCTTTTATTTTCATTACTTTGAAGATTCTGATTTAATTGCTCTGGCTTGGAGAGATCTGGACATTAGGATTTTCAAAAGCTCCCAGATGATTTAAAAATATAGCCAAGAACAACTGCTTATAATGTGAGATTTTGAAGAAACCTGATGTATGGCAGGTTCTTTTATGTGGGATAATTTCAGGGGGAAACCTCAGTTATAGAAAGTAAATTTTTACATTTGCTTAGTATACTTAGACAACACAACCAGCAGATGGCAATAGTGTAACATAAAAATTATTTTAGGTTATGGCCTGGTCAAACAGATTGGTGAATTTCTTTTAAACTGAAAGGTATCTATGTCACTTTTGTTTAAATTAGGTTAGTGGTAATAGGTAAAGATGAAAGCTATAGATGCGAATTTTAAGAATTTTAGAATTAGCCAATGGCACTCAGATGATCCCCATTTGTTGACAACATCAAAAGCACCGGAGTCAGCAGATGAACATAGACCTTCTTTTCTACATCAGCTTTGATCAGAATGTTAATCTTGTCCATGTAAGTGTCATAGAGCTTCTTCACAGCCTGATTGATGTCGGGGTCCTCCCAGCCAGGTATCAGTCTCCCCCCTCAGCCAGTGGAGAGGAGGGGATCCCTGGGAGTCCCCGACATGATGGCTGAGAATGGTAAAGTCCTCCGGCACGCAATTACCACGCCTGAGCCAGAGAGTTCTGTCTTAAGCAGGGACTGATTTATTGAGGAGAGATACAGGCTTATATAGAGGAGGGGGTAGGTATCCTGTTACTGAGCTAAGAATGCGAAAGTGGGATGTACAGAGGCACTTAGATAGGAGAGTATTCATTGTCCATGTCTTGTCCACGAACACGGAAGCAGAGGTCAGCCAATAAGGGCGAGGTGATGTCTCTCCCGGGGCAGCGTGATCAGGCCTGAGCTGGTAGCTCGGCACCATTTTGTGGCATGCTCTTGCATATGTCCCCCACAATTGATCCTGTTGTTGGCCAGTGAACACACATGTGGTGTGGGGTTCTTCTTCATGACCAACTCAGATGAGGGGGAACTTGATGATGGCATAGTGGTCAAGCTTGATTATCCCAGGTGTGCTCTAAGGATATTTATGCTGCCTTGGGAGCTGAAGTATCTTGGGCTGCTGGAATATAGGTGATGGGCAGATCTTTTGTGTGTGTGACAGAAAATGCCTTTTAACATTGTTTGTTAGCCTTCTAAACCATAACTTTGGATTTGGCTGTGAGGAGTAGGGTTTTCCTACTGCACTTTGAGCACCATCTCAGTGAAAAGGATCAACAGCTGGATTTTTTTGTGTCTGCTTATGTGTTCAGTTTGTTACAGCATATTGTTTCAGTTGAAGTTCTATTATTTAGTTGAACAAAAGAAGTTCAAACTAAACAAAGGCAATGGTTTCACTACTCAGTATATCTTCTATTTCATTTCTTCTATTCTTTTTTCTTGAGACTACTTATCTCATCATCATCTTTCACTTTCTAAAATGGAGGTAGGTTTTTGTGATCATATGAAGAAAATGGAGGCTCACAGAGATATGTAGCATGGAAAGCAAAGACTATTTTATTGGCACTTTTACATAATAGTGGTTATTCTACTTTGATACTAGAACAGAACTCCACAGTATGTTTGTGAGCAAATAAGAGTGAAAAAAGTATATAATATCTTAGTATTATGAAAATAATTTTAACCTTATGGAGCCCCTAAAAGGGTCTTGGGAATGTTCAAGGTCTTTGAACCTCTGTTTTAGAAATGTTTTACTTTAGACGTATTTCCCTTTTTTTGTTTAAAAATATAAGTAAAAACTGATAAACTATATTACAAGCGATAATAACAAAAATGGCATAGTATTGGCTCCAAAATAGACATGTAGACCAATGATATAGAAAAGAAGACACAGAGACTAACACACATAAATACCATTATTGCCTACTAGACAAAAGTGCCAAAAACATACACTGGAAAAAAGCCTGTTCAACAAATGGTGCTGGGAAAACTGGAAATCCATATGCAGCAAAATGAAACTAAACCCCTATCTCTCACCATGCACAAAACTTACTCAAAGTGGATCAAGGACCTAGGAATTAGACCAGAGACCCTGCACCTAATTGAGGAAAAAGTAGGCCCAACCCTTCATCGTATCAGATCAGGCCCCGACTTCCTTAACAAGATTCCTCAAGCACAAGAAATAAAAGCAAGAATCAATAAATGGGATGGATTCAGACTGAAATGCTTCTTCTCAGCAAAAGAAACAATCAGTGAAGTGAACAGACAGCCTACATTCTGGGAGCAAATTTTTGCCACATGCACATCAGATAGAGCACTGATCTCTAGGATATATAAAGAACTCAAAAAACTTAACACCAAAAATACAAACAACCCAATGAATAGATGGGCTAAGGAGCTGAGCAGACACTTCTCAGAAAAAGATATATAATCGATCAACAAACATATGAAGAAATGTTCAACATCTCTAGCCATTGGAGAAATACAAATCAAAACTACTTTAAGATTTCATCTCACTCCAGTCAGAATGTCAGTTATCAAGAATACCAACAACAACAGTGCTGGCAAGGTTGTGGGGAAAAGACACACTAATACATTGCTGATGGGACTGCAAATTGGTGCAACCAATCTGGAAAGCAGTATGGAGATTCCTTAGAAAACTTGGAATGAAACCACCATTTGACCCAGCTGTCCCATTCCTCGGTCTATACCCAAAGGACTTAAAAACAGCATACTACAGTGACGCAGCCACTTCAATGTTTATAGCAGCTCAATTTACAATAGCTAAACTGTGGAACCAACGTAGTTGCCCTTCGATAGATGAATGGATAAAACTGTGGTGTATATATACACAATGGAATATTGCTCAGCATTAAAAGAGAAAAAAGTTATGGCATTTGCAGGTAAATGGATGACATTGGAGAACATGCTAAGCGAAATAAACCAATCCCCCCAAAAAAAAGGCTGAATGTTCTCTCTGATTAGTGGATGCTGATCCATAATGTGGGAGGGTGCATGGGAAGAATGGAGAAACTTTGGTCAAAGAGGAGGGATGGGAGGGGAGGGGAGGCGACACGGGGGCAGGAAAGATAATGGAATGAGATGGACAACAATGCTCTAGGTACATGTATGACTGCATATATGGTGTAACTCTATATTTTAAAAAGTGATTAATAAAAAAATAAAATTTATTTTTATTTTATTACACAAAGATATTAAGGAAAGACATTAAAACAAAGGCACTAGTTTCACTATTCAGCATATTTTCTATTTAGTTTCTTTTATTCTTTTTTATTGGGATTTATTATTTCATCATCATCTTTCACTTTCCAAAGTAGAGGTAGGTGTTTTTCTCTTTATAAAGATATATGTATTTATTAACTACCAAAAACTTCAGTAGGAGCTAGGGATGTAGCTTAGTGGTAAAGTGCTTGCTTAGCATGCATGAGGCCCTGGTTTGATCCCCAACACTGTACCTCCCCACAAAAATATTCAATCAAAATAGACAACTATAAAGAAGGACATAATAAACTACCATGATCCATTCATTGTAAGTGTTTTTCCATACTGAGGATTGAACCCAGAGGTGTTCTACTACCAAGCTACATCCCCAGCTGTTTGTATATTTGGTGAACTTTGGTGGCTTAGTTGGGGGCGGGGGAGGTCTGAGAAAGAAATATATCTGTGAATTGTGTATTTTGAAGTATCTGTTTAGAAAAGCCCATTAATGAATAAATAGCTCTCAATTTACAGACATTTTACCCAGTGCATACTTAATAACTAATGCTAATGCCCTTTCCTTTTTCATCAATTTCACATGTGAGAACTGAAAAATTGGCACCTTCGGATCATTCAGGTACATTGAAACAAGGATTCTGACTAAAAAGTTACAGGTTTTAGAAAAATCAATCAGTTCAAAAGTGTAGGAAGGATAAAAGCTTAAAGAGAAGCAGACTCACTTTCTTAGGAGTGCTTTCCTTTTATTTTTCTTTGTTTTTTTTTTTTAAATATTTTTTTTTTTTTTTTAGTTGTAGGTGGACAGAATATCTTTGTTTTATTTTTATGTGGTGCTGAGGATCGAACCCAGTGCCTCACGCGTGCTAGGTAAGCACGCTACCACTGCGCCACAATCCCAGCCCCCCTTTATTTTTCTCCATTCTTCTTTTTTTTTTTTTTTTAATATTTTTTTTTTTTAGTTGTTGATGGACACAATGTCTTTATTTTTTTATTGCTTTGTATGTGGTGCTGAGGATCGAACCCAGGGCCCCACGCATGCGAGGCAAGCGCTTTACTGCTGAGCCACAATCCCAGCCCCTTTGTTTTCTTTTTTTTAAAGAATATTTTTTTAATATCTTTATTTATTTTTTATGTGGCACTGAGGATCGAACCCAGTGACTCACGCATGTGAGGCAAGCGCTCTACCACTGAGCTACAGCCCTAGCCCCCTTTTTCTTTTATATAGCACCAGCTGATATTTCACCAACTGGAATCCAGTCTCTTTTCTGAGAGTTGGCTTGAAGCAGTGCGTGTTCCTTTTAATGCCCAGCTGAATTCGGTTTTGTAAGGGAATAATTGTGTGTGTGGATATGGGTGATTACTGGTGTTTTAAAGTTGGTTAGACGATTTTCAGACATGGAGACTTAGGGGGCACATCTGAGGAGGATATTAGAGTGACAAGTTTTGTGTGGCTTCAAGTGCTGAAAGCAAAGGAATAAAGTCACTTTAAGGAGGTTTAACAACAAGAAGAATCAACTTGTACAATTTTAAGACAGAGTCTCTCTAAGTTTCTGAGGGTCTTACTAATGCTGAGGCTGACCTAGAACTTGCATCTTCCTGCCTCAGCCTCCCGAGTTATTGGGATTGTAGTCATATGTCACTGCACCTGGACCCTCCCCTCCTTTTTTAAAAGAAATATGTATTTATGGGAAAAGTATTATTAGTACTAAATAACCACTTCATAAGTGAATTTTTAGAAATAGGGTATTGTATTGAAAGTGAGGTGCTACCTAGGGTCACCACACTTTCAGTTTTCTTTTCCTTAAAAAAATCTTCCCTTGAGGATTGCAAATTTAAGGCCAGCCTCAGCAACTTGGTGAGACTCTCAGCAATTTTGCAAGACTTTGTCTCAAAGAGATAAAAAGGTCTGGGAACATAGTTCAGTGGTGAAAGCATCCCTCAGTTTAATCCCCTGTAAAAAAACCAGCAAAACAAACAAACAACCCTGCCTCAGATTTCTGATTTTGTTTTTCTTTAAAGGTTGTCTAAATATGTCAATTTTATTGCTTTTCAGTATGGTCTTCCTTTAGAATAGAATGTTGTGAATAAGATAGATTAAAAACAATAATACTGGTAACTGAACACAGCTTACTGGAAAAAACTACCAATGTGAAAGAGTATCAGCTGAGATGTTGAGAATAAAGGCAAAGATCTCTGATCACTATGACACAAAACTCCAGATCTTTATACACATCCCCTCCTGTAGTCTTCCCTGACTCTCTCAGTACAGCTTTCTTTCTAGTTATTCATGTCAAAAAAGGCCAGACTCTCCTCTTTACTTCATATTCCACCTCTAGTCTTCCAGAAAATTTCACTGATTTCCTTCAAATTTATCTGACACTTCTGAGCACCTTCATTACTACCACTTTTTGATCCCTCTAAACTAGACAACCTAAATAACCTACTAACTTGTCCCCTTGTTTCCCAGTGCCCAAGTATGTTTTCAGTACATCAACCAGAGTAGTCCTTTTTTTTTTTTTTCTTGAGGCACTAGGGATTGAATCCAGGGGCACTCTACTGCTGAGCTACATTCTCAACACTTTTTATTTGTATTTTGAGACAGTCTTGATAAATTGCCTAGGCTGGTGTTGAATTTAGGATCTTCCTGCCTCAGCCTTCTAAGTTTCTGGATTACAGGCATGTGCCACTGTGCTGGCCAGAGTGGTCCTTTTAAATCCATATCAGGTCATGTCACTTTTCTGCTTGAAACTCTCTAGTAGCTTTCCATATAACTCAGAGTCTTTATGATGGCCTGTGAGGCCCTTCACAATCTGGCTTCTATTATCCTCTCAGATTATATTGTTCAGCCATACTGGATTCTTTGGTGCTTCTTAATCATTCTGGATATGCTTTTGCCTCAGGACCTTTGCACTTACTGTTTCCATTTCATCCAGATATTAGCATAATTATTCATCTGTCTCCATTAGGTCTTTACTTACATATTGCTATCTTAGAATGGCTTTTTCTGATCACACTGTTTATAATTGCATGTGTGCCCTAACCCCCACTCTAGCATTCTGTCTTCTGTCTTTGCTATGTATTTCTCCATAGCACTTATCACCATCTGATATACTATAAATTTTATTTGGTTTTACATCTGTCTTTTCGCCATATTTTAATGGATGGTTCATAAAGGCATGGAATTTTTGTCTATTTTGAATGCTGCTGTGTCCCCATAAATTAAAACAGTGCTTGACATAAAGATGCTCAATTTGCTGATTAAATGAATAGTAGTTACCATTTTACTCTGTGCCAGGCACTGTATTAGGATCTTTGCATAAGTTTTCTCTAATTGTTATGACAGTCCTTCAAAGAAGGCAGCATCCTTTTTTGTTAGACCTCAAAGAGTTTCAGTGAATTGCCAAGCAAAATTTCTAAGTAGTAGAAATACAACTAGAACCCAATTATTGAATGTTCTTCGTTCGATGAAGGAAAATATGCACTGTATTTCTGGCAATTCTCATCTTGATTTATCTTTACTTTAAAAGATTAAAATGAAAGGAGCATGCTTCAGTTATCTGGAGAATTTACTTATATGTAGAACACATCATTACCCCAAAATACAAGGTAGAAAAGACTGTTATTTCTGTCAGAGAAGATTGGACCAAATGTCCATCTTCTCTTCTGGCTCTGTAATTTTGACTTCCTAACTGTTGCTAGGCAACTTAGTTATTTGTTAACAAAAGTAACATGAGGATTGGATTTTTGTAATGGAAGCAGAAGTGAGAGTGGAGCCCTGAAGACTACAGAGTAGAACAGAAGTTGTGATTTAGGTCAAAAGTGCAGAGCCTACACAGTGTCAGTTTGGAAGGAATAGGGACATCAGATCATTATTGTGGTTTCAATGGTATGAAGCTCTTTTTTAAAATAATTTGTTTATTAGAGCATCATAACTATGTATAGTAATTAGATTAATTTTGACAAAATCATACATGCAAGGAATTTGATTTCAAGCTTCTCTTCCCCCAGTTCTCCCTCTATTAAACTTCCTTTCTTCTGCATATACATAAAAGTGAAATTCCCTTTGGTATCTTTATATATAAGTATAACATGATTTTGTTAAATTCATTTCATTTATCTTCCCCTTTCCCTTCTTTCCTCTTGTTCTCCTACATCTACTCCACTAATGTTTCCTATGAAAGGACCAGACTAAAGCTATTTTGTGACTCTAGGCCTCTTGTCCAGAGCCCTAGGTCTCCCACCCAGTTACTGGAAGTTGTAACACAATCAACGGCACCTCTCCCTGGCGCCAAAAAGTGGTTCTGCAACTTGAGTCAGCTAATCAGAAGGCCAGGCAATGAGCTTACTGTAGCCAGACCTATCAATAACCTAAAGGTCAACTGGGCCCATTGTAGCCAGACCTGTCAGTCTAAAGGCCCACTGACTACCCAGTGACTTCACCCATCCC
>CM053401.1:57347092-57411409 GCA_028644305.1 Xerus rutilus | reverse complement strand
TGGGATTACAGGCTTGCGCCACCGTGCCCGGCTTTATCAAACATTTTGATCTTTGTCTATATGAAATAAAAAAGTGAAATCTCAGTGTTATGATTTGAATGTGTCCCTAAAGCTTATATAGTGGAAATCTAATCACCAGTGGAGGTATTGAGAGGTAAAACCTTCAAGTGGTCATAGGTCATGAGGGCTGTGCCCCAATATATGAATTAATGTTATCACAGTAGTGTGTTTGTTACGAAGTGAGTATAATCCTCTCTCTTACACACAAACTCACTTTCCCTTCTGCCTTCCTCCATGGGATGATGCAACAGGAAGGCTCTGGCCAGATATGAGCCCCTAAGACATGCCAGTATCTAAAACTATAAGTAACAAATTTCTATTCTTTAAAGTCTGTGTTATTATGGGCTGGGATTGTGTCTCAGTGGTAGAGCGCTTGCCTCACATGCCTGAGGCACAAGGTTCGATCCTCAGCACCACATAAATAAATAAATAAATAAATAAATTAATTAATTAATTAAATAAAGATATTGTGTCCATCTATAGCTAAAAAAATATTTAAAAAATAAAAAAAATAAAGTCTGTGTTATGACTGAGCTGTGCTATTAACATAGACTGGACATGTTTGTGTTTTTCCATAATGTCAGAATTTACTGAGTAGCAATAAATTTACAATCTGTATCGATTTCATCAGCTTTAATTCACTGAATACTCATGGTTCACTTGAGCAGGGCAATCACAAATTCTTTTATTTCATTTCAATCGTAATTACTAATATCTGTACATTAAAGTCACACACCATACTTCACACAGTTTTATATATGTGTGTATGTGTGTGTGTTACAGAAAAGTTATGAAATAGTTAACCAGGTGGTCAGATAGGGATTTAATAAATTCAAAGCAAGGGTCTCAGTAATAGGGAGTTTTGAAGTCTTAGTGTAAAGTAGGCCATGTGTTGTCATAAGCAGGATAAACCACACTGAGATAAAACCTAGAGATAAGCAGAGAGAATCTTCACTGTGGCAGTCTTCCTGGGTAAGGCTTGTGACAGATGACCAGCTGAGGGAGTCAGTGTGCTGCTGTGCCATAGTTTGAGGTATCCCTCTTATGGTTCTGAAGTGAAGGGGTTACATCTATTGACATTGATAAACTCATGCATCTGATATTTCTGATATGATTTGATATGCCCAAGTGTCCATGTGCTTCCAATTTAATTTGATAAGTTCACAGGTGGTCATTTTTATTGTCACAAGTTAATTATTTATTAATTTGTACCTCATAGTTGTGTTGGACAGATAGCAGATGTCTACTTATAAAATAAAAGTGTAGAATCATTCTATTTTTCCCCATATAACTCTATTTTGGTACTTGTATTGAAAATGGAGTAACTAGTAGAAGACTGCTGCTTTATAAAATGGAGTCACTTAAGGCTAGGCACACCCTGGCATATACAAAAAGAACTGTGCCTTAATCTGTTTTCCTTCCAATTTGCACTCAAGGGGTTGGAGCACAGGGTATTGTGACTAGTCTCCCTTATCATCATCATAATGCCATCAACTTTAAGTGAGTTCCCCACTGTCAGTTGTACCCAGAGACTCTCTCTTTATATACCTATGTACCTAGAGCACTCTGTCTAATGAAGGTCACATTGACCATACAGAGATTGTTAGGGACCTCTCTCTGTAGAAATCAGCAGGGCTTGAGATACAGATGTTTGCATACAGGGGGACTCAGGGAGACCCTTGTATTTTATCTTTGTGGGTAACAGGAAGGGGTGCACCCAGAAGTATTCCCTGGCCAAAAATGGGGCATCTGTTCAGATCTTAAAAGAGGAGACTGTTTTGTCCTCAGGTTATAATTTAATAGTACTGGAACCTGTTTCCATGTTCTTTGTGACTGGCAGCTTTAATGTTCCAACTCCATTAAGATAGGCTAGTTAAGGGCTGGGGTTGTAGCTCAGCGGTAGAGCGCTTGCCTCGCATGCGTGAGGCCCTGGGTTCGATCCTCAGCACCACATATAAAGCAATAAAATAAAGACATTGTGTACATTAACAACTAAAAAAAATTAAGAAAAAAAAGATAGGCTAGTTAATTATCTGACAGGGTAATGAGTCTCAAATAAGTTTTTTTTAAATGTAAAGGCAACCCTGTGAAGTTAATCATTCTAGTCTATTCTTTTGTCCCTGAGTAGCAGGAAAAAGGAAATGAGGGTGGACCCAAATGAAGGTTGCAAAAAATTCGGAATTAAGGACTACAAGTGCACAGCTAAATAGAAAGTTCATATGCTTAGAGAGAAATAGGGCAGTGGTTAAGTGCATGGATTTAGCAACAGCCTTGTTGCATACTCTTTAGTGACTTTAGTAAGGTATTAACCTTTCTAAAGTTCCTTTTCAAACCCACAAAAAATACTTTAGTTATTGAAAGCAGGTGCTTAATAGGATTATTGTGAAAATTTGTTACCATAATGGATGAAAAGTTCTTATTAATTTTTAAATATATTTAATATGAGAAAAAATGCATAGCCTTGGTACCTTCTCAATATCTCTACAGCATAGATTCCAACAATTAGCCCCAACACTTTTTAGTGTCCATTCAGCATGGACTCTGATTAATGCCTTTATCCAAAAGACTTAAGTCTCCATACTACAAGCCAGTCCCCTGACCAACCAAAAAAATTTTTTTAATCCTCTTTTGGTATCCTGCTGATAAGCCTGGTGATGAGAATCAGTCAGGGCCAAGTTCCATTTCCCCAGATATGAAGATTGAACACCCAAGAAATGCTGAGGCAAGCATAGAAAGCAAGTTTTATTTAAAGGATAGAACACAGGTAGACGTCTCAATAGAGAAGGGGTCTCAGAGCTGGGTATCTGTGGAAGTGGGAGTGTCCTGCCCCTTTTATACATTTTAGAATTTCTTTGTTCTCATGGCCTCTTCTCCCCCCATCCTGCCTACATGACTCATGACCAAAGTGACTGGACCACAGGGGGACAAAACCACCCAAGGGTCCAAGCAGGAAGGGAGCATTCTTAACAGTCCCTGTAGGGAGCAACAATTTCCTGGAGACATGTCACCTTGACAGCAGGTGGGGGAGGAGGGGGAAGGGCTCTGGAGATATTAGCATTTGATTTCCTTTCCTTTCAGACCAGCCCCCCTCTTTCTGGTTGAACCCAATTATCTACACTGTCTTTTAGCACCTACCTCCCCCCCACCTCACCTCTATATTCGCACATTAGAAGCAGCATCTTTTTGCATCCAAACTTAGACTCCTTATTATATAATTGCATATGCACCTGTGCATACAGAAATTTTTCACTTATTTCATCTCTGATAAACTAACTCCCAACTGCAAGACTTCAATAATTCAGAAAACCATTCAAAAACCAGATTGTTGCAGTAAAACATCATTTTTTTCTTAGTTTTTATCTATAGGTGGCCCATTCAGCCAAGATCTTTCCCAAGAAACAATCTATAGGATCAATATAGTATTGCCATGTCTTAAAGGGCCAAAAACAGATACAAACAAACAAACAAAAAAAACATAGAAACAGACAAACAAGAGAGGATCCCATCTGGCTGACAGACGGAAACCTTTAAAACAGACAAACTAGATAGGGGAAAATCCCCCCAAGTTCCCAATTCCCGCTTAATCGTGACTTCTACACCAGTAGCTCCACAGATGTCCCCACAAAGAGTGACCAGATGTACCCACAAAAGAGAACCAGATGTTTAGAATGAAGGATCTTGGTGTGCACACCAAGAGAGCTTACCAATGGCCAACGTGTTGTGACTTTACTGTGCTCAGTTTCCTTTTTCTCACAATAGATCAAGATGGAGCAATCTATACAGTTCAGGGAAGGAAGGCTGAAGTTCTCTGAAGCCAAAGGGACTTCAACAGCTGCTTGATCCCTCAGTCCCTCCCTTTACTCACAGGAATAGCTCCTCTAGTTCAACCGAGGCACACTTGCCTTATCTCCTAACTTTCCAGCAGTCAGCTCTCAAAAAGTTCACCTTACATCCTCAGCATGGAAGTGGGGTTGCTTGGAGTGCCAGGCCTGCCCAAGAAAACTGGAGTAGGGGCTGCTCTCAGGTACCATCTGGGTCACCAGTTTTATTACCAAAAGCTTGGTCCTTGTCCCCAGTGCTGATTCATGCCAATTTAATGAGGACAAGGTTTTGAGTAAAAGGAAAAAGGTTTATTGCTTTGCTAGCAGACGAGAAACACAGGGGACTCCAGTCCCAGAGGCTGTGGTTCTGCACATCAGGGAAAACAGAGGGCTTTTAAAGAAGTTATTCAAAGGCTGCATTCCAGGTGTGCCCTGGCAGAAGGTCCCAAGTGCACCCTGTTGGTGTGTTGCAATCACTTGTTAATTTGGGAGATAGTCACTTCCTAGTTTTTCTGGTGACATCTCCTTTCTGTGGAGAGCAGATAACTCAAAGTAATCTTGTTCCCCTGCCCCCAGTTTAAGGAGGGGGAAAGAGGGAAGAAGAAAAGAAAAAAATATGTCCCTTTAAAAATAAGCAGCAAGATCTATATATTCAGAAATTAAAGTGGACCACTGTTATAGTGTGAGTGTATGCCTAACTTTACAAGAAATTGCCAGGTTGTTTTCCAAAGTTGTTGTGTCATTCTGCATTTCTGCCAGCAATGTTTAGTAATTCCAGTTGCTCCTTGTACTTACTGTGGTGAGACTTCTTAATTTCAGCCATTCTAGTGGATATGTAATAGTTTCTCACCATAAAGATTTCCCTAATGAGTATTGGTCCAAAGAGAGTTCTTCATCTTAAATCCACAGTTGATAATTTTTGTCACTTGTCCCAAAATGTCCTTTATATGCTTTCCTTTTCCCTAAATCCAATTTAGAATCACACATTGCATTTAATTATCATGTTTTATTTTAAACTGAGTTTAAAATGAGCAACAAAAATCTGTTTTGTCTTTCTTTCACCTCAACTTTTTAAAAAAATACAAGCCTATTGTTTTATAGAATCCTCTCAATTTAGATTTATCTGATATTTTCTTATGATTAAATTTTCTGAATGCACTTTTGGCCAGACTACCACAAAAATTATGTTCTGTCCTTCACAGGGTTTCATATCAATGAATATTCGCTAAATGAATATTAATGATAATTGTGCTGCCCAAGAAGTTTTTGCCTATCTGGGTATTGCAAAGAATTGTCCAGTTTTCATCCTGAAACTTCATAGTTTGGGCTTTTAGGTTTAGGTTTATGAACCATTTAGAAAAAATTTTTTTATGTGAGATGAAATAAAGATTGAAGTTAATTTTTTTTCAACTTTTACCTTGTTATTTCTGCTCTTTATTATTCTACTTTCTTTGAAATTTAATTTGCTCTTTTTTCCTAACTTCTTAAAGTAAAAACCTACATAAACAATTATAGATTTTTCTTCTTTTTATATAAGCATTTAAAGGTATAGTGTCTTATTTCCTATCCTCAGAAGTCACAGAGCCTCACTTCTACCACATCTCATTCATTCATATACTCACAAAGGAGATCTTGTGTTCAAGTGGAGGGAATTAGACTCTACCTTTTGAGGTGGGAGACGTGTTAAAGAAATTTCAGACGTGGTATTTTGTTTTATTTTGTTTTTTCTGTTACTGGTGAATTGAATGCATGAATGCTCTACCATTCGATGTTTAAAAACTACCAAACCTTCCAAATATCATGTCCCTTCCAGTTTCTGCCTGCTTTTGGTCATTCTTTAGTACCTTCAAATATAGTTGCATTTTAATCTAGAATTTCTATTATTATCCGGTAGTCCAGTATAAACTATTCCATCATTACCAGATGTCATACCCTTCCCTTCCTTTTTTTCCCCATAGCATTCATTGCATTTAACATACAGTGTAACTTATTTGATTTATTTTGTATGCATTCCCACAAAGCCCCATTAAGTTAGGGATTTCTGTCTTTTTGGTAAAGTACTAGGCATGTAGTAGGTGTTCAACAAATATTTGTTGGAGCAGGGCACAGTGATGCATACATATAATCCTAGCAACTCAGGAGGCTAAGTCAGGAGGATCTTAAATTCAGGCCCAGCCTGAATTAATGATTGTGTAGAACTACATCTCTTCAACATAGCCATAAATAAATAAAAGTCTATTGATGACAAAAGATGAGGTAAAAATTTTAGAGTCTCGTTCTTTTAGCACAGTTGTACTAGTAGGCTGGTATTTCTGAGGTTCACTTCGTAACTTACAGGACAGGACTTAGCAATTTTTTTAAAAAAATATTTTTTAGTTATAGATGGACTCAATGTCTTTACTTTGTCTATTTATTTTTATGTGGTACTGAGGATCGAACCCAGTGCCTCACATATGCAAGGCAAGCCTCTACCACTGAGCCACAACCCCAGCCCAGGACTTAGCAATTTTGACATTTCATTTGCCTTTTTGATTATTATGTGAATCAATTTAGCAGCCTCCATGGGCTGGGTACAGATCAAATGAAATTGCACATTAAGATACTCTGTGAAATGTAAAGCACTATGAGATTATAAAACTATACAAGTTAATTATATACATTTGCATCCATTAAGCTAACTTTTTCAGATTTCACTTTCTAAGTATCTTTGTAGTGTGTATTTTTAAGGGAGGAATATATTGAATTATCAAAATAATAAAGTCACTATAGCATATTTGCAATTAAGTTCTTGTTAATGTTTTGTCTAACTTCTTTTTTAGGAACTGAAGAGGTTTGAGAATTTTGTAAAATCCTGTCCGCCTTTTGATATAGTCATTGATGGCCTCAATGTTGCCAAAATGTTTCCTAAAGTTCGTGAATCTCAAGTTGTAAGTACAAGTTTTATTTTGTTATTCTCCATCTCCAGAAATATTTTTTGTGCCGATTTATGATCTTCTCTGGGGCTCTTAGCTCCCCACTTCTCCTTCCTCTAAAATTAAACGCCTCTATCATCCAAGATCCACTGTTTCATCTTTGGCAACAAGGAAATGATTCAAGGACCAAAAGTAAGCAAGTTATTGACTATATTCTGTGCTTCAGACAAGCTCAGGGAACATGTACAAGTCAGTGTAATAAGCATTATGAAATGAGTGAGATAGAGAAATGAGCTTTGTAAGCATCTACAAGACAAATGTGACATAAATATATATATGTATGTATGTATTTCCAGTTACCCTGCAGGGAAATGTCCTTTGAGCTCTTTTTTTCATTTAAATTCCTGTACTATATTATACTTTGATTCAAATCATGCCTTTCCAAATGCATTGGTAAGTTCAGTGTTTAGTAAGTTTAGTAAGAGAGAGTAAGAAAATGAATATATTTATTACTTTAAATTTATAAAACTTACCAAACAGAAAGTAAAACTACACAAAGCTGGTATTATCAGTCTCTCACATTGTTCATATTGGTAATTAAAAAAAAAAATTGGTAATTTGACAAAAACAAAAACAAAAACAAACTTGTATATTGTGGAGTACCAGAAGGTGGTGGAGAGGAGCTAGGCAGCATCGCCCAACTCCTCCACAGCACAGAAGGAGGGAGACTGGCTCAGAGGATAGGAAAGGAAATTCTTACAGTAAGTATTTACGTCTAAGAGTAAGAAATCAAAAGAATGAGCAATTAAAAAAGAAAGACCATGTAACAGAGGCCAAGATCTGCCCTTTTTAGTGAATTTTTTTTTTTTTTGGTACCAGGGATTGAACTCAGAGATACTCGACCATTGAGCCACATCCCCAGCCCTATTTTGTGTTTTATGTAGAGACAGGGTCTCACTGAGTTGCTTAGCATCTTGCTGTTGCCGAGGCTGGCTTTGAACTTGCAACTGTCTTGTCTCAGCCTCCCAAAGTGCTGAGATTACAGGCCTGTGCCACTGCCCCCGGCTAGTCAGCTGTTCTTTTGCTGCTTCCTTTCTGTGCTGTGGAGGAGTTGGGCGATGCTGCCTAGCTCCTCTCCACCACCTTCTGGTCCTCCACAATATACAAGTTTGTTTTTGTTTTTGTTTTTGTCACATCCAGAGTTATAGAGGTTTACATATGTTTTCCTCTGTGAGTTTCATAACATACAGATTATTTATGCTCTTCTTATGAACTCCCTGCATAATATATTACAAATTCTTCTTGGTTCTTTTCTGTTACTAGTTAATTATATATATCTAG
Source organism: Xerus rutilus (assembly GCA_028644305.1). Classification (NCBI taxonomy): domain Eukaryota; kingdom Metazoa; phylum Chordata; class Mammalia; order Rodentia; family Sciuridae; genus Xerus; species Xerus rutilus. The sequence continues at coordinate 57,403,275 of CM053401.1, read as the reverse complement.
TATTATTCTTCATAAGTTCATTAATGATAAAAGAAACTTTTGCATTCATTATTTTTGAAGTTTCATTGTGATTATATATATTGATCTCAGAACCTACAGCTTTCAGGTGATAGAGAAGAAGGAGCTAAAAAAAATAACAAGTTCTCATTGTGAATTTATTTTATTTTTTCAATTTTCAGATGAATCATTTTGTATTCTGATTTTTCTGAAGTCACAATATGTCTTGTAATTGACGTCAGCAGAACTTGCCAGCCACAATATAGAGCCTTATTGGTGGTTGTGACTGCCTAGATATGTACAAATTTAGCTGTACATAGCACATATCTGTTCATCTATTTATCACCCCAGTTGAGTTAGTTGCATTGGTAGCTTCATTTAAGGTTTTTTTTATTTCAGTGCTTTACCACTGAGCTACATCCCCTGCCCTTTTTATTTTATTACTTTATTTTATTTTATTTTGAAACAGGGTCTTGTCAGATTGCCCAGGCTGGCGTTGAACTTAGGATCTTCTGGCCTCAGCTTCCTGAGTTGCTAGGATTTCAGATGTGTGCCACCACACCTGGCTCCACCACTGTTTAATTTTAACATAAATCCCAACTAAATATTTGCCTAAATATTTAGGGAATATCATATAATATAAAGGTTTTCTGATAAACTTTATATTGAAAAAACTAAACTGAAAAAACTAAAGGTTTTCTAATAGTACATTAAAAGGCAGTGGAGGGCTGGGATTGTAGCTCAGTGGTAGAGCGCTTGCCTCACTTGCGTGAAGCCCTGGGTTCGATCCTCAGCACCACATACAAAGCAATAAAATAAAGACATTGTGTCCATCAACAACTAAAAAAAAAAAAATTGTTTAAAAAAAAGGCAGTGGAAACAGACCATTTCTCAGACCTAAGTACAGAATTTTAAAGCAAGGAGAAGCCGTTATGACTGATTTGAAAAGCTGTCACTTTTTGTCAAAAGCTTCCCATACACAGTCAAGCAAAGTCAAGCAAAGTCCTAGAATGTTACACTTCAGTGTAAGAAAAATTAATAATCAAATGTGAAATAGGCATGAAACTCTAGTAATTTTTCATTCTCTTTTGGAATCATGCTGTGGGTCCTAAAAGTGCTACAGAGTAAAGATGAAGAACATAGGTTCCAAGAAGAGTTACCAAAATGTCACTGGGAGGATAAACAAAACTGCTATGGCCAAAAGTGACTCAGAAGAGCCTTTAACTCAAATATGAACATTAATTTGAAATGTTAATATTGATTCTAAAGAAGAGTGATGGTATGGAACTATATAGTTTAATGTATGGTTTTCTTGGTTACTGAAATAGTATACATTTTTGGTCTTTTTTCTGCTTAAAAATTATTTATTACTAAATCGTTGGTTCATCTTACAGTGTTTGGTATCTTAATAGCAGTGAGGAAGTACAATTATAGGATATACTGAATGCAACTGGAGATTCCAAAGTCTCTGCCCATATTTTGTTTTTAGCATGATTCATCTTGATCAACTTGTGTCTCAATTCCTTTAGTGTTTGCTTTTTTTTATTGAGATGTAATTTATATGCCATAATATTCACCCTTTAAAAAGTTTACATTCATTGATTTTTAAGTGTATTCACAATTTTTTAAAATATTTTTTTAGTTGTAGATGGACACAAAAATCTTTATTTATTATGTGGTGCTGAGGATTGAACCCAGTGCCTCACACATGTGAGGCAAGCACTCTACTACTGAGCTACAATCCCAGCCCCCATATTCACAATTTTTTTAAACAATTTTTTAATGTTATTATATTTTTTATACTTTTATTTTATTTGCTTATATTTATGGGGTGCTGAAGATTGAACCCAATGCCTCACGCATGCTAGGCAAGCACTCTACCACTGAGCTACAGCCCCAACCCATGTATTCACAATTTGGAACCATCACTACTATCTAATGTCAGACCATATTAATTTTCTCCAAAAGAAATCCCATACACATTAACAGCAATTCCCAATTCATTCTTCCCTTTAGTCTTTAGCAACCACTGATCTTTTTCTTTATGGATTTGCCTTTCAGACATTTCATGTTTCCACTTATTATAGTTTCATATTTCATTCCTTTTTTCCAAATAAAAGAATGGGGCAGGGTGTGGTGGCTCATGCTTGTAATCCAAGCTACTTAGGAGGCTGAGGTAGGAGAATTACAAGTTTGAGGTCAGACTGGACAATTTAGCCAGACCTTGTCTCAAAATTGAAGATAATGAGAGCTGAGGATATAGCTCAGTGGTTTTACCTTGGGCTCAATCTCCAGTACAAAAAAAAAAAATCGGTACAGATTTTATTTATCATTCATTAGTTGGTAGACATTTGGATTATTTCTACTTTTGGGCTATTACAAATAGTGCTTTTGTAAACATTTGGATCTAAGTTGTGTGGACATATTTGTTTCTTTTGGGTGTATAACTAAGACTTATATTTCCAGGTCATAAAACTCTATATTTGACCATTTAAACTGCCAAACTGTATTCTAAAGCACCTGTATCATTTTATATTCCCACCACCTATGTTCGATGGTTTTGATTTCTCCACTTCCTCACCAACACGTTATCTGTCTTTTTGATTATAGCCAGCCTACTGGGTGTGAAGTGCTGTCTCTAGTTTTCATTTGCATTTCCTAATTATACATGATGTTGGATGTCTTTTAATATACTTATTGGCCATTTGTACATCTTTTTGTGAGAAATGTCTATTCATGTCCTTTGCCCATTTTTCAAATGGGTTGTCTCATTTATTGAGTTGTAATATTTTTATACAGTGAATACTAGAACTTTATTACATATATGATTTGTACATATTAGATGTATGGTTTCTCCCATTGTTTGGATTGCCTTTTCAATTTCTTGATCCTTTTTCTTTATAATGTTATTGTGTTTTTTTACCTTTATTTTATACATTTATTTTTATGTGATGCTGAGGATTGAACCCAGTGCCTCACACACGCTAGGCAAGTGCTCTGCCACTGAGCTACAACCACAGTCCCCAGTTCCTTGATCCTTTGAAACACAAAAGTTTTTTCATTTTGATTTAAGTTCAATTTGTTGTTGCCTGTGCTTTTGGTGTCATATCTAAGAATTCATTGTTGAATCCAAGGTTATATGAAGGTTAATGCTTTTTTAAAAACTCTTAAGAGTTTTATAATTTTAGTTGTGCATTTTTAGTATCTTCCTTTTATGTATGTATGTATTGATAATGGAGATTGAACCAGCAGTTGGCTTTAGCACTGGGTTATATTCTCAGCCCTCTTTTTTCCATATATATTTTTTTTATTTTGAGACTAATTTAGGGTCTCAAAGCTGCTGAGGCTACCCTCAAACTTGAGATCCTCCTGCCTCAACCTCACTGAGGCCCTGTAATCACTGGGATTACAGGTATGCACCACCGCACCTGGCACTGTGTCCTCAATCTTAGAGAAACGGTCTTCTCTTGAGTAAATGATAAGCCAACATAATTTAGAGAATATAGTGAGATTTAAAGGGGCTAGCTTTGGCTCTTCGTTTTCTTTTCTTTTTTTGCAGTGCTAGTATCACATCTCCAACCCATTGTTGGTCCTTTCTAATTCTTTTGTTCAACCTTCTGTAAACCGAGGCAGAAGACATGCTTCTTGCCTTATAGATGTTTTTCAAATGCAAAGTGTATCCTGCTTAAAAATATATATTTTATTTGGTTTCAAATTTTTAGGAGAAGGCAGGCTCCGGTTTGTTGTTCTGTTGTTTTTTAAGAAGAGGGAAGGGTTCTGAGTGACAGATTAATCATATAGCTTCCATTTTGAAAAGGACATTTAGAGCATCTTGACAGGGAAATCACATATGCCACGCCACATAATGTTTTAAGGTTTGAGAATATGACTGTAGACTAGTAATGGGAGTGCTAGAAACCTGTATTAGTCAGGGTTTTCTAGAGGAAAAGAATCAACAAGAAGTATAATTATAAAAGGGGGATTTATTAGGTTGGTTTATATGACCAGAAGCTGGATAGTCCACAATGGCTGTCTGCAGGCTGGAGAGCTGGAAGAACCAAGAGCTGTGTAATCTAAGAGGCCGAAGCCCCAGAACAAGAGGGATCAACCGTCCTACCCTAGTCTGAGACCAAAAGCATCCGGGAATCCACTTTGGAAGAGTAAAGAAGCTCGAGTCAATATCCTCAGATGATCACAGCAGTAATCAAAAACCCCTTCAAGAAAAATCCAGCTTGCATCTGTTGCTGCTTCCTTGTTCTTCCAATTTTTATTCCATCCAAGCCATCATCCTATTGGTTGGTGCTGCCCACGCTTAGGGAGGATCTCTATTTCATTTGGCTATCCCACATGCCAATCATTCCTAGACACATCCTCACTGACACACCCATAATCCTCTTAATTCTTGGCATATCTTAATCCAATCAAGTTGACAATTCAGATTTCACCATTACAAAACCATTAGACCTATGGTTATGTTATCTAAATAAGAAATATGTATATTTTGAATCCTTTTGTCTGTTAGCAGTGATTCTTATGGGTTTCTTTTTTTTTTTTTTTTTTGGTACTGGGGATTGAACTCAGGGGCACTCAATCACTGAGCCACATCCCCAGCCCTATATTGTGTTTTATGTAGATATAGGGTCTCACAAAGTTGCTTAGTGCCTCACCATTGCTGAGGGTGGCTTTGAACTCGCAATTCTCCTGTCTTAGCCTCCCAAAGTGCTGGGATTACAGGCATGTACCGCTGCACCTGGCTGATTCTTGTGTTCTTACATAACTTTTTCCTTTTCTTTTCTTTTTAAATATTTATTTATTTTTTTAGTTGTAGGTGGACAGAATATCTTTATTTTTTTTATTTTTATGTGGTGCTGAGGATCGAACCCAGTGCCTCACGCATGCTAGGCGAGCACACTACCACTGCGCCATAACTCCAGCCCCTCTTTTTCTTTTTTTTGAAATTTAAAGAAAAATTTATTGAAGATTTGAAAAACAATTCCTAAAAGATTTTTCCAGAAAACTGTAGCTACACAATGTATTGCGTCTATTATGATAAAACATGCATAAGACACAAATACAAAAACCATGAAACAAGCCACCATTTTTCAACAATTTGAGCAAAGATGTAATGCCTAAGGAACAACATGGATGACTTGCAAAGGATGGGCTCTTTAAGCACCATTAAAAAAAAAAAAGGAGCACAAATGGATGAGTGTGTTCAGTTATATACACTGAATTGAACCTTTGGCACTAGGAATCAGAGCATTTTGTCATATAGCATTAACACATACTATAAAAGTGCATAGTGTCAAAGGAATAAAACCACCAGCATTCAAAAGCAGCTTTGTCAACTAGGCAAACACTCTACAGCATGTCTCTCTGTTGTCCATCAAAACTGGTAGCAACTTTGAAATGAAATTAAAAAAAAAAAAAAGGAAAAAGGAGCAGTAGCCCCTTTTATTTTCTCTGTTTAAATTCAAACAGAAAACAAAACATCAATTCTGTTATACACCAACATCTTCAAAGTACATCATTTGTACAAGAGAAGGACTAAAAACAAAAATGTGTTTACAGAGATCCAAACACAAGTAAGCAAAGAGCGCCTCCTCACACTGCTTTCCGATGGTATTCAGGAGGGGCGACTTCATAATCGCTGGCACTAAACAAAGTTGCAGAATCTTTGCCAGGTACTTGAGGAAATCATGAAAATAATTCAGTAATAAAGCGAGACTCTTCTCATCCAGAGGTGTGTAGGCCAACATTGCTCCAATTCGTACAAATAATCTCAATAGATGTGGTGCTCCATACACCTGGGACATGGGCGCATCAGGATGATCTGCGAGAATTTCAGCGTATTGTGGTCTCTCAAATTTGTAGAGCAGCTAGCTGAGTGCCCAACATTACATTGAAGTATTCTTTTATTCCTGCCACAACTTCATTAACAACATACTCCTTATTATCTGTGTTCCCTCGAGATTTTTCTTGTAATATGCATAATCCTCTAGAATAGAATCCACATTCTTCTTCGCAGGAAGATAAAAGAACTATTTTTGTCTGGTAATTAAGTCCCAGTTATCAACAAGCCATGGTTTTAGCTCGTCAGGAATCTTTACTTTAACTTCAACTCTGTTCATAAATGTTTCTTTTTCAACAGTAGGATCTACCCGGGCCCTTTTCTTCCGAGGAGGCTGAGGTGTCTTACTGGTACTGCCACCATCTCCATTTCCAGGTGTTTTCTGTTCTTTTTGTTTTCACTTCAACATTTTTCTCTTCCGATGTCTTCTTTCCTGGAGCATCCCCTCTCATCTTCCCCTCTGCATACTGCTCCTGATTGGCTTTCTGGAGTTCTAGCTGTTTCTGCAGATTGGTGTCGGTGTACTTGAGTCCTCTGCTCTCTGGAACCCATTCATTCCAATTTTTATTCCAACCACTGTAATGTATAAAGTACTTCACTTGTTTGTCCTTTATGGCAACCTTAACGCACTTTGTTTCATAAAGGAGAGGCCCATGAAAGCACAGCACTCGCTCACCCTCTTGGAATTTCGGCTTCGGGTCCTGCTTGGGCGCCATTTATAAGTGATTTGCAGCCTCCTCTTTCTCCCACCACCCCCGACTCCCGCCCCCTACTCTCTACCCCACACAACTTCACCCATAACTTTTTTCTTAAAGATTTCTTAGGATGTCAGAATGGAGGATAGTATTTGCCTAAAGTACATGGTATCAGAATTTCTTTTTAAATATTTTTTTTAGTTGTAGATGGACACAATACCTTTATTTATTTTTATGTGGTGCTGAGGATCGAACCCAGTGCCTCAGGCATGCAAGGCAAGCGCTCCACCGCTAAGCCACAACTCCAGCCCTGGTATCAGAATTTTTAAAAAAAATATTGAAAATTGATTTAGTAGTAACATTTACTTCTCTAGAATATGTTGTAATTTGGGAGAAATTATGACAGTTAAGAAGTGTTAGCTATGATCTCTTTTATATTATTTAGCATGTCTTTTTATCACTGTTTGCTATAAAATATAGTGTTCTAGATTTTCTTTGATTGGATTTTTCTTTTGATTTAGGAAAAAAACTGTTTAGTTTTACGTTTGTGAATTTATTCATTTATTTATTTACTTACTCATTTTGGTATTGGGGATCAAACCTAGGGCTTCATACATGCTAGGCAAACACTCTACCACTGAGCTATCCAGACTGAATTTCTTTTTTATGAACCCCCATCTCCCAGAAACATTTTATTTAGACTTTTACAAATACTCTTGAATAAAAACATTGCATTGACAAGAAGTATAAATTTTATTTTATTTTTTAAGTTGAAGTGGATGGGTAATTGGTACCACCATCCTCCAAACTGTTCAAGCCCAAAATCAAGTATTCTATCCCTAATTACTATTTTTTTTCACTAGCATCATATCCAGTTGACTGACAAGTTTTATTGGTTATAATCCCTAAATATATTCCATAATTAAATTACTTCTCTCCCTCTCTGTTAGTATCATCTCTCACAAAAACTCTTTTAATTGAACTCCTTGCTTTTTCCACCCTTAATAATTTCCCTTTATACTTAGGATAAAATTCCTGTTCCTTATCATGAATTACAGTAACTTTCATCATCTGATCTTCACCCCTCTTTTCAGCCTTGTCCATGGTTTTTTCCTCTTTGTCTTTCACTGAATTATAGTCACACTTGAATTTTTCCTGTCCTTCCAACATACTGATCTTACTCCTACTTCAACATCTTTGTACTTGCTATTCCTTCAAACTTTAGTGTTCTTCCTTCATATAGCTGGATCATTATTAGCACCTCAAAGATCATCTCTGATTCTTCTAATGTAACCCCACTCTGCTCTGTTTACCTTCCTGTGTTTTACTTTTTTGTTGTTGTTTGTTTTTGGTACCCCAGGGACACTTTACCATTGAGCTACATCCCCTGGGATTTTTTTGTTGTTGTTGTTGTTTTGTTTGTTTTTGAAAGAGTGTCTTGCTGAGTTGCTTAAGGCCTCACTAAGTTGCTAAGGCTGGCCTCAAGCTTGTGATCCTCCCACTGTGCCCAGCTGCCTGTGTTTTCTCTTGCATCAATCTCATTCACTTTATTTATTTTTTTAATATTTATTTTTTAGTTGTGGGTGGACAGAATATCTTTATTTTATTTTTATGTGGTGCTGAGGATCGAACCCAGTGCCTCCCGCGTGCTAGGCGAGCACGCTACCACTGCGCCATAACCCCAGCCCCAATCTCATTCACTTTTGTGATAGATTAGAAATGTCTACAGATTCTTTACAGCTTCTCTCATAAGGAGAGGGAGTCTATTTCCTCACCTCTTGAATCTAAGTTTGCTGAATGACTTGTTTTGGCTAGTACAGTGTTACAGAAATGACATTGTGGGAATTCTAAACAAGAATTGAAAAGGTTGTGCAGCTTATACTAACTCTCTAGGAACTACCACCTTTTAAGCAAAACCAGATTAGTTTTCTTGAGGGAAGGAGGGAAGAAGAGAGGGATAGAAAATGAAAAGACCTCCACCTGAAGCCAGACTGCCTCCAGGCAACCTGCCAACTAATTGTGAACTCATGAATGAGCCCAGCCAATAACATGTGATACAGAAGAACAATCCAGCCAAGTCCAACCTAAATTGTCAGCCCCAAGTATTATGAGAAAATAAATGTTTTGAGGGGTTTTTGTTTGTTTGTTTTTGTTGTGCTAGGAATTGATCCTAGAACCTTGCATTTGCTAGGCAAGCACTCCACCACTGAGCTACATCCCCAGATCATAAATGGTTATTTTTAACCGAAGTTTTGGGGTATTTTACTACACAGCAATAGGTAACTAATAAGTATCTACAATTACTTTTTATTTATTTATTTATTTATTGGTACTAGGGGTTGAACTCGGGGGTGCTCAACCACTGAGCCACATCCTCAGCCCTATTTTGTATTTGATTTAAAGACAGGGCTTACTGAGTTGCTTAGTGCCTTGCCATTGCTGAGGCTGGCTTTGAACTTGCGATTCTCCCAAACCATTGAGATTACAGGCATTGGCCACCACAGCTACCTGGTATCTGCAATTACTTATGCCTTTCTTTGTTTATGTGTTTCCTGATAAACATTTAAATTAGAATTTAAATCCTGATATTAAGAAACTTTGTATGTCTTGCTTCTTGTGAAATCCTTGATGCTCAGAAGAGGGGCTTGTATATAATGAATGTTTAGTATATACTTGGTGAATTAGTGAAATAATGAACAGTTGAGTATACAGTAAATAATCTAATCAATTAGAGTTAATATTGCTTTTCAAGCTTAACTATGAAAAACTTGAATTTTACTCTTGGTACCTTATTTCCCTTGTTACCTATGGGACCAAAGCTATTATATAACCTCCTGGTTATATGAAAATTAAATGATTTAATTCTTTTTTTTTAATTTTTTTTTAGCTGTAGATGGACACAAATATCTTTATTTTATTTATTTATTTTTATGTGGTGCTGTGAGGATCGAACCCAGTGCCTCCCACATGCAAGGCAAGCACTCTACCACTGAGCTACAACCCCAGCCCAAATGATTTAATTCTTGAAAATTATTGCAGTGTCTGGCCCATAGTTCAATAAATTTAAAAGCAAAAAACAAAACTTTATAAGCACATTTATGGTCTATGGTCAAAACAGTGTAGAAACAAACACTTGATAGTTTTTTAGGAGGTGTTTAGTCTCCTAATTTAAACAACTAACAGTCTCTTGGTTTTATCAGTTTTTATGAAGTGGTCTTCATTCTTTTTTAACTCTTGCTTCAAATCTAAACTTTAGTCACCAAATAAATGGACAATTTTTCTGTCAAGTAACTAAAAAAATTATATGGAGTCTAGAGAAAATAAAGTTTGGTTGTATTAGTCAGGATAGGCCAGGTTATGCTGCAATAATAAACCACCCAAAACTTCAGTGGCTTTAAACAAATTATTTTCTTGGTTTGGCTAGATGCCCAGTTGAGGTCATCTGGGTCATTGTTATTCTCATTCCAGGGGCCAGAATAACTCTGTGAAATATTGGCAGTCACTGTGTCAAGGGATAAAGGAATGTGGTAAAGAATACACTGGCTTGAAAAACTTCTGCTCCGATGTGATGCCTACCACTTCTGCTCATATTTTATTAGCAGCTAATGCAAGATACTTAGCTATGCCTGAGTTCAATAGGACAGAGAAGAGAACCTTAAAATGTTCCCAGAGGCAAAAAGTTATATTTTCGAATAACTCTAATGGCTACCACACTGAGGTTGTTGATGTCTTACTTGTTAAAATTATCAAGTCTAGCCTTGGAGCTAGAAATGAGTTTCAGTATAGCAATGCAAACTGCCTTCGTTTGGATTATGTTTTCAAAATTAAGGTCCTTCTGGGTACTTTTATATATAAAGAGCTAAATTTGATTATTTTTCCTATAATAATCAGTGAGGGAATTCTAAAAGCCTCCATGACTCATACTTTACACATACTTTACCAACTTTCATTTTAAGAAATTAGTTTTTCTTTCCACTTACCAAGTCATCAAGAATAATTGGTGATGTGAGACTGTCTTGAGGGGATGGGAACAACATGCTAACTTTTCACTTAGAAAACAAAAGGATATAAGGTAGAAAGCTTCTTATAAAGCTGCATGTTCTCTCATTATCTTCCCAACCTCACACACCTACCCAAGATTCAATCTTAATACTTTTGTTCCTTGTTCCTTTTTCAGCCTGAAATTTGGATTTTCAGTGTTCATGAACTCCTCTAATAGAGGATATGTAGGGGGAGGGGGAAGTACATCATTTTAGTTAATCTTGCTAGCTGTTAAAAACTCTGCTCCCTATTTCTGTAGATATCTGAGAATTGGCTAAAATGGCTTCAGCAGAATGAAAATTTATAATGTAATTTTTAAAAATTATAGCCAGACATCAGCACTGAATGCTTTCATTCTTACAGCATGCTTGGGACATTGAATAGAAAGTAGTTTGGTGGAAACACTGAAGAATTTATTTTGATTGCCATCTTTTAGTTGGTATTATTACAGTGAGAGAAAAATTGTGACAAGGATATTAGCCATTAAAGGTCATTTGCTAGAGCATTTACTTGCAGTGAGGTCTTTTTTTTTTTTTTTCTGCCACTCAAGTTATTTTATTTCTCTTTGTTGATTTATATAACCTCTTATAAATGTTTCAGAACCATATAGCACCTAAGATACAATAAACTGTACCTTATCTTGTTTACAACAGGAAATGTTAAATATTGAAGTGAAATTTTTATTTTGTCCCCAACTATTAAATACTCTTGTCCATATAACTGTTTCTCCTGCTTAAGGACTGGCTTTATAGGTGGAATGTCTTATTCCTCGCGTCCCAAAACTTGGCTATCATGCTGCTACATTTGCCTTTGAGGAACATGCTGTTACCATGTCTGCTCTGAAAAGATGTTTGGATAATTTTTTATTGAAATCTAGAATCAAAAACTTGTCATTTTTCCCAATTTACTTTCATTTGAAGTTGGGTTCATTAGTAATGACTTTAAATAATAAATAATTGGAAATCATTTGTAAATTCTTTTTTTGTACTGGAAATTAAACCCAAGAGTGCTTTACTAAGGAGCTACATCCCTGGACATATTGTTGGTTGTTGGTGTAATTTTAAGACTGAGTCTTGCTAAATTGCTGAGGCTGGCCTTGAACTTTCAAGCCTCCTGCCTCAGCCTCCCAAGTTGCTGGGATTACAGATGTGTGCAACCACACCAGCTACTTCTAAACATTTAAAAATTTTTGGTTAGCTGTTTATCAATAGTTTTATTCCAATGGAATTCAAAAGGTGGTTTTTAACAATATTTTTAAGGCTAGGAGTTAACCAATTTTAATTATTTCTGAATTAAACTCAATCCAGAAAGTTCACCTCGCTCACTCAGGACCAGCCTAATTTTTACCAAAATTTCCTTTCTTTCTTTCTTTTTTTTTAATACTAGGGGTTGAACTCAGGGGTGCTTTAACATGCACTACATTCCCAACTCCCTCCTCTTTTTTAAGACAGGATCTAAGTTGCTTAGGGCCTTACTAAATTGCTAAAACTGGACTCCAACTTGTGATCTCCGTTCTCAGCCTCCCAAATCACTGGGATTACAGGTGTGTGCCACTATGCCCTGCTTTACTTATATTTTCTGATTTCAAGACTAATGTTTATCCCATATCAAGCTGCCCTTACAGTGAGCCTCCAGTTTATAAATATACTGAAAATATCTAAAAATAGAAAATACAGATGGTCAGGTTCTTGGTTGGCCCATATTTTCTGCTGAACTCTACTGATTAAATTCTGTAAACCTGTCTTGAACATTAATATGTGCTAAGCACATAGAGATAGATATTAGAGAAACAAACGTTCCATAGAAATGGTTTCTTATATGGAACTCGCCCAGCTGATTGGATGCTACTGTGTAATACTAGGCAATTTACCTTTGAGTGACTTCATAGTTATCTGATTTAGATACCTTAAAGCAAAAAACCATCACAATTTCTATTTTGTCTCAAAAGGTGTCCTAATGAGGGGCTGGGGCTATAGCTCAGTGGTAGAGCGCTTGCCTTGTGTGCCTGAGGCACCGGGTTCAATCCTCAGCACCACATATAAATAATAAATGAATAAAATAAAGATCCATCAACAAATAAAAAATGTTTTTTTAAAAAAAGTGTCCTAATGAGACTGTAAAAACAAATTATAGCATTTCAATGCATTTATCATCATCATCATTGACATATATTAAGCACTTAGTGTATAACTTCCAGTGTGCTTTACATAAATTATGTCATTTAATCCTGTACAAAGTCATTATTCTCTTCACTTTGCTGATAAAGAAATTTTGAGACCCAAAGGTTAAATGAATTATTAGAGCTCACAACCAGAAAGAGACAGAACCAGGATTTATGCCCAGAGTGTCTAATAACTACATAGCCAGTGGTCTAGCCTTTACCCAGACTGTTTCAATTTTTAAAAAAGCAACCCCTCCTGTTTTTGAGTGAAAACTTTGAATAATTTTTAAATTTTTATTTAAAATTCAAAGTTTACTTGTTAAATAAATTTGCGTTTTCCTGACTGGTGATACATACGTATAGTCAGTCGTTGTGGTTTGGATATGAGGTGTCCCCCTAAAACTCCTGTGTTAATACAGGTATGTTTGGAGGTAACTGGATGTGAGAGCTGATAAATCCATCCTAGTTTGAAGGGACTGAGTGTAACTGTAACTAGGCGGGCATGACTGGAAGAGGTGGGTCACTAGGGGTGTGCCCTGGAAGGTCTCATCTTCCCTGTGGCCCTTGTTTCCCTCCCCCTCTCTCTTTCTGGCTGCCATGAATGGTGCAGTCCTCCTCCACCACATCCTTCTGCCATGATGTGCTGCTTCACCTTGGGCCCAGAGCAATGGACTCAGCTAGCCGTGTACTGAAACTCTGGAACCATGAGGCAAAATAAACTTGTTCTCCTCTAAGTTGTTCTTGTTCGGGTAGTTAGGTCACAGGGGCTCAAAAACCTTGGAGATTGGTTCCAGGACCTCTTGTAATACCAAAATCAACTGATGCTCAAACCCCTTATATAAAATGGCATAGTATTTGTATTTAACCTACACACATCTTCCCATATTCTTTAAATCATCTTTAGTTTGTTTTATAATACTTAATACAATGAAAATATTATGGAAATAATTATTATACTGTATTGTTCAGTGTTTAATGACAAGGGGAAAAGTCTGTACCTATTCAGCACAAATACAACTTTTTAAAAATATTTTTGATTCATGGTTCATTGAATTCAAGGTTATAGAACCCATGGATATAGAGGGTTGGCTGTGTATGAATTTAAATCTCTTTGGTTTAAATCACATCTAAGTGATACAAATTTTGGACGTATAATTTAGTGTTGTAAGCTTTGAACAATATGCTAATTATGTTTTTCCCGGTGTAAGGCCAAGTATGAGATTAAGTCATATGTGGAGTGCAATTGACAGTTTTGTCTAGCCTGTGTACTTAGAGTTCACTCTAGTTAGCTGCTCACAGGCACAACTCATCTGATCCAAGTTTATGCCTTAATTTGGTTGTTGCAGTTTAAATTTGTCTGGTATTGAATTAGTAGTTTACTATTCTTCACATTTTGGTTTCATATATATTTTGGTTGATAGTGATCAGTAGGACAAATGAAAAGAATTTGTATTTGGTTTGCTCCCAAGATGTCCTGAATAAAAATAAATTGGAAAGAGATCTAGCATATTGTGACATTCCTATATCTTATGTTGGCCTCTAAAATTTTAAAATGTATAAAACAAGCTGGAACAGAAAGTGTTTTGATGAAGTGTGAGTGCTATTACATTAGTATGTAAAGGCAATACTTTTCATTTCTTTTTTTTTTTCCCATCAGTATTGGGGATCGAACCTAGGATTGCTTTACCACTAAGTTGTATCCCCAGACCTTTTTTATATTTTATTTTGAGACAGGATCTTGCTAAATTGCAGTCTGGCCTTGAATTTGTAATTCTCCTGTTCAGCCTCCCAAATCACTAGGTTTAAAAGCATCTGCCACCATACCCAGCTAGGACAATATTTAATTGACTTCAAACCCAGTAATTATTTGCTTATGAAATCCAGTCTATCCAAGCTTAAGGCTTATAATATTTGAGAATTTTGTTGCTTTGGTGAATTTATGAGTACTTTTAGTTGTCAATTTGTGTATACCTCACAAATTTATTTTGACCAGATTTACGTTAACTTTCAGGGCGCATGGTATTAAATCACATTAACAAAAAATTAATACTTATACAAATATAAACTTTTTAAATGTAGTATATATATCATTGAATTCTATAAAAATGGAATCATGATTATTCCCTCAGTTTGTAATTCTTTTACAGAACAAATATCTAGTAAGGGCTTAACACTTTCATAGCTTTTACTTTTATTTTCAGTGAAATATTTTTCCTGATTATCAAAGTAAAAATGCTAATTATGGAAAATTTGAGAATAGATAAAAGTATAAAAATTATTTTCCATTATTTGAACATCTGGCATTAATGAATTTAAAAAATAGATTCAGTACATTTTTACCCAGTAAAACCTTTGGTGTTAGCTGTTCATCTGTTGTAAAAGGGAAATTTGTCTCTGTCTTTTAAAATATATGTTTTTTTAACCAGGCATGGTGGCTCATGCCTAGAAATGTGGGAGGTGAAGGAGAATCACAAGTTTGAGGCTAGCTTCAACAGTTTAGTAAGACCCTATCTCAAACATATGAAATAAAATTTAAAAAGACTGGGAATGTAGCTCAGTGGTAGAATGCCCCTGGGTTCAATCCCCAGTATCACCAAAAACAAAACAAAACAAAAACGATCTATTTTTCAATGAATTAAAAAGTAGTTTTTATTTGAATAGCAAAGTTATAAGCAAAAATAACCGAATATGGAAGCAGACCTCAAATGGATCAACAAGTAGTCTTTATTAAGCAGCAATGGAATGGCATATTTTCAGGGGAGAAAATGGTGACTGGTTACAAAAGCCGTCTGTGTTTTATAGGTCTTAATGAGAATTAATCGTAGCAGAATGTTTAGTGTGACTTAATCATTAGAGACTGAGGACATGCTGGCTGGGCAGTCAGGAAACTAGTTGTGCAGGTTAAAAATCTAACTTAGGAAAACAGCTATAAAATCTCAAAACCCTTAGCCAGACGTGGTGGTGCAAGCCTGTAATCCCAGCATTTAGGGAGGCTGAGACAGGAGAATCCCAAGTTCGAAGCCAGCCTCAGCAACTGCGAGGCGCTGAGCAACTCAGTGAGACCCTACATAAAACACAAAATAGGGCTGGGGATGTGGCTCAGTGGTCGAGTGCCCCTGAGTTCAATCCCCAATACCAAAAAAAAGCTCAAAAACCTATTGATACTGAGATGAAAGTCCAGAGCCCAGAGTATGTTATTCGCCTTCTCCACCCAGGGCCCATTATCACTGGGAAACGATTAGAGCCCAGGGCCCATTGTTTGCCTTCCCCTCCTCTCCTCCGGGATCACACCATCCTTCTTTTCTCCCTGGAGGCGTCATTCCCCTTTCTTAGGGGATATTATTTTCCATGTCATTCAAAAGTTAAAAAATTTTAATAATACACTTTGGGAGGCCGAGACAGGAGAATCAAGAGTCCAAAGCCAGTCTCAGCAAGGGCAAGGCACTTAGCAACTCAGTGAGACTCTGTCTCTACATAAAACACAAAATAGGACTGGGATGTGGCTCAGTGGTCAAGTACCCCTGAGTTCAATCCCTGGAACCAAATAATAATAATAATAATTAATAATATAGTAACCATAAAGAAAACAAAATAGGACTGGGGTTGTGGCTCAGTGGTAGAGCACTTACCTAGCATGTGTGAGACACTGGGTTCGATTCTCAACACTGCATATAAATAAATGAATAAAGTAAAGAGGTCCACCAACAACTAAAAAAATAAATATATTTTAAAAATAAATAAAATACACTCTTTATAGAAAGCCAACTTGTTGGCAGTCTGAGCCATATGAAACATAGCCAAGAAGTTAAAAGCAAAATGGCCTGTGAAGAGTTAGAATCAATGCCACAAAATCCATGATGATAATAAAGTATTAGTAGTAATAATCAACATCGTAATCGTGGAGATAACCAGTCATTGAGTATCTGCACTGTACCAGGCTCTTTACATTGCATTTATTACTCAAGAATCCTATCAGGTTCTTGGGGCAGTGGTGCACACCGGCAATCCCAGCATTTTAAGAGGCTGAGGCAGGAGGATCACAAGTTCAAGGCCGGTACATGTGATTTTTAGAAGTTTTATTACTTATCCAGAAATTCATTTATAAGAAACATCTGAAAATTGTTTATTCTGTTATAGAAAGGTGCCATTCTTATATTAGAAAACACAAATGCTGTTTTATGAGTGGGAATATAAGTTCAGCCTTATTGAGTCAGTTTGGTACTATATCAGGATATCACTGATGTGGTAGTTCTACTTCTAGGAATCTGTCTTGCAGATATACTTGTAAAATGCATAAATATGCCTAAGTGCACGTTTTCATGGCACCTTTTAATAGCAAAAACTAAGAGATTATATGAAAGCAAATAGAATACTGGAGGCCAATTTACATTGAAAAAGATGAGTTGAAAGAAAAATGTATGAGATGGGCTGGACATGGTGGCCTATACCTGTAATCTCAGTGACTCAGGAAGCTGAGGCAGGAGGATCACAAGTTGGAGGCGGGCCATAGTAACTTAGCAAGATTCTCAGCAACTTAGTGAGACCCTGTCTCAAAATAAAATATAAAAAGGGTACTAGAACTGTAGCTCAGGGGTAAACTGCTTCTAGGTTCAATCTCCAGTACCAAAACCAAAAATCAAGACATTTTATTCAAAACAAATTTTTAAAATTACTATGCATATGTCTAGCAGGAAAAGTCTGGAAATAAAAATTCTATACTGATCTACAGTTACCTTTGGTGGAAAAAAAAAGGAACTTTACTTTTTATACAATTATGCATACTTTATTTGGTAGAGGTGCTGAGGATTGAACCCAGGGCCTCACACACATTAAATTACAATTGTGTATATTTGGAAGGATTTTTGTTTGTTTTGGTACTAGGAATTGAACACAGGGGCACTTTACCACTGAACTATATCCCCAGCTAAATGAAATCATTTTTATTTTATTTATTTTGAGACAATACCTCCCTAGGTTGCTGAGGCTGACCTCGAACTTTTCATCCTCCTGCCTCAGCCTCCTGAGTTGCTAGGGATGACTAAGTAGTTATTTCTCCTCTCCTTTAAAAACTCCCACGTGTTTAAAGATAAGAAACTTTAAATCGTTAGTGGTGTAACTTTAAACATTAATGTTTCTGCTATACAGTAGAATGTTTTGTTTTTTTAGTTGTTGATGGGCTTTTATTTTTTTTTATTTATATGTGGTGCTGAGGATTGAACCCAATGCCTCACATGCTAGGCAAGCGCTCTACCACTGAGCCATAACCCCAGACCCTATACAGTAGAATATTGATTCTCAAATTTAAGTGTGCATCAAAATCTCCTGGACAGGTTGTGAAATGAGACTGCTGGTCTCACACCCAGAGCTCCTAATTCAGAAGGTCTGGGATGAGGCTGAGAATTTGCATTTCTAAAAAGGTACCAGATAAGGCTGATGCTGCAGTTCTGAGACCACATTTTGGGAATCACTATTATGTAAACAAACCATTTTAGAAGTCAAATTGAGTTGGGCGCCTCGGATCATGCCTCTAATTCCAGCAGCTCCAGAGGCTGAGGCAGGAGGATTGCGAGTTCAAAGCCAGCCTCAGTGACTTAGCAAGGCCCTAAGCAACTCAGTGAGACCCTAAATAAAATATTAAAAGGGGTTGGGGATGTCGCTCGGTGATTAAGTGTCCCTGGGTTCAATTCCTGGTACCCAAAAATAAAAAGTCAATTTGTCTTTTTTAATGATTCTTAGAATGGAATTTTTTTTTTTTACTAAGCATATGAAACTCATTTTAGGGAACTGGAACTTAGTCCTAAGAGTGATATACTTCTTCTATTTTCAAAATAGAAGTTTGTTGTTTCCATAACCTATAGCTCTGTTATCAAGGTATTATATTTGCATTATGATGGTCTAAGTTACTTAAAGTATGACTTTAAAAAAAAAAAAAAAGTTAAGTAGACCAGAGGAAAAAGTTGATTGGGAAAAACCTGAGACTAAAAGTTATTAAATGGAATATCAAAGCAGTGAAATGGTGCTTTTCTCCCTAAGGAATCTGAGATATAACCCATATAAATATGTTAGTATGGATTCATGAGACTAAAATCTGTAAAAAGTAAATAAATCAATGAAATGATGAACTGTGTATCTTAAAGCAGCTAATCTAGTAACAGCATTTAAATTCTACTTCATTAGGGTGTAGGAAGGGCTTTAAAAGTTCTTTAATCTGTAAGCTTATAACATAGGAAGGAAGTAAATCTAACCTTTTCTCATTTTTAAAATAGTTACATCTAGCTAGTCATAGGTAATGTAAGTGACTTGGGGAAATAAATGGTCTTCAATGGTGTACACCACTGAAGAACACAAACAATTGTTCTTTTTTCCCTCACTATTGATCTTTCATGGCATGGTAACTCAGAGAGGTCACATTGCCTTAAGTCAAACAAGGTCAAGCTCCTGCCCTGTATCATGTGCCACTCTACCCACTCCTGCTCAGTGCATACATGTAAGAGTTCTGTCTTGTCATGTGACTGCTATAATAGTCTGCACCTCTCAGAATTATTCTCTAAGGCACCAACTTTTTTGTGTGTGTGTGGTGCTGAGGATTGAACTCAGGCAAGAACCGTACCAACTGAGCTATCCCCAGCCCAGGTACTAACTTTTAATGAAGTGAATGATTAGCAGTCAGTCAGGTGGATTTTTAGTGATGTGATCAAGGACATCAGTAAATGAATGATTCCAGGATAAGTTTCTGTAATGAATTGGGCTTCATATTCCTTTCATTTCAAATGTCCCACTTTGCATAAGGTTTGAAACAGAACTTTCCCCTTTGTATTAGCCAAGTGATTGGGTGTATTAGAACAGCCTTGTTAAGGAAACATGTTGCCAAGCTCCCTATCTAGTATCACTCTGGCAAAATCTTAATGGCAAGTTGATTTCCTGTCTTAGTGTGTCACTGATAATATCTGTGTGATGATTATTTGGGGTGTGGTAAGATTCTTTGTGAATCATTATTGTGTGTATTTTGCTTCTATGGCAATATTTTTAAAACGCCCTCCTCAGGAATGTGGTAGATAGATGCCATCTATGAAAATGTAATATCCACTTTGACAATGACAAAAAATTTTTAAATATTTGTTTAAGTCAGTAAGGTAATCAGTGATTCAAAAGCAAGTAATAAATTTACTTAACCTTTATTGAAGCTGTGTAAATTATTCTTACCTGGTTTAATAACCATTTTATTAATTATTAATTTGTGGTAACATTTATTTTGAAACAGCATTTTTTTCCTTTTAAGTTTCTAGGGCCTGGAGATGTAGAATGCAGTGGTAGAGCCCTCGCCTAGCATGCATGAGGCCCTGTTCAATCCCCAGCACCACCAAAAAAGAATAAGTAAAATAAAATAGTATCCATTTTATACTTTTCACTATTCTAAATACTGATTTTTCTCATAATCAAATACAGTTAAGATCAGTTGATGTAAGATCAATTCAAATCGTAGGGTTTTGTTTTTCTCATAATTCAGATTTTTTGATGGATAATTCTAGAAAGAATTATGGTTCTTTACAGTATTCATTCTTTTCCAAAGTGACTACTTCTTATTTATAGATCATTTCTTCCCCAATTTGTTCTATAAAAGATATGATAGTTCAAATAATGTATATAGTCCAAAGGATAAAACAAATTTAAAAGAAGTTAAAAGAAAAAAAATTAAAGTAAGAAAAGGTACAAAGGGAAAGTTGGCTTAGGAAAAAAGGGTTTGAGGTTGGCATACAAAATGTATACATGAAGGGATCTTTTAATTTGGTTTAAATTTGGTCAACAGACTTGCACATAATTCTTAAACATCCCACACTCCCATTATAAACATCTCTTTTGACCTAAGAAATTTTCAAAGGAGGTAGGCGAGGAGCAGGGAGAGGAAAGAAAGTGAGTAGAACTTTAGAGGGTAGGGAAATGTATACCCAATTCTGATATAACTTTCAAGGGACTTATTTCCACTATAAGTAATTTGTAGAATTCATATAATTCATAGGATTAAATAGTAACAAATTCTTCAAGGAAATTTGCATTCATTATTCCTTATATTGGAACCAAAGGAATCTCTCCTCTGATCTCTCATGGTACAGAGCCCTGTGGGTATTCTGAATGCTATTCACAACATTCTTGTTAGGACCACATAAGTGGATTATATACGAATTGGCAGAAAAGGAGTCAGAAGAATGGTGTATGAAGTGGCAGACATGGTGGCACATACCTGTAATCCCACCTGTTCAGAAAACTGAGGAGGATCACAAGTTTGAGGCACACCTGAGCAACTTAGCAAGACCTTGTTTCAAAATTAAAAAAGAACTGGGGATGTAGCTCAGTGGTAGCATGCCCCAGGGTTCAGTCTCCAGTAATGGGAGAAAAATGGTGTGTGAGCATGAGAGAAGCCTCTGAAGGTGCTGAACAGGCTTTAATAACTCAGCACCACTACTGCTATGAAATTAGAAGACTTGGTAGCAGTTTTTCTGCTGGTTGATCCTTTTGGAAAATGAATAAGCTTTTTTCACATCAGATCTGTAGTAATCCACAGCAGTGCTAGACCATATTTTAAAAATTTATAATTTCATTGCAGTTTTTTAAAGACTGATTTTAAAAAATCATATATCCCTAATATCCCTGCTAGATAGAAAGTACTTTGAAGAGATACTAAAGAGTGTTCCAGTATTAGAATTGCTTTTGATGTTTGTTAAATAATTATAGTGGGCACTTGCTATAGTTTGAATGTTTGTTTCCCCTCCAGACTTCATGTTGAAACTTAATCCCCAGTGCACCAGTATTTAGGGTGACACTTTTAGGAAGTGATTAGGCCTTGAAGACTTTGCCCTCATAGGATTACTAGCAACCTTAGAGAAGGGCTTGATAAGTGAGTTCATCTCCTTTTGCCCTTCTGTCCCTTCCACTGTGTGAGGAGACAGCATGCAAGTCTTCATCTTGGAAGTAGAGATTAAAGCCCTCACCAGACACTGAACCTTCTGCTACCTTGATCTTGAACTTTCTAGCATCTAAACTTTGAGTAAATATAAATTTCTGTTCTTATAAACTACCTAGTCACAAGTGTTTTGTTACAGCAGCACAAATGGGACGAGATAGTACTATTTCTTCAATTTAAAAAAGATGCTTAAAAACTCACCTTGAGGGTTGTGGTTATAGCTCAGTGGTGGAGCACTTGCCTAGCACATGTGAGGCACTTGGTTTGATCCCCAGCACCACGTAAAAATAGATAAATAAAATAAAGGTATTGTGTTCATCTACAATTCAAAAAAAAAAAAAAACTCGCCCTGACATCATTTTATCAGTGGAATGTTTTCCTCCTTGCTTGGTCTTGTCTGAACCCTAAATACTAGAAATTGCTTGTTATATATAAAGTAATAGAATTAATCTAAATACAAACTTTACAATTATAATCTGTCTCAAAAGATCTATATGCATTATATTATGAATGGCAGGAAACCCTTTTGAAAATTTTCTCATTTGTTTAGAAAAGAGATAATGGTTATCTTGTTAAATTTAAGTTTAGAAGATAAATAAAAACAGCAGTTCCTTTTCAAATGAACCAAAATAGCCCTGCAAAATATATAGTATTTTAAGAGTATTAGTCTTTTACCAAAATAAGAACTTGAAAGTGAAGATCCCAAAGCCCTAAAGCAGTTCAATGGTTATAAAAGTATATAAAATTCTTAATCACTTTCTAGTGTTTTAGCAATTTTATTTCAATATACATTTCCTGATTATCACTCTGACATACAATCAGAGGGATAAAATATCATAACATTTGACTTCTTATTCTGTTATTTCTAATTAAGTCCTGACTTCAGTGAGTCACTTTCTGTAAGGATATCAGGCTATAATATAGGCATTAACCAGGTCCTCCCTCACACCTGTACATATACACCCACACACTATAGTGTCTTTAACCACTAGTTTTGTTCATGATTTATCCTGCTCATGGTTTTAATGTTGACTGTTGCAGTAAGAAATCAGAAAGTTTGTACTCTGTGATGTTCACATAATGGCAAAATCACCCAACAATGCATTTCTTAGAATGTGTACCTGTTGTTAAGACAGACTATATTTACATAAATTACTTGGAATTCTGCACAGGAAATTTTCCCTTCTTACCCATATATTTAGTAAATCATTTATTTATAACAGTATGAACTCATGAATATTTGTTTTTAACACTGTAGGTTACAACCTAATACTACTTTATTTTGCTGTTCAAATTGTTCTAGCTTTGAACATTGGGAGCTTTTGTTAGCTTCTCTGCCACTTTGATATGCCATCACTGGTAGGTCTTTTTTGTTTGTTTAGTACTTCCTTACTTCTGGCTTTATAGTATAGATGCCTCGTTTTGTACGTTTTCTTTTCTATTTTTTATTCTAATGAGGTTTACATGACAGCAGAATGCATTTTGATTCATGGTACACAAATGGAGCACAACTTTTCACTTCTCTGGTTGTACACAATATAGAGTCACACCATATGTGCAGTCATACATGAACCTAGGGCATTATTGTCCATCGCATTCTGCTATCTTTCCTGCCCCCATGTCCCATCCCCTCGCTTCCCTCGCCTTTGACCAAAGTTTCTCCATTCTTCCCATGTCCCCTCCCACATTATGGATCAGCATCCACTTATCAGAGAGAACATTTGGCCTTTGGTTTTTTGGGATTGGCTTACTTCGCTTAGCATGATGTTCTCCAACTCCATCCATTTACCTGCAGATTCCATAATTTTATTCTCTTTTAATGCTGAGTAATACTCCATTGTGTATATATACCACAGTTTCTTTATCCATTCATTTATTGAAGGGCATCTAGGTTGGTTCCACAGTTTAGCTATTGTGAATTGTGCTGCTATAAACATTGAAGTGGCTGCATTACTGTAGGATGCAGTTTTTAAGTCCTTTGGGTGTAGACCAAGGAGCGGGATGGCTGGGTCAAATGGTAGTTCCATTCCAAGTGTTCTAAGGAATCTCTATACTGCTTTCCAGATTGGTTCCACCAATTTGCACTCCCACCAGCAATGTATGAGTATGCCTTTTCCTTTACATCCTCGCCAACGCTTGTTGTTGTTTGTATTTTTTAAATATTTTTAGTTGTAGATGGACACAATACCTTTATTTTTTCTATTTAGTTTTTTTTTTTAATGTGGTGCTGAGGATCAAACCCATTGCCTCATGCATGCTAGGCGAGTGCTCTACCACTGAGCCACAACTCCATCCCTGTTTGTATTCTTGATAACTGCCATTCTGACTGTGTGAGATGGATTAAGAGATATTGTGAGCTGGCCAGCACCCTGCCAGGGTAGGTTTCTGCTCAGGAGGTGTGAGCCGCTTCAGAAATGGAAAGTCTGAAATAATTAATAAGAAATATAGAGCCAGAAATTAGATAAAAAGGGGAGCACATGATATGTGCTCAAGTCCTGATAGGAACTGGAACTGAACAACTGGAAGATGGCCCCGATTCTTTATTTAAGGGGGAGTACATCAAAGGCAGAGATAAGGTTTCAGCAGGAGTCTTGCTTAGGTGCTTGTTTCTCTGTGTGGCAGAGGTTTTGCAGTAAACAGGTTGATTGGCATTTGGCAAGCTACCCTATCTCCGAGAGGCTGTGTGGCTCCAGCGTCTCCCTATCTCTGATGCTAGCTATGCTGAACTTCTGATGGAGCTAGGTAGGAAGTCACATGAATTGGGCATTCTCAAAGCAGCAGGGTTGTTGCTGGGAATTCCTAATACCAGACTTTCCTGCCTACTGGCTTCCACTCATTTTAGTTCATGCACAGTTCACAGATGGCTCATGGATGGCTTCCGGCAAGTAGACATCCTTGTCTTGTTTCTGATTTTAGAGGAAAATTTTTCACTTTTTCTCCATTCCATATGTGTTGGCTTTGGGTTTGTCATATATATCGTTTATAATGTTGAAGTAAGTTCCTTCTATCCTGAGTTTTTCAATGTTTTTAACATGAATGGTTACTGGATTTTATCAAAGCCTTTTTCTGCATCTCTTCAGAAGATTATGGTTCTTGTCCTTAATTCTACTTAAGCAGTAAATTACATTTATTGATTTGAACCAGGCTTGCATCCCTAGAGTACAATACACTTGATCATGGTGTATTATCTTCTTGATGTGTTTTTGTTTTTTGGTACCAGGGATTGAACCCAGGGTGCTTAACCACTGAGCCACATCCTCAGCCCCTTTTTTATACTTTATTTAGAAATAGCATCTCACTGAGTTGCTTAAGCCCTCACTAAGTTGCTGAGGCTGGCTTTGAATTTGTGATCCTCCTGCCTCAGCCTCCCTAGCCACTGGGATTACAGACGTGCACCATTGTACTGGGCTCTTGATGTGTGTTTGAAGGAGATTTGCTGATATTTTATTAAGGATTTTTACATCTATGTTCATCAGGGATATTGGTCCATAGTTTTTTTTTCTTGGATGTATCTTTGTCTGGTTTTGGTATCAAGGTTATCCTGGCTTCATAGAATGTATTTGAGAGTGTTCCTTCCCTTTCAATATCATGAAATAATTTGAGAAAGATTGATGTTATTTCTGTTTTAAAGATCTGGTAAAACTAAGTTGAGAATCCTTCTGGTCCTTGGCTTTCTTTGTTGGTAGGCTTTATTATTTTTTTCCCTTACACCAGGGATTGAACCCAGCAATGCTTAAATACTGAGCCCTATCCCCAGCCCTTTTTATTTTTTATTTTGAAACAGGGTCTTGCTAAGTTGCTTAGAGCCTCACTAAGTTGCTGAGGCTATCCTTGAACTTGTAATTCATTTCTTATATCTTCTTTTAGTTTATTGAACATTTTAATAATCAGATTTTTTTATATTCTTTCTTTGTAATTTCATATACTTCCATATCTGTGGGATCCTTTATTGGAGGATTGTGAATTTTGGAGGGAGATTTGTTTGTTTATTTCCTCACATTTTCAGAGGGTTTGGGATTGTGCATCAGTTGGGATGGATTTTTCTTCCTCTTTTATATGTGTCTTTTGTGTGTAGTTATCTTTTTTGTTCTGGGGCTTCTCTCTGTTTTTGATATTGATGTCCAAGGGTGGGACCTGAAATCTCCCACCTCCTGTTGTTCCTCCCTGAGGTCTGGTTGTTGGTTTGGAGTTTTTGTCTCCCCAGTTCTATGTGTTGAAGTAATGTTGAGACTCAAGTGGAATTAATTCATGTGTGGGTTGAGATTCACTATTATTTGATTGACTTGTGAGTATCGCTTAGCAGAAGTATCTCTAATCTATGAACTTTAAGTGTCCCAATCACTTTCCAGCCAGTCTTAGAGGAAGTGAGGAGCTATCACTAATGTTAGCAATAGATGTATTGCCATAAGATAAACATCCAGTGTCTACTTTGACATCTATAATTACTTAATTACCACCTATGTAGGGTTGATGGGTGTTTTAGTCAGTTTTTTCACTGCTGTGACTAAAAGAACCCAACCAGAACAACTATAGAGGAGGAAAATTTTATTTGAGGGCTCATAGTTCGAGAGGTCTCAATCCATAGATAGCCAGCTTTATTCCTCAGGTCTCCGGGTGAGGCAGAACAACATGGCAAAAGAATGTGGCATAGGGCTGGGGTTGTGGCTCAGTGGTAGAACGCTTGTCCAGCATGTGTGAGGCACTGGGTTCAATCCTCAGCACCACATATAAAAACAAATAAAGTCCATTGACAACTAAAAAACTATTTTTAAAAAAATGTGGCAGAGGGAAGCAGCTCACATGATAATCAGAAAGCAGAGAGATCTCTCCTTGCCAGATACAAATATGTACCCCAGAGCCATGCCCCTAATGCCCCACTTCCCTTCAATTACCACTCAGTAAATCCCATCAGGTGATTAATTCACTGGTTGAGTTAAGGCTTTCATAACCCAATCATTTTTCTGTGAATCTTCTTTTTGGGGGGCATTTGACCACTGAACCACATCCCCAGCCCTATTTTGTGTTTTATTTAGAGACAGGGTCTCACTGAGTTGCTTAGTGCCTCACCTTTGCTGGGGCTGGCTTTGAACTCGGGATTCTCCTGTCTCAGCCTCCCAAAGTGCTGGGATTACAGGCATGCGCCACTGCACCTGACTCTCTGAACCTTCTTGCATTGTCTCATACATGAGCTTTTCAGGAACACTTTACATCCAAAACATAACAATGGGATCAGTAATACCAGTACCAACAATAAAAATTTATGAACTAGATCAGGCATTAGACAGCACGTGTCTACGACATTATCTGCTGTATTAATAATCATGGTAGCATGAATGGGGTAGGAATTACATACACTGTATTACTCTACTAGATAGTGGGATTGCAGTTTCTTAAGTGAAGCAAAATAGGGTAGGAAGGTGAGAAAAAGTTTAAAACATTTGAAAAAGTGAACAGAGAAGGGACAGGAGATAAGTAGCAGATATTAGCTATAAATAAGGAGGAATAAAAAATTAATTAAAAGTAATAAAAAATAAGAGGAAGAGGGAACAGGAAAATTTGTTAGTGTGGGAAGAGTGAAGAAAGGACAATAAGAGGAACAAAATCCAAGATAGAAATAAACAAGCAAATGTAAGATCAAAACAAACACACGTACAATTTTATCCCACCTAAGTCAAACCAAGGCTAAATAATAAACAGCTGCAGAAGAAAGTAATTAAAATAAAGTAAAATTACATTTAAGTATATATTTTTTTGAACCTATCTGCACAGTGAGAATATACCGTGCGTGCACATGTACGTGCACACACACACACACACACACCAAATCTTGCTGAAGAGAAAAAAGTAATGAAAAATTTTTTTTAATTTAAGTTAAATTTTTTAAAAAAGAAGAGAAAAATGGAGCGGGGAATAGAGGGAAAACATGACATGGGAAGAAAGAAAAAAATCTTAATGAGAAATAAAGGGCTTGTTTCCACTAAGGTGGTCAAAACTGTTAGCAGGGATGGATTTTCATTCTTATTATTTATTTTTGGCTGTGTAACCTTTGTGTTGAGAGCTGGGGAATTGTTAAGTACAGTGTCCTTGTGTTCCTAACCTAGCTGCCAGCCTTTGTGGCTAGGAGCAGTACCTCTCAGCTTCCAGTCCCCTAGTATTGGGTGAATAGACTGAGGATGGTTCCACAAGCTCACACTTTGATGTACTACCTCTGTACTAAATATGTAGCAATGATAGATGAAATGTAGAAAAATAAAATTTAAATTATTGCCACATTCAAAAATAAAATATTAGAAATATAAAATCTTGAGTAGAGGCAGGCATAATGGCATGTGCCTATAATTCCAGCTACTAAAAAGGCTGAAGCAGGAGGATCGCAAGTTCAAGGTCAGCCTCAACAACTTGAGACTCAGTCTCAACATAAAAAATGAAAAGAGCTGGGCGTGTAGCTTAATGGTAGTATTCTTTGTTCTATTCCCCCTATAGGGCAAGGCAGGCCATGTCTTGAGTAGGACCAAAACCATAGGTCTGCTTAGTTCTGAGTCTTGGAACAGGAATGGAGGTGTGGAATTCAACTGCCTTGGGGTAGTAGAGACTAATTATATGCCACATGAGAAGGGGGCAAAGTTAGATTCGGTGCTTAAAGTTGAAGTAAGAGTGGAGTTTCTCAAAATGACAATAGAGAGTGCAGTAAGAAAGAAAACGTTTGGGCTGGGATTGTAGCTCAGCAGTAGAGCGCTTGCCTCGCATGCGTGAGGCCCTGGGTTCGATCCTCAGCACCACGTATAAATAAATAAATAAAACAAATGTCTATTGACAACTAAAAAATATTTAAAAAAAAAAAAAGAAAGAAAGAAAACATTTAACTACCATCTGAGTTATTGCTTATAATGACTTATAAATCCCAGGAATGAAGACATAAGAAATTGTGTAGCAACTTGCCAGTGACTAAATCTGTGACAGACCCCATGTCAATACAGGAATCAGGAACCAGGAAGGAGAGTAATCCTAAAACTTTTAGGAAATTAAAAGAGAGAGTATGAAAGGGAGAAATAAATAAAATCTCTCTCAAAATGAAAATAAGTCTGCAAACCAAAATTCCAAAATGTAAAGAAATTCACGCTAAGAAAAACAATCAACAAAATGAACAATTAAAACATAAATTTAGAGATGAAATGAATTCCATGAAAGCTTTAAACATTTTAAAGTGTGCTTAATATGCTCAGATACAAATGAATAAATTTCATGTAAGATAAGCAAGAAAACATAAAAAAAAAGGTAAAAGTGAACAGAAACAGATGGATATTTGAAAGAATCAGAAATCTTAAATTAAAAGTAGTCATTGAGGGCTGGGGTTGTGGCTCAGTGGTAGAGTGTGCGCCTTGCACATGTGAAGCACTGGGTTCGATCCTCAGCACCATATTACAAAAAAGAAATAAAGGTATTGTGTCCATCTACAACTAAAAAAATATTTTTTTAAAAAAAGTAGTCATTGAAATAGACATGATAAAGTCAAGACTAGCCACAACGAAAGAGAATTTATGAAATGGAAGTTAATATTGAGAAATTCAACCAGAATGTAGCACAGAAAGACAAAAAGACTTAGAGAAGGAGAGACTATGACTAGACTATGAATGTGTGCATCATATGTATTTATCTTGAGCTTTGTATTTCACAAGTGGTATCCGTTATCTCTTTTAATCTAGCAACCACAAAAAACTTCCTGCAGAGGAGCAGCTTATATTTTTAGGTAATACTGTGCTTACTTACCTGTCTTCATTTTTTTTTTCCTCTTTAAACTTTGCTAAAGTTGATATTTTTATCACATGATCATGTTACTGGAAAGTGATGTTGAGAGATGATCTGTTAAAGAAATGAGAAAAAACTTTTTTTTTACTGAAAAAGAAAAATAGGTCAATGAGACCACAAGACTTAAGGTTTAATTTTATGGGCTCAAATTGAAGGTATACATCAAGATTCCTGCCTCCTTAGTCACGAAGTTTCCTCTTAAGAAGAACACTGTTCAATTTCTTATAAATCACATTTTAATCACATGATTTTCTTTCTTTCTTTTTCTTTGTGGTACTGAGGATTGAACCCAGGACCTTGTTTCATATATTTTTGAAACTGCTTCACCACAAAGGTGTTAAATTTAGCCTGTCTCCACTTACCCCAGCTACATTTATCTGAACATTCTAATCATTTTATTCATTAAATATTTTTATATCCTCCTTGTTTTACAGGCATATGCTAGGTGCAGCTATAAGAATATAGCTCAGTCATTAGGGCACTTGCCTAGTGTGGACAAGGGCCTGAGTTAAATCCCCAGCACCAAAAAAGAAAAGACTACAAAGATGAAAGAAGCATAGTCTCCATCTTTTAAGAGTTTTATAATTTATTAGGGGGAACCAAAAGAAAAAAAAAAGACAAATGTCTACAATAGAAGACAAAACATGATTGACATGTTAATTGTGCCGTAACTCTTATGTACAGAAACTGCAAGTAACATTTCTTAGATTTTCCTATAGCTCAAACTATAGTTTTTCTGTCATTTGTTCGGAAATATTAATTTATTGTAAGCTGGGCATGGAGGCACATACCTGTAATCCCAGCAACTTGGGAGGCTGAGGCAGGAGAATTGCAAGTCAAGGCCAGTCTCAGGAACTTAGCAGGCACTGTCTCAAATTAAAAATTAGAAGGGGCTGGGGAAGCAGCTCAGTGGTAAAGTGCCCCTGGGTTCAACCCCCCTCCCCCGACCCCAACACACATACATAAAAGCTATTAAGGAATTTCCAGTTAATTTATTCATCATGGTCCCCATTGTCTTTTCTATTTCCTAGTTTTTTGTTGTTGTTGTATGTTTTCTGTTGAGTACTAACCAAGGGATTGAACCAAGGGGCACTTTACCACTGAGCTAAGTCCCCAGTCCTTTTCAGTTTTATTTTGAGACAGTCTCACTAAGTTGCTGAGGCTGGCCTTGAACTCGCAATCCTCCTGCCACAGCCTTCCAAGTCCCTGGAATTAGATGCATGAGCTACCAAGCTCCTTTTCCTAGTTTTAACTAACATGTATTAAGAATTTTTCATGCACTAATAACTCTTCCGATTACCATAAATATATTATCTTATTTAATCCTCACAACAGTTCTATATAAGCTATTATTTTCCTTTTACATATTTAGAAGCAAGGAGTCAAGAAATTTGCCCATGATAAATTCACAGCTATATAAAGGTCAAACCCAGGTTTGATGCCAGATTTTAAGCTTAATTACACTTATTTCCTCTGTCTGTGTACCTTGCCAACTTTCCATGTGTCTTTATTAACAGAGAAAAAGCTGCTTCAGAAATGAAAGTGAAAGTCAGCTGGGGTAGCCCACGCCTGTAATCCCTGCAAATTGGGAGACTGAGGCAGGAGGATCGCAAGTTTAAAGTGAGCCTCAGCAATTTAATGAGGCCCTAAGGAACTTTAGTGAGATCCTGTCAGAGTTACCAGTAATTTTTGTTTATTTGTTTGTTTTGGTTTAATTAGATAGCATGGTTTTGATGTAGAAAGTACTCAGTTTACCAACCAATTCAAGCTTGTGCTGTGACTGTGGCTTGGTGCCTTTTTAGGTTGTCTTATTACTTCTTGCCTGCCCTTGTCAGTTTGGGAGTCTTTTCAGGTCTTCTATAACCCACCTACTTACCTTCATCAAGTCTTCTTAGGTCTAGGCACTTGGCCCCTCCACTTGTGTGCTATCATCTCTGCCATAGCACCAGTCACAAAATTGCAGTTATCTAATCTAAGATCCTTGATAACAGGGAATGTTCTTTGCTCTAGAAAGCTCAACATCCATCACAGTGTTTGGCATGTGGTAGGTACACAAAAAAATGTCAAATGAATGTTTGCCTCATGTGTTTAAGATTTGCAGAATGTTTGGTAAGCCCTTTTATTCTGTGTTTTGCTCCAGAAGCGCCCACACATGGCTGTGATGTGCAGCTTAGGATGGACATTGTCCCATTTGGTCCTCCAGTCACAAGATTTCATCATGTTACTCAGAATGATACGCAAATTAAAACTTACAAATTGTTTGTGGAATTTTTCATTTAGTATTCTTGTACCAAAATTGACCACAGGTTAAGAAACATAGAAAGTAAAACCACAGCCAGGCATGGTGGCACATGCCTGTAATCCCAGTGACTCAGGAGGCTGACACAGGAGAATCCCAAGTTCAAGGCAATCTTCAGCAACTTAGTGAGATCCTAAGCAATGTAGCGAGAACTTGTCTCAAAATAAAAAGGCTGAGGTGTGGCTCAGTAGTTAAGTGCCCTTGGGTTAATTCCCAGTACCAATAAATAAAAAAATAAAACCACAGATTAATGGGGAAGCTACTACTATAGTGATGTTTATCACAGCAAACCCTAATTATACTCTTTTATGTTGTGGTCACTTTTAGTTTATTACTTTGTCAGAAACTTCTCAGGATTTTTTCCCTTTAATAATTTATCTTGATTTCTTTATATCTATATTCAGTTGAATTACATTTCCTGTAGAAATGTTGAATTATTTTATTACTTGTCTGTCCTCCCTCTAGTTTCATACTCCTCCCCAGTTTATCATCTTTTAATTTGCTAGTGCACTCTCTAAAATAGATAAGATCTTTTAAATTTCTATCATAAGAATAAAAATACACGCTAGTATTAAAATATTAACGAGCATAGCTGGGCATGGTGGCACACACCTATAATCCCAGCAATTTGAGAAGCTGAGGCAGGAGGATTTCAATCTTGAGGCCAGCCTAAGTCTTTAGCAAGACCCTGTCTCAAAATAAAAAGGTCTGGGGATGTAGCTCAGTGATAGAGTGCCCCTGGGTTCAATCTCCAGTACCTCAAAAAAGAAAAAGGAGGAAAAATATTAACGAGCACAGAAATATAAAAATTAATGATAAAATTGTTATATCCTGATAGTGATGATGATTAAAATCCATAGAACTACACATACACAGACTCATGAATGGAAAAAAAAGAAATTAATTAGATGTTGTAAATTAAATTTTTACTTTATTTGACTAAAAGAAAGATCTTATGCTAAATTACTAGAAAATATTCCTGTGTATAGCATGTAAATTAAATGTCAAGGGGCTGGGGCTATAGCTCAGTGGTAGAGTGCTTGCCTAGCATGCGTGAGGCACTGGGTTCGATCCTCAGCACCATATATAAATAATAAATGAATAAAATAAAGAACCATCAACAACTAAAAAAAATTTTTTTAAATGTCAAAACACATCTATATTCTTTTCTTCATTGATAAAATATTTATTTAATTATGGATTGTGAAGATGCTTTATTTCATTCTCTGCTTTTAATTATATTTCATTCAGAAAACGGACAAGGAAAAGTCATCTAAAATATATCTGATTTTGGATACCTCTTGATTGATTTTGTTTTGTTTTTAACTTTTAGCTTCTAGTTAGGAGTCTTGATCAGCCCATAAAGAAGACATAGCCTGAGAAGTCAGGAGGGTGGCAAGAATAGCTAGTATTCTAAGAGTGGCTGAATTTTACAAGAAGAGACCCATGTTGATAAGTATCAATGCTCTTGAATATCAACGCATGAGACTAACTAGAAATACCTACGATGTTGTCTAGTTTATATATTAGATAAATAAATTTATTTAGGGATCTGGAATACTAAGATATGCCTACAATGCTTCTGAAATAGAGAGCCAAACAGTCTGTGCCCAGTTTTCTTTAATAAAGAAAGTCACTATAGGTCTTATGCACATATTCCCTTGCATTATACACACACACACACACACACACAAATATCCCATTTTCCTCTTATTTGTAGGATGATTGATAAAACATATATACATATCCATGTATACATACACACACACACACACACACACACACACACACACAAATAATTGACTCAGGTGCCATAGGGAAACTGGTGAAGTACTGTGGTTTTTTTTTTTTTGTACTGGAGATTGAACTCAGGGGCACTCGACCACTGAGCCACATCCCCAGCCCTATTTTGTCTTTTATGTAGAGACAGGGTCTCACTGAGTTGCTTAGCACCTCTCTTTCGCTAAGGCTAGTTTTGAACTCTGAATCCTGCCTTAGCCTCCTGAGCTTCTAGGATTACAGATGTGCACCACTGTGCCCAGCCTACTTTTTAAAGATTATTAATAGTGATGATGATAATACCACACATTATTCTGTACTCATCACTTGTCATAATGTCTTTTTGTCAGTCGTCCTCCAAATAAGAGGAACATTGGCTGTTTTTTCAAAGAATACAATCTGGGAAGCAGTGGTACTACTATTCAGATCAAAGAGTAGAGGAAGATAAAAGCTAAATGATAGGCCTTATTTTGTTTTTGGAAAAGAGTTCTGTACTGTTTCTTTCTTTTTATGAATAGTCACTCACAAACCAGCCTAAGTAATGGAATTGTAGTAATGTCCTGGTACATTAAGTCAATTATATGGTCACATATTTTCTAAGAAGCCCTAGATAAATAATTGAGTCTATTCTCATTAATATTTTGTTTCCTCAAATTAAATACAATGATTTTACTCTTGTCTCATTATCTTTAACTTTTATTTGCATTTATTTTATGCTGCATTTATTTCTATGCCATAAATTTTTGTTTCTTCACTCTCTTCTGGGATATTTTTTTTCTTCTGTGCAATCTCCTCTCTGGTTT
Organism: Xerus rutilus; assembly: GCA_028644305.1. Taxonomy (NCBI): domain Eukaryota; kingdom Metazoa; phylum Chordata; class Mammalia; order Rodentia; family Sciuridae; genus Xerus; species Xerus rutilus. The sequence continues at coordinate 57,368,884 of CM053401.1, read as the reverse complement.
AGGAAAAATTGTTCCTTTTCAATGAGGGTCACTTCATTGTAGCAGGAGGAGCTCACATATGAGTTAATCTAATCACGTGTTATTAACACAGCAGCTAATCTTGGATGCTTTGTTCTCCTGAATATATTCAATGACCAGAGAACCTACATCTAAACTCTTAGGTTCAACATTACTCTCTGTATTTGTAAGCAGGTGCAGCAAAATATTCAACACTTTTTGTTTGTTTACAGTGCTGGTGATTGAAGGCCTTATACCACCAGTAAGGTATATCCCCAGGCCTTTTTTTTTTTGAGACAGAGTCTTGCTAAATTGCCCAGATTGGCCTCAAACTTGTGATTCTCCTGCCTCATCCTCCCGAATCACTAGGATTACACAGCTGTGTGCCACCACATCCAGCCCTTTTAGTACTCTTTTTAGGCCACCAACCTTCTGTGCACCCCCACTGTTTGGCCAGGACACCACTTTATCATCATTAACAGTGGAATGCTTCCTTAAGTGATATTGCAGATATTTGGTGGCTTTGTTGATATGTATACTCTTGATTGCTTGGGCAGTTCAGGGGTATCATTAAAGTGAACAAGAAGATAAGAACCTCTTAATTTGCATGATTTTGTGGGGTTTTCTGGATCAATTAAACAGAAAATCATTTTCACAAATCACCTCAGGTCACTTACTGCAAGATCCCTGTTGCTCCTTTGTAGAATATTACTATTAATAAACAAATACAAAGGCTGTGAGGTTTTATAAATTCTTAACTCTGATTTTTATCAAGCAGTAGCCAAGAATGGACATGTTTTTCCAAAATTCGACTTTTAAATGGCCAGATGCCTAGAGTATCTTTTGAGTATAAGCTTTCAGACTTACTAAAGATTGAGAGAACATTAATATTTTTTCATTGTAAAACTGTTTACTGAATGAAGAATAGGAAGATCCAAAAAAATAAGGTCTGCTTAGGATCCAGTGTGAGACTTCATTCCCAGCTGTGTTGGTACATCCTTTTATGATCTTGGATGGTCTCTTTTCCTTTTTGAACTGGTTACCTTACTTATAAAATTAGGACACCTGACTTAATAATTTCTAAAAACTCTTTCAAACTGGATGGGTGGTGCATGCCTATAATCCCAGTGATTTGGGAGACTGAGGCAGGACCATCACAAGTTTAAGGCCAGCCTCAGAAACTTATACCCTAAGTAACTTAGCAAAACCCTGCCCTGAAATAAAAAAATAAAAAGGACTAGGGATAAAGCTTAGTGGTAAAGCATCCCTGGGTTCAATATCTAGTATCCTTACCCACCAAAAAAAAAAAGACTGTTCTGAAAACTTAGTGATTCAGCAGGCTTCCTGTGAAGAAAAATGCATTTCTTCCAAAAGAGGGTGCTATGGTATTTCCCAATGCTTCAGCATTTTCTTGAAAGAAACACAGCTGAGTAGAATCTTGGCATAATATTGTATCTTCAAACTCCCAACCTTTGAGAACTAATGTTTCATTCTTGTTAATTTGTTTAGATGAGGTCATAGACCAATTTTTTTTTTTTTTTTTTTTGAGACAGGGTCTCACTGAGTTGCCTAGGACCTTGCTAAGTTGTTGAGGCTGGCTTTGAACTTGCAGTCCTCCTGTCTTAACTTCCTGAGTCTCTGGTCTTACAGGCATGCACCACCATGCCCAACTAGACCAAATCTTGATGTTATACTTTTAAAGTTGTTGTTTGTTGTTGTTGTTTTTTAAATCACGAAAGTATGTGTTTCTTTTAGAAAATCTGGAAAATAAGAAATTTTCAAAGTAAACATAATCTTACTACCCAAATATAGTCAGATTTAACATTTTAGTGTATTTCCATTTTTTTTAGTTTCATTTTCTTTCTATAAACTTGAGATAATATATACATAAATACATAGATTTGTTTTATTTTTGCTTTTGTCTTCTCTGGTGAGACCTATTCTACAGAATTAAATAGTTCAGAAACCATCATTTTTAATGACTATACAACCACTTTTCTATTGTTCAATATTTATGCTGTTTACAAGTTTTTAAAATTTTTTTTTAGTTGTAGATGGACTCATTACCTTTATTTATTTATTTTTATGTGGTGCTGAGGATCAAACCCAGTGCCTTGCACATGCTAGGTAAGCGCTCCACCTCTGAGCTATAGCCCCATCCCATATTTACAGGTTTTTAATATTAAAAATAATGCTGTGAAGACTCTCTTACATACAAATATTATACATAAATGTGTTCCAATTTCTGAGTCAAAAACTATAAACATTTTAAGGTTCTTAGTCTCTGAACTATGCCGAAAGCAAAGATTCTTTTTTTCTCCCCACAGTCATAATCACCTTTTTTTTTATAATACTTTTGTTGAGATAATTTGCATATCATAAAATTCACTTATTTTAAAGTGTACAATTTGCTGAGTGCAATGGTCCATGCCTGAAATCCCAGGTACTAGGAAGTCTGAAACAGGAGGATCACAAATTCAAGACCCACCTGGACAATTAAGCAAGACCCTGCCTGAAAAATAAAAAGTTCTGGGAATGGAGCTCAATGGTAGAACAAGCTGGGCACAGTGGTGCACGCCTATAATCCCAGTACTTTGGGAGGCTGAGACAGGAGAATCGCAAGTTCAAAGCCAGGCTCAGCAAGGGCAGGGCACTAAGCAACTCAGTGAGACCCTGTCTCTACATAAAACACAAAATAGGGCTGGGGATGTGGCTCAGTGGTCAAGTGCCCCTGAGTTTAATCCCCAGTACCAAAAAAATAAATAAATAATAATGGACTTTAGGCCAGGCATAGGGGTGCACACCTGTAATCCCATCGATTTGGGAGGCTGAGGCAGAAGGATTGAAAGTTCAAAGCCAGCCTCAGTAATTTAGCAAAACTCTGTCTCAAAATAAAAAATAAAAGGGCGGAGATCTCTGGGTTCTATCCCTAGTAGGAAAAGAAACAAAAGAAAAAGAAAAGGTAGAACATTTGCCTAGCATATGCAAGGTCCTGGTTTCAATCCTCAGTGTTACAAAAAATTAGAAATAAATTATACAATTCACTGTTTTTTAGTATATTTATGGAGTTGTACAGTCATCACTACCATCAGTTTTATAACATTTTTATTATCTCAAAAAAACCCTGAAACTGGGCATGGTGGTACACACCTATAGTCCCAACAACTTGGGAGGTTGAGGCAGGCAGATCGCGAATTTGAGTCTTGCCTCTACAATTTAGTGAGACCTATCTCAAAATAAAAAGTTTTTTAAAAAAAAGGATTGAGGATGTGGCCCCCAACTTCAGTCCCCAGTACCATGAAACGAAAGGGAAAGAAGGGAAGGAGAGAGGGCTGAGGTTGTGGCTCAGTGGTAGAGCGCTTGCCTAGCACATGTGAGGCACTGGGTTTGATCCTCAGCACCACATAAAAATAAATAAGATAGAGGTATTGTGTTCATCTACAACTAAAAAAAATTATTTTGAAAAAAAAAGAGAAAGGGAGGGGGGAAGGAAAGAAAGAACTCCATACCCATTAGCAGTGCCTCCCCATTTTCCCCATCTTCTCTAGCCCTAGGCATCCGTTAATCTCTCCATCCGTTAATCTCCAGATTAACCTATCTGAGCACCTCATGTGGAATCTCATAATATGTAGTGTTTTGTCTCAGGCTTGTCTCACTTAACTAAAGTTTTCAGAGTTCATCCATGTTGTACCATGTTTCAGTCCTTCATTTCTTATAATTGCCAGATGATATGTTTAATTGTCAGATAATATTATATGTACCACATTTTATTTTATTTATCTCTTCATCAATTGAGTTGTTTCTACTTGTTAACTATCATGTATAGTACTGTTGTGAACATTTGTGTGCATGTTTTTGTATAGAAATGTGTTTTCTCTTTCTCTTGGATATCTACCAGGGATAGATTTAGATTTGTTGGGTCATATGGTAACTCTTCATTTTGCTTTTGGATTGGTGGTGGTGGTGATTTTCCAGCACTAGTGATGATTGAAACTAGAGCGTCATGCATGCTAGGCAAGTGCTCTACCCGTAAGCTACATCCCCAGCCCTTTTAATTTTTGTTTCAAGATAGAGTGTCACTAAATTGTGTAGGCTGGCCTCAAACTTGGAATCCTCTTGCCTCAGCCACCCAGGGAGCTGAGATTACAAGCATGTATCACTGTGCCCATTGTAACTCTTTTAACTTTTTGAAGAACTGCCATACAGTTTTCCAAAGGACCACAATATTTTACATTCCCACCAGCAGTGTGTGAGTGTCCCAGTTTCTCCATATCCTTACTAACAGTTATTATGATCTTTTTTATTACAGTCATCCTAATAAGGGTGAAGTGATATCTCAAGTGATTTTTTTCTAATAACTAATGATGATGAGTGTCTTTTAATATGCTTATTTAAGCCATTTTTATATATTCTTTTTAGAAATGCCAACTCAGATCCTTTGTACTTTTAAAATTTGATTTTTTTAATAAGAGTTGTAAGAGGTATTTTTTTATGTATTTGGATACTACATCCTTATCAGATATATGGTTTGTTAAAATTTCCTTCCATTCTGTAGTTGTCTTTTCACTTTCTTGAAGGTGACCTTTAAAGTACAAGACTTGAATTTTGATGATGTTCAATTTTATTTTTTTCTTTTTCTTTTGTTGTGCTTTTTGTTTTCATTCTTTATGTATATATGTATATACATGCATATGTATGTACATCTGTACTGGGGATTAAACCCAGAAGTGCTTTGCCAATGAGCTACATATGGTTTCATACTTTAAGAAACCATTGCCTAGCAGGGCCCAGAGGTACATGTCTATAATTCCAGACATTCCAGCAGAAGGATCCCAAATACGGAGCCAGACTGAGCAAATTAGTGAGACCCTCAGCAACTTAATGAGACCTTGTCTCAAAATAAAAAAATGAAAAGGGCTGGGAATAGAGCTCAATCCAATCCTGGGTTCAATCCCAAGGGAAGGGGAGGGGAGGGGAGGGGAGAACAAGGGAGAAGGAGAGAGAGAAGGGGAGGCTGGAGGAGGACGTGGGAGAGGGGTATTTGCCTAATCCAAGGTCACAAAGAATTGTGCCTAGCCCCCTAAGAACAGGGAATTCATTCTTTAACATATGAATATCCTGCTGTCCTTGTACTGAGAACTTTATAAAATCACTAGTTAATTTAAATTCCTGTGTGCCTTCTTAGTGTTTGCTTATATCAAGATCCATCTTCTCTGTTGCCTAGACAGTAAAGTTGTCATTTTCTAGAAACAGTTTCTGGAAACATTGCAGAAAAACTTTCCTAGTGGTAGCTTTCCACATGGACTCTTGTTGACTACCCCCGCCCCCACCTCAGTGGGCAGGAAATGACTAGAAAAGAGATTCTTAAATTTAGAAGATCTTACAAGTCTACCTAGCTAAATTGCCCCTACCTCCATCTTCATATGGCTGCCTTCTCCTGTATCTGTATCTATCATTCTATCTCTTTTATGACCGTTGGATTTAGTACCCACTTAGGTAACCCAGAATGATTTCATCTAGGAGAACCTTAACTTAATAACATTTGAAAAGACCATTTTCCCAAATAAGGTTACACTCATAGGTTCCAGGCATTAGGACATGAACATTTCTCTTTAAGGTTCACTCACCATCAGCCCACTATACCACCATTTCCCCATCTCACTCCACATTTTGCCATGTTCACTTTACAACATTTCTAATAAGGAGTTGCAGGGATTTTAATCATGTTCATTCCTCATTTTACATGTTTATACATCCTGTTTATAAACAGCTCTAAAGGGTAAAAATTCTTCCTTAGATTGAGCCAAAACCTATCCTGGGCTCTACGTCTCTCTTGCATAGCTATAAGGTAAGAAGAACTGGTGCCATGATCTCAGGTTGAAGGAGAATAATACATGCACTATTTTGATGTGTCATTTTATGTATCCATTATTTTTGATGTATCATTCTAGGAGGTATGCAGTTCTTTCCATCATATGTACCACCACCGCCACCCCTAAAAATTCCCACATTTAATGAGTTTCTGACTACCCAGTATCCATACCACTTCCTACTTTAGAGCCTTGCCTCCCATAGGGGAAGCCATTTCATGCTGTTTTGGGCCACTTGTGATAAAAACGTAGTGAATCTCTTCCCAGAGGGTTGGGAGCCCACAAAAATGATTTAGGAACAGCAGTTTTAACTTTCTTCCACATGTCCTCAGATATATGAGGACAACTATTTCTGTGAGTCTGTTCTTTTCCAAAGTAAATACTTTTAGTTATTCTTTTATGACATGGCTTTTATTCCATTCATTTGCAAATATTGATTGAGGGCCTAATATTTTCCAGACCCTCTGTTAGGTTGTTAGAGTGAGGCAGGGATGGGTATCCTAGAATCCATGTCATCTAAGATTCTAATCTGGGGGAGGATAAAAACAAATAAATTACTGTGATTAGTATTTTAATAAGCTTAAGTACATGATGTTTGGGGTATATGAGGAGGGATACCTAAACCAGTGTTAAAGAAATGACATCTACCTGGCATGCCTTGCCTTCCATGTATCTTGGGTTTCCCTCCCAGTTATGCTGTCTGACTTAGAAGTACACCCATTCTATCTCTGAACACTTGGAAAAAATTGTGCCAAAGATGAGTGCCTTAGACATCTCACCTTTGGCTCTAACCCTGCAACTATCAGGTACATATAAGATCTATGCGTAACTATTTGGGTTTTCCCTCCTGGTTACTCTAGAGGAGGCAGTATAAAGACACAGATGTTGGCCGGGCATGGTGGCACACACCTGTAATTCCAGCACTTTGGGAGGCTGAGATAGGAGGATCTCGAGTTCAAAGGCAACCTCAACAACATCGAGGTGCTAAGCAACTCAGTGAGACCCTGTCTCTACATAAAACACAAAATAGGTCTGGGGATGTGGCTCAGTGGTCAAGTGCCCCTGAGTTCAATCGCTGATACCAAAAAAAAAAAAAGACAAATGTGACTTGAGGCATTTCACTGTGACAGCAGTGGAGGTCAGTATGCTACTGTAACTGTGGGGTGGATGCGTGTTTGTATGTGTGCTGATGTGTACGTGCTTTATATGAAGGTTTAACAACGGGGGCTCCAGAGGCAGTCTAACTGCCTGTGGCATAGCTTGGTCATGTTACTACTCCCTGGCTTTCTGTGGTCATGCCCCTTTTCTGAACTGGTGTTTTTGTATTCAAGATCCATATTTCTTTCCTCTTTGAAAATCAAAATCATGTTTGTTTATTTCTAGACTTTTGCTCTCTCTATTCACACTTCTTAAGAGATAACCAGTAATGGTTGCATGATTATATATGTAAGTTTTCTTGGTCTCTTACAAATTTATCCAAGCCTAGAAAAATTAATTCATTCTAAGTAACTTTTTTTTACTCACTTCACTTGTATTTCTTTTCCCATTTGGTCTGTTTTCTAGAATTTCCAACTTCAGCATAATTTTAAACATTTACTTTTAATCATTTCCTAATATGGTAACTTATCCAAACATTTAAAAACATTTTTTTGTTGTTCATACTAATAATAACTAGTCACTAGACCTGAACACATGAAAACAGAGAGCAAAATATGCCAAACTGAGAGACTCTCACTAAAAACAAATAGAGACATGCATGGAGGAAAGAACCATGTTCACCAAAAAACAGGTGGAAAATTTAGAAACATTATTCAATAAAAACTCATGTCCAAATTTTCAATCTTTAGAAAGAATGGCCTAAAAATTGGCATACATCCCAATCATACTATAGATGTTCAAGAACCTCAGAGCAGGGGCTGGGATTGTGGCTCAGTGGTAGAGCACTTACCTGACACGTGTAAGGCACTGGGTTCGATCCTCAGCACCACATAAAAATACATAAAAAAATAAAACAGGGCTGGGATTGTAGCTCAGTGGTAGAGCGCTTGCCTTGCATGCGTGAGGCACTAGGTTCGATCCTGAGCACCACATAAAAATAATAAATAAAGATGTTTGTGTCCAACTGCAACTAAAAAATATGTTTTAAAAATAAAACAAAGGCATTGTGTACATCTACAACTAAAAAAAAAAAACTCAGCAAAATTGATACGGGTGGGCTCAGTGGTACACACATGTAATCCCAGCAACTTGGGAGACTGAAGCAAGAGGATCAAAAGTTTAAGGCTACCGTGGAACTTAGTGAGACATTGTCTTAAAATAAAAAGGACTGAGTATGGGGCTGGGGTTATGGCGCAGTGGTAGCGTGCTCGCCTAGCACGCGTGAGGCACTGGGTTCGATCCTCAGCACCACATAAAAATAAAATAAAGATATTCTGTCTGCCTACAACTAAAAAATAAAAAAAAATTTTAAAAAAAAGGACTGGGTATGTAGTTCAGTGGTAGGATGTTCCTGGGTTCAATCCTCAGTACTACAAAAAAAAAAAATCAAGAAGCAAAAATATAAGCACATACAATAAAATCAGCAAAAACCTTGACAGTAACATTACCTTAGAATTTGAAAGAAATATGGGTATATCACCCAGATCCACCAGTGGTGCCAACCTTATCTCCCCAATTTCTATAAATCATCTAGCACCTTCAACCCAAGGTAACGTATCCCAATTTTAGGGTGTCCACAGACTATTCTTTTTTTTTTTTTTTTTTGTGGTACCAGGGATTGAACTCAGGGACACTCGACCACTGAGCCGCATCCCCAGCCCTGTTTTGTATTTTATGTAGAGACAGGGTCTCACTGAGTTGCTTAGCGCCTCGCTGTTGCTGAGGCTGGCTTTGAACTTGCAATTCTCCTGCCTCAGCCTCCCAAAGTGCTGGGATTACAGGCGCCACAGACTATTCTTTGGCCACAAAATTACCTATTGCTCTGCTGTGACTTTAACATAGACTGTCTCTTCCCCATTTTAGATTTCCATATTCTTTTCCCAAGGCAAGATTCTGATTCTTTCATCTCTTCACCTGTAGATTTAGAACTTAACTAGCAGTTCTGACCTACAAGGAAAACAAAGCAAAACAAAAAAACATGGTCAAAGGGGTAAGGGAAAAAAAATTTTTACCCCAGGCAGGGCATTAACTTTCCTGATTTTTTTTTTTTGGTACCGGGGATTGAACTCAGGGGCACTCTACCACTGAGCCACATCCCCAGCCCTATTTTGTGTTTTATGTAGAGACAGGGTCTCACTGAGTTGCTTAGCACCTTGTCATTGCTGAGTCTGGCTTTGAACTTGCGATTCTCCTGTCTCAGCCTCCCAAAGTGCTGAGATTACAGGTGTGTGCCACTGCGCTCAGCACTTTCCTGATATTATAGTGAGTTTATGCCACCCTTTTGTTTGGAGGTTGTGTATCAGGGATTAAACTCAGGGGCACTCAACCACAGAGCCACATCCTCAGTCCTATTTTGTGTTTTATTTAGAGGTAAAGTGTCACTGAGTTGCTTAGTGCCTCGCTTTTGCTGAGGCTGGCTTTGAACTTATGATCCTCCTGTCTAAGCTTCCTGAGCTACTGGGATTACAGGCATGCGCCACCATGCCCGGCTTCATTTATCCTTTAATAAATGTATTGCAACCTGTTTTTTTTTTTTCTTTTGTTGTTTCCCTCCTATTTTCCTCATCCATAATCAATTATATTATCAGTTTAATTTTGTTTTTAAAGCCTTACATCTATCTTGGGTTCTACATTGGGTTACAGTGTCTGACTTGGAATTACACCCATCTTCTCTCAACACTTTGAAATTTATTCTCTTAGGATTTAGAGTTCTCCCATGCCAAAGGTTTACTTACTTTACAATTAACAAAGTCCAAGCTAAAAACCATACTCACTTTTTAAAAAGCTCTTGTCACTCTTGCATCACCTATAATTTCCTCCTTGTCCGTCATTATACTTCTGAATAGCAGTTCTCTTTGTCATTTCCTCTGCTTTCTGAGAAATGAAAATACAAATATAGTATCAGTTTATCAGGTGCTGTACTTTTACGAGAATGAAACCCCTCTCTGATGCTGGGACAGGTGACATTTCTCTTTACTTCTGTATATTGTGTCTACACAATATACTGTATTAGTAATACAATATTAGGAAATCTGTATTAGGAAATCATCACTATCCCAACTTCAAAATTACATGGTTTATATCTAACTGTTTTTGTGTATCTTTGACTACAAATTCCTTTTTGTTGATTGTAGTATGTGTGGTATTGTGAGAAATTTATTGTGTCCAGGTTTAGATTAACAGTCTCCTTTCATCTATTTCTTTATTACCTTCATTATAAATCTTGCCTGCTAATTATTTCTGCCCATCCATGTTCACATCCAGTGTTCTGTTCCATTTAAGTTTTGCTAGTATCAGAAATTCTCTGTATCTGCAAAGGTTTTCTCTGCTTCTTTCCTAAATTTATTAATCTTTATTGTTTTAAGAGAAACTGTTACGGTTTATTTCATGTTGCATGAAAAAGCACATACATAAACTTATAAGGACCTCTGTATAAATCTACTGAAGGGCTTGAATTCTTCAGTAGAGAATTTTTATCCAATAATGAAGAGAATCCCAAGAAACTAAATCAAAAAACAGAGCTTAAGCTTAGTTCCTTGTGTATCACCTACCTTTAGCCTAATCAAAGCTGCAATTAGGTTGTCATTAGATTGCTGGTAACTTGATGACACCAGTGATTACTTTCACAAAAATAACCAGCTCAAATATGTAATTGTATTGTACTTTCATAGTCAAAAAATATTTAACAAAGACTCTCTACTGTTAATCTTTGTGCCATGATGTATCGCGAAACAACTATTTGGTTTACTGTGATCCATATAAACCTTGAAATGTGAACATTCAGTATTCATTAAATCTTTATTGAGGGCTGGGATTGTAGCTCAGCGGTAGAGCGCTTGCCTCGCATGCGTGAGGCCCTGGGTTCGATCCTCAGCACCACATACAAAGCAATAAAATAAAGACATTGTGTTCATCTACAAATAAAAAAAAATCTTTAAAAAAAAAAAAAATCTTTATTGACATTCTGTCATGTCAGGCATGGTGGCTCACGCCTGTAATACCAGCACTTTGGGAGGCTGAGACAGGAGAATCAAAGCCAGCCTCAGCAACAGTGAGTGCTAAGCAACTCAGTGAGGTCCTGTCTCTAAATAAAACACAAAATAGGGCTGGTGATGTGGCTCAGTGGTTGAGTACCCCTGAGTACAATCTCCCGTACCAAACAACAACAACAACATTCTGCCATGTGTCAGATGCTGTGCTAGTTACTCTGGCAAATGCAAAGATAAATAAAATGCAGACACTGTGGTGCAACTTGGGAGACATTGTGGTGCACACCTGTAATCCCAGCAACTCGGGAGGCTGAGACAGGAGGATTGCAAATTTGAGGCCAGCCTGAGCAATTTAGCAAGATTGTCAGCAACTTAGTGAGACTCTATCTCAAATTTTAAAAGCACACACACTCACACCACACACACACACCACACAAACACACACACACATACACATATGGGACTAGGGATGTAGCTCAGTGGTACAGTGCCCTTGAATTCAATCCCCAGTACCCACTGCCCCCAAATGCAGTTCATTTCCTTGTCAAGGATGTTATAATCTCATAAATGTCCTAATTAATGTGCAGCATATCTACAAAGGCTGTAAGAAATGTTTAAGGAAAGAACACAAACCAAACCAAAAAAAACATAAAAACACCATAGGCTTAAGGAGCCTATTTCTGTCTAAGGGAGATATGAAAGAATGCCTTATAGAGAAAGAAGCATCTAATCTGGAGTTATGACAGTTAGATTAGGTTTCAGTAACTAGAACTGAGGGGTAGGAAAGAAGAAGGGCTGAGTCCATATCCAGACAACACTGTTCAGATAGCACAATGTAACAAAGTAGTACTTCAGAAGTAGGCAGTATGGGTGGGAAAATAGTAATAAATATTGCCTTTTTTCCTATTTATCTTTTATTTTTAATTGACATAAAAGTTGCACATATTTATGGGGTACCATATAATGTTTCAATACATGTATACATTGTGTAATGTTCAAATCAGTGTAAGCATGTCAAACATTTATCATTTCTTTGGAATGAAAGCATAGTTCCTTCTAGCTTTTTTGAAATATATAATATATCATCATTATCAGTAGTCATTGTATTATGCAATAGAGTACCAGAACTTATTTCTTCTAACTAATTGTAACTTGGTACTCACCTATTTTCCATTATTAAACTTGTGACATCCTTACTGTGATAAGATTTGAGAAGATAAAATTTAATACCCAGTTAAAAGTAGTTGGTTAAATAAACAAAAATTCTTGTTATCCTCTGAATATTGGTTGTCTTTGGTTATATCCAAAACCAAATTTTTTTTAATTATAAAAACTAATTTTACTCCATTTATGTACAATGTCAAATGCATTCTACTGTCATGTATAACTAATTAGAACAAATAAAAAAACTAATTTGAATGGATTCCACAAATTTAAAAGCTGTGTTATGACAATATAACACATTGGTATAATGTTGCCTTGGGAGCATAAAAATCACATGTAGCGTGGGATACCTTCATTCAGGCTTCTCTAGCTTGCAACTATAAATCTGAGCCAGTCCATAAACTTTGAATGTTCTTTCCTACTGCTGTTCCTTCTTATCTATTCCTAGGTAGGAGGAATCCCACCTAAGACATAAAACAAGAGCCTCTTTTTACTTCTCCCAAGGATTCTCTTTTTCCTCAGAGAGGATCAGTTTGTATCTTACAACAAAATTAAATAAATGGGAATTTGGGCATATTGAAAACATTTCTTAAAATTCCAATTTAAAATTATAAATTTTTTTCTCCATTGTCCATAGTTATCTAATAGGTAATTTTAAAGACTTAAAAGTGTAAATGCTAGCTTTACAATATTAATCTTTAAAAGCTAATAACCGCTCCATTGAATAGTATTGTCCTTTCCTTTTATGTAATAAAAAGAAAACATATAACTTTGAATAAATGCAAGGCCTTGTTTTTTTCCCAGTGCTGGGGATTGAACCCAGGGCCTCATGCTTGCTAGACAAACACTCTACAATTGAGCTACATCCCGAGCCCTAAATCAGTTGTTTAAAGGGGCATGAAGACATTAATTGGACTACATGTGATGGCTCACACCTGTAATCCTAGTGACTCAGAAAGATTAGGCAGGAAGCTAGCTTCAGCAACTCAGTGAGACCCTGTCTCAAAATAAAAACAAAGGCCCATTGCACACACCTGTAATCCCAGCCACTTGAGAGGCTGAGGAAGGAGTTCCAGGCCAGCCTCAGCAATTTAGTGAGGCCCTAAGAGTGAGACCCTGTCTAAAAATAAAAAATAAAAAGGGCTGGGGATGTGACTCAGTGGTAAAGCACCCTGGGTTAAATCTCCAATACTAAAAAGTTCTTTTTTTTTTTTTTTAAATATTTTGTTTTAGTTGTAGATGAACACAATATCTTTATTTATTTTATGTGGTGCTGAGGATCGAACCCAGTGCCTCACGTATGCGAGGCAAGCGCTCAACCGCTGAGCCATTACCCCAGCCCCTAAAAAGTTCTTAAAATAATAAAAATAAAAACAAACAGGTTTGGGTATATAGGATGTAACTCAGTGGCAGAGTACCCCAAGATCCAATTCCTAGTACAAAAAAAAAAAAAGGCTAATACCATGCCAGACCATTCATTTCAATTACTTCTCTCCATCCTCAAAATACCTTGATTTCTACATGTCCTATACATGGCAGTACTTATATGGAAAATTAAAGTTCATACAACTTGATTGAGAATGCTTAGCAAATGTTTGCAGATCAGGGTCATTAATGAGTAAGATTCAGTTGAAACTCAATTTTTCTGTAAACTATAATTATTTAAAAAATAATTCTAGGTCTGGAGTTGTAGCTCAGTGGTAGAGCACTTGCCTAGCACATGTGAGGCACTGAGTTCGATCCTCTGCACCACATAAAAATAAATAAATAAAATAAAGGTATTGTGTACATCTACAACTAAAAATATTTTTAAAAATAAAAGTTCTTTCTTTGTTAATTTTTCTCATTCACTGGATTTTTTTTAACAATTACAATAACAATTACAAAGTTTCTGTTTTAATCATATATTTCCGTTCAGTTTCCTCACACCATCACCTGACCTCATCCCTGTTTATTTCAGAAATCATGTTATACAACCATTTTCTCTTTAGAAGGCAGTAATGGAAACTGAGTGATTACACACATGACAGGATCCTGTATAAAGTTATGTACTTTTCTTCCAAGTCTACTTGCCTTAAACTCTTTCATAGTGCTTAAGGAAACTATTACAGTTCAATCAAAGAACATATACAAGAAGAAGCCTATTTTCAAACCATGGGATAATGGGACAAGTGCCTTCTATGTAAAAGTGATAGACTGTGTGACACCAATTGTGTAAAGAAGGGGAAAGAAGTCAGCTGTGGTGGTGTCATCCTGGGGAGGCTGAAGCAGGAGGGTCTTAAGTTTCAGGTTAGCCTCAGCAACTTAGCAAGATCCTCAGCAATTTAGCAAGACCTTGTCTCAAAAAATAAAAGTAAAAAGGGCTGAGGTTATAGTTTAATGGTAAAGCACCCCTGGGTTCAATCCCTGATACCAGGAGGAAAAAAAAAAAAAAAGACAATGAAGAAAAAAGAAAACAGATACACGTTTGTTGATGTTCTCTATAGAAAGCTACCTAGAAATGGATAATATTGGTTGCCTTTGGGGTGAGGAACTAGGTGGATGAAGATGGAATGGAAGGGAAACTTCATTGAACACCGTTGGTTTTCTTTTAGAGTTTGAACCATGTGAATTTATTACTCATACAAAAATAAAGTCACATTTCCTTGGAACATTACCACTTTTGAGGAGAGTGTATACCAGGTGTTTTTTATTTGGTGAGTGCGTAACCTACTCCTAAAAATATGCTATTGAAGAAAAGTATTGTGAAGGATCATTTGAGTATCTGTACCTTTTTTTTTTTTGTTTGTTTTGGTTACAGGGAACTTCCCACTTTTTATTTTTCATGCCTCTCAACTAGTATATCCTGATTAACACCGGGTGGCTGTGAGTGGGAGTGGTTCCTCCCAGAGTAGCCAACTATAGGTGTTTTTTATGCATCTGAGAACTACATGGTTTTGTATTTGTTTGGTTTTTTGTTCTAATGGAAATTGCACATAAAGTATGCCAGATAATCTTGGCAGAAGACAGATTATGAGCAGAAAAATGTGGCTTAGTAAACCCATTTGCATTGCTCAGAATTTAGAGCAATTTAGAAGATCTCCTTTATACAATGAACTGCTTATGAAATAGCATTAGAGGAGTCATAAAGAGACATTAATGCTCTTGAAATAATTTTTAAAGCTAAAACGTTAAAATACTGGGAAAGCGAAAAAATTCATAAAATTGGCTAAACCCTATGCCCTCAGAAATTCAGTATTTGTTTATTGGTAATATAAAGATAATGCTGAGGGTCCTAAAACACATACACACACACACCCCACAACTTATGTCTAATTGAAACCTGAGAAGTAGAAGAGAAAGAAAAACATACACAAAGAATTGTTGAAGTTACCAACTTTATATACATGCATATTTGGTGAAGCACAAAATTTGGTCAGTGGACATTAATTAGTTGATTAATCTTTATGAACTTAATAAAAACTGCTAAAATTATGATAGCATGTAAGAGTTTACAGATAATTTCTGCAATGTTTATCTCACTTGATCATAGGTTCAAGGATTTATTTTGGGGGTGAGGTGTTCACATTATAGTGAAATTTTTATTTTTTCTTCTGACTTCTATTTCCCTTTATGGTATGGCCATGTCAATGATTTTTCTTTTTTTTTATTTTTACATGCTGTAGTGCCTCATGAATATGAAACAAGTGCTCTATCACTGAGCTCTATACTGAGCCATGTTGATTTTTCTTTGTTAACAAAAGCAACTTGGTAAACTTTTCTTGGCATGCATAACATGCCAATTAAGAAGAAAATCTCCATGAATAATAACATGATCTTTCCACCCCTCTTTATTACCTAGTTTTTGCTCAGCCCTCAAGATGTCTATGCCAGAGTACAGCAAAACCTGGCAAGACACTCAGACTGATTCTATCATCTCTTCTCCCTCCTTCATAATACATAGGAATTCTATTCCAGAGTTCTAAGGTTTTTTTACACCCCTAATTGCTTCCAATTTTAAGGAATCCTCTCTAACATATACTTTATCTCTCTTCTGAGCTTTCAAATTCAATTTCATCTTTTCTTCTTATTAATTCATTCACCCATTTAGCAAATACTAATTGATCATCTTAAGGATCAGGCTGTTTTTTGTGCAATGGACACAGCAATGAATGAAACAAAATTTTCCACTCTCATAGAGCTTGTGTTGTTTTTTTGTTTTTGTTTTTTGTTTTTTTGGTACTGAAGATTGAACTCAGGGGCACTCGACCACCAAGTCACATCCCCAGCCCTTTTTGTGTTTTATGTAGAGACAGGGTCTCACTGAATTGCTTAGCACCTCGCCGTTGCTGAGGCTGGCTTTGAACTCGCAATTCTTCTGTCTCAGCCTCCCAAAGTGCTGGGATTACAGGCATGTGCCACCGCACACCGGCTGCTTATGTTGTTTTTAATAGCTGCCCTCAGGGCTGCTGTATTAGTATTACTCCACAGGGTGCCACCTTGTGGGTATTGCCCCTAGAGTTGTGTGGTACACAGCTTGCTCAGCTCTATGCAGTGGTCCTGTCTACTGAGCTTAATTTGGGTGTTTGTCAAAACTAATTTTCTGTAGTAAAATCAGTCAGCTTTCATATTCCAACAGTTGCCAACATGCAACTCCTTCTTTTAGGGAAAGCATGGAGTCCTTTCCCGTGGGGTGGAAGAGGGTTTTATGGAGAAACCAATCTTTGTCTTGCTCAAATTACCTATGCTAAACTACCCTAAAATTCACTTAACACTTCTGTCTTTACCTTTAGCAGTAATGCAAGATTTTATTCCTATGCCATTGAGTACTTCTGTAATTTTTTTTCCATTTTTTCCTCTCCTTCCTTTTCCTCCCTCTCCCCTTCTACTCCTCTATCCTTCTCTTCCTCCTCCTCCTCCTTACAAAGAAATGTGGATGTTTTTTTCATTTCTTTCCCATTGATCACAACATCATGTTTTTTCCTTATGTAGTGGTTTTTGCAGTGGTTTTTCTACCTTGATTTGGGGTTGGTAAATGTGCAGGTAAGAAGTCTGTGCCCAAGTGGATCAAGGACCTAAGCATTAGAACAGAGACTTTATGCCTACAAGAAGAAAAGTTGGCCCAACTCTCTACCATGTCAGCTTAGGAAGCAACTTCCTCAGTAAGACTCCTAAAGCACAAGAAGTAGAATCAGGAATCAATAAATGGGACTGTATTAAACTAAAAAGTTTCTTTACCACAAAGGAAACAATCAAGAACCTGAACAGGGAACCTACAGAATGGAAGAAAATCTTTACCACCAGCACCTCAGATAGAGCGTTTATCTCCAGGATATACACAGAACTCAAAAAACTTAACACCAAAAACAAATAAACAAAAAACAAATAATTCAATCAGTAAATGTGCTAAGGAACTAAATAAGCACTTCACAGAAGAAGAAATACAAATGGTGAAAAATGTATGAAAAAAATGTTCAACATCTCTAGCAATTAGAGAAATGCAAATCAAAACTATAGTGAGATTCCATCTTACCCCAGTCAGAATGGCAGTTATCAAGATTACAAGTAACAATAAATGTTGGTGGGGATATAGGGAAAAAGGTTCACTTATACATTGCTGGTGGGACTGAAAATTGATGTAACCACTTTGGAAAGCAGTATGGAAATTCTTCAGAATACTTGGAATGGAACCACCATTTGGCCCAGTTATCCCATTCCTTGGCTTAAACCCAAAGGATGTAAAATCAGCATACTACAGTGACACAGCCACTTCAATGTTTATAGCATCTCAATTCATAATAGTCAAGCTGTGGGACCAACCTAGATGCCCTACAACAGATGAATGGATTTTTTAAAATGTGGTATATATATGTATACTCAGCCATAAAGAAGAATGAAATTATGGCATTTGCTGATAAATGGATGAAACTGGAGAATATCATGCTAAGTGAAATAAGCCAATCCTCCAATACCAAAGGCAGCATGTTCTGTCTAACATGTGGATGCTAACCCACAAGAAGGGAGAGGAAGATTAGAAGTTCATTGGACTAGCCGAATGTGGTGGTATAAGCCTGTAATCCCAGTGGCTCAGGAGGCTGAGGCAGGAGGATCGCAAGTTCAAAGCCAGCCTCAGCAACAATGAGTCTCTAAGCAACTCAGTGAGACCCTGTCTCTAAATAAAATACAAAATAGGGCTGGTGATGTGGCTCAGTGGTGGAGTGCCCTGATTTCAATCCCCAGTACCAAAAAAAAAAAAAGAAAGAAAGAAAGAAATTCACTGGACTAGATAAAGGAGAATGAAAGGAAGGGAGGGGAGATAGGAAAGGAAAGACAGTAGAATGAATCAGACATATTTTTCCTATCATTATATATGAATACATGATCGATGTAACTATATTATATACAACCACAATAATGGGATCCTAATTGGAACAAGTTATACTTATTCTATGTATGTATAATATGTCAAAATACACTCTACTGTCATGTGTATCTAGAAAGTACAAATGAAAAATAAAATCAGCATACAAAAAAAAGAAGTAGTAATCTGCCCATTGGGCATGGTGGCATACACCTGTAATCCCAGCAACTAACAGCTAGGCACTAAGCAACTCAGTGAGGCCCTGACTCTACATAAAACACAAAAGAGGGCTGGGGATGTGGCTCAGTGATTGAGTATCCCTGAGTTCAATTCCCAGTACCAAAAAAAAGGGCGAGGGGGGGGTGCGCTAGAGATGTGGGATGTGGTTAAGTGCCCCTGGATTCAATCTCCAGTACAAAAAATAAAAAATTCTACCTTAACTAGGTGACATGGTTTACTCCTGTAAACTCAGTGACTCAGGAGGCTGAGGCCAGGAGGATTGCAAGTTTGAGGCCAGCCTCAGAAACCTTAAGAATCTCTAAGCAGCTTAGTGAGACCCTGTCTCAAAATAAAAAATAAAAAGGACCAAGGATTTAACTCAGTGTAAAATGCCCCAGGTTCAGTCTCCAGGATCAAAGAAGGTGGGGGAAGAGGAGGAGGGAGAAAGAAGAAGTATGTACCCTACATTTCAAAGACAAAGTTGCATCAATATATTTATTAGAAAAAGAGTTATGGAAAAATAATAACATTGGACTTCATTCTGCCATTATCTCGCCCAGTGACTCTGCTCAATTCTCCTAAGTTCTTTAAAGCTCGGGTTTTCCTTCTGTGCAAAATATGGAACTGAAAATACTTAACAATACTTACATACACCCAATTTAGAAAATAACTTTGAATTTGTCCAAGAAAGATTTCATGTCAAGATTCATTATTAGAACCACATATGTTGAAAAAGAGTGATTCTTTGTGCATGTAGGGTCAAAAAACTTGAGAACTGTATTTACTTGCACATCATTGTAGTTAAAATCAGATGGAAAAGTTTAGAGATTGTGCAATTAGGGAATATTTTCTACCCACAAATTCCCTAGCCATGTATTTCATATTCATTAACAATTAGGCCCAAGGATAATTGGATTTAAATTTGCTTTAGAAACTAATTTTTCTAAATATTTTGTTTCCTAGATCTTTACTTAAATAATCAACATCAGATATCAGTTCTACCAACATTTCTCCATGAGGTAGCTTGCTTTGTCCTTTGATCTTGTTCATGTCCTGCTTCTTAAAACTTCATCTCTATTGCAGATCTCATTCTTACAGAGAGGAAACTCTTATTTCAAATCATTTTTTGATATATGCTAATCATACATAAGACACAAAAGAGCCGGGCACAGTGGCGCACGCCTGTAACCCAGCACTTAGGGAGGCTGAGACAGGAGAATCGCCAGTTCAAAGCCAGCCTTAGCAACAGCGAGGCGCTAAGCAACTCAGTGAGACCCTGTCTCTACATAAAACACAAAATAGGGCTGGGGATGTGGCTCAGCTGTCAAGTGCCCCTGAGTTCAATCCCTGGTACCAAAGAAAAGCAAAAAAGACACAAAAGTTTCTCCCCTAACCCCACTTCCTCCTTGGCATTTTCACTTATTTCATCCTTTTTAGACTTTGAACATGATTAACTGTTAAGCCCTTTCCTCTTTCAACTGTCATTCCCTATTTTTAATATTACTTAACTGAATGCTTTAACCCTGGGCAACTTAATTTACATCTTTACTGCCTAATTGAAATGGTACTCTTCTTTATTTTTTTTTGGTACTGGGGATTGAACTCAGGGGCACTCGACCACTGAGCCACATCCCCAGCCCTATTTTGTGTTTTATGTAGAGACAGGGTCTCACTGAGTTGCTTAATGCCTCGCCCTTGCTGACGCTGGCTTTGAACTCACGATTCTCTCTCTTTTTTTTTTTTTTTTTTGGTACTGGGGATTGAACTTAGGGGTACTCAACCACTGAGCCACATCCCCAGCCCTATTTTGTGTTTTATGCAGAGACAAGGTCTCACTGAGTTGCTCAGCACCTCACCACTGTTGCTGAGGCTGGCTTTGAACTTGCGATTCTCCTGTCTCAGCCTCCCTAAGTGCTGGGATTACAGGCTTGAGCCACCACGCCCGGCTGAAATGGTCCTCTTCTATGTTACCATTGACCTCTGAGAGAAAATAGAAACTAGTACCTTCTGTGGACCAAGTGATTGCGCCTATGCTAGACATAGTATATGCAACATCTCTTTAATTCTCCCAACAGATATACTGGTATTCTCAGCTTAAGAATGAGAACTAGGTCTAGAACAGGTTAAGTAACGTGTCTCATAGTAAGTAAGCAGCAGAGTTACAGGATTAGACACATCTCATTCAAAGTCCATTTTCTTGCCCTTGTAACACACTGTTCTTTGTATTTCAATCCATTTGTCTTTTATCCTCTCTTTCTTGAAATACCACTCTAATCTCTTTGTGGCATGCTTTTTCAATGCTTTGGTCCACTTGGCTCTCCACTACTTTAACTAACTCGAACAGCTAGCTTGCTCCAATCCCTCACCTCTAGTCCCTCACCTCCTCATCTAAACTTCTAGAATAACTGGTAAACAGTTTCTTTCTTGCTACCCACTTACTCTCTAATTCCTACTGAAGTCTGGCATAGCCCCCATAACTGCATTGAAACTGTTCTCCCTAAGGTTATCGGTAATTTTCTAATTCCCAATTCCAGTGGACCTGGAATTTTAGTCCTTATCACTCTTTCTGCATTTAATACTTCACTTATTCCTTTCTTCTTGAAGCTATGTCTTTAAATTCTATAAATCACACTCATCCCTCTCAATATACTTTTTTTTTTTTTTTGAACCAGGGATTGAACTCAGGGATACTCGACCACTGAGCCACATCCCCAGCCCTATTTTGTGTTTTATGTAGAGACAGGGTCTCACTGAGTTGCTCAGCACCTCGCCGCCATTGCTGAGGCTGGCTTTGAACTTGTAATTCTCCTGTCTCAGCCTCCCAAAGGGCTGGGATAGGCATGCACCACCGCACCTGGCTGTCAGTTTATATATGAATGTGCTACGTCATCTGTGCTTTCATAGCCTACCAATGACACTGGGTAAATTCTTACAGTTCACAAAATTCTTCCATAGATATTATCTTATTTGATTCACATATATCCATATGGACTAGGTAGTTGTATTTTTCTCATTTTATGTATAGAGACACTGGCTTAGAAGTTAAGTGACTTGC
>CM053401.1:57325474-57346592 GCA_028644305.1 Xerus rutilus | reverse complement strand
GGCTGTCAGTTTATATATGAATGTGCTACGTCATCTGTGCTTTCATAGCCTACCAATGACACTGGGTAAATTCTTACAGTTCACAAAATTCTTCCATAGATATTATCTTATTTGATTCACATATATCCATATGGACTAGGTAGTTGTATTTTTCTCATTTTATGTATAGAGACACTGGCTTAGAAGTTAAGTGACTTGCCCAGAGGTAACAGCCCAATAAGTACTACTTTGAGTCCACACTCTTTTTTCCACATCTTGTGCTTTCTCCAAACATTCTGTTTTTGCAAAATCAAACAATATTTTCTCAAAGCAAATGAGCATGTTAGAGCCCCTCTTCTTAGCATTTGAGTACCAGTTTGGCAGCATATTAGAAAATAAGAGCTGATTTGATCCGGCAATAAGTAGGTGAAAGGCAAGAAAAGAACTTTGCTCATAAAATTAGGTTGCTGGTCTATGTTTTACAAACAGGATTCTTGTACTCTTTAACAAGTTATAGGTACATGATGCATTATTTCTTGGACATTTCATGTATTATCTGTGAACACACAAGTGAATAAAAGCATACCATGGTTGTGCCAACTCAGTGGTCTGCTACATTAAGTTCTTCACTCTCATGAACTGTCCTGCCCTGTTTAACTAAAGAAAATCAAGGATCTTCTGTTCTAGCCTCTATAGAAAAATAATCAGAAACGTTTTTAAAACAGGAGGCTTGATGATAATATTGTACTGACTGGCGTTACAGTTGATAATTCATAGATCATTTCATTACCACCAAAGTTGCACCTCAGACAGCTACCTTGCATTCTGCACACACACAATCTTATTTTGGCATCCTTTAAAATACTGTGGCTACTACTTCCTGGGTGGTGGTCAACTTTTACACCATTTTTTCCTTGTTTTAAAATTACTCAGATGGGTTTTCTTGATTTTTTTTTCTTTTTTTCCCTTGTTTGTTCTCTTGTTTGTTTTCCCTTGTTATGTGTGAGAGTGATGTCACAGCATTCCTAAAGAAAACAGTTGTGTTTTAAAACAGTAAATAATTTAGAGACCCCTGTGGTGCTGCCCACCTTTTTTTAGAAACATTATTTTACAGATGTTGGAGGAGAACCAAAATTTAGTTCAAGTAAACATACTTGGAATAGCATATAGAATTAGACTGTACCCCCTTGTTTTTATTTATTTTTTATTCTGCAGCATTTTAGAAGGCCATAGTTTTCTGGCTATTAGATTATTTTTAGTAGTTAACATTTTCACCTATGGCATGGAGATGATATTGATGAAATCTCTTTTTGAATTTTTTTTTTAGTTATACATGACAGTAGAGTCTATTTTGATATATTTATACAAACATGGAGTGTATCTTATTCTAATTAGGATCCCAGTCTTGTGGATGTACATGATGTTGAGATTCATTTTGGTGTATTCATATATATACACATAGGAAAGTGATGTCAGATTCATGCACTCTTTCCTATTGATATTGATGAAATCTTAAAATCTCACTTCTTTTTTTTTTAAAGGATTTTTTTTTAAAGTATTTTTAGTTGTAGATGGACACACTATCTTTATCTTATTTATTTATTTTTATGTGGTGCTGAGGATCGAACCCAGTGCCTCACACATGCAAGGCAAGTGCTCTACCACTGAGCCACAACCCAGCCCTTAAAATCCCACTTCTAGTCTGGGTGTGTATTTAAAAATTAGGGCAAAGTCCCTTGGAATGTTTATTTTTGCATAAGATTAAACAAATTGTAGGAATATTGCCAAAAATTTTATTTTCTTATTCAAAAATAGTAACAAGTGTAATTACTTTAGAGGTGGAATATGTATACCTGTTTTGTTCGTTGGTTGGTATTTATTTTGTTTTGTCAATGTGAAGATATTTCATATTGAATGAAAATAAAGAAAAACCGACCTCCTATACCTTTTTTTGCTTGTTTGTTTGTTAAATTTCCACTCAAAGGAATCTTTAAGAACAGTCAGTATCAAAGAGATCTAGATCAAAATTTTTACTCTATCACTTATTCACTAGATCACCCTGGGCAAATAATGCTTAGGCATTTCAAAATTAAGCTAAAATCAAATGTTTTCTCTTCTCCTTCCTCCTCTCTCAGACCTGTCTTTCTTTCCATATCCTCTATTTGGTTTTCTGGTACCTTGCTAGTACGACCTTCCATCCAATTGCCCAAGCAACAATCACAGTGATTTCTGCCTTTTTATTCTCCATATTGACAAAGCCAACAAATTTTGTTGATATTGCGTCCTACAGTAATCCCTCTGGTCCTGCACTGTCCAACATGGTAGCTACTAGCAAGTGTTGCTATTGAGCACTTGAAATGTGACAGACCAAATTGAGATGTGCCGTTAAGTGTGAAACATACACTAGATTTTGAAGACAAGATGTAGCCCAGTGATAAAATGGTTGCCTAGCACACCCAAGGTTGTGGGTTCAATTTCTAGCACTGCAACAACCACCACCACCAAAAAAATGGAAAAAGAAAAGAGAAAAAAACTCAGTAATTGTTATGTTAATTTCATCCTGAAATATATTTTGATACAGTGAGTTAAGTAAAATGTATTATTAATATTTCATGTGTTTTAATATTTTTTAGTGTAACTGCCAAATTTATAGTTATGTTTGTGTCTTATATTGTATTTCTCCTGGACAGTGCTGCTTTAGTCCATTTTGTGCTTAGTCAAACCCTTTTTATTTTTTATTGTCTCTGACATCTGATAATTGACCTCCCCACATTCTGAACCTCCGTAGGAATGCTCTTCTGAAATGAACATCTGAAAGTTGTCGCTTCTCTGAGGCTTCTCATCACAAAACTGAAGGTCCTATGTGAAGTAGGCAAGAGTCTTCATTATTTGACTCTTGCCTGCCTCTCAGCCTCATCTCTCCCCTCAGTTCCTGCTTTCTCTCACCTTGCCTGGATATCCCATTGATTCCAAAATTTCTGTTTTACCCTAAATAATACCATTGCTGTTTCACTCATCTAAAATGCTTTCCCCTTTCTCTACCTCTCTCAGACTTGGAAGTTCCACTTTAGATTTCAGAACTTTCCATAGACTCCTCTTTGCAGCAGTTCTTCCAACACCTTTCACTTAATCCCACCTGACTCTAAGATCCTTCAGGGTAGGGACGACATCTTGTTCACCTTTATATCCACCTGTTCTTCCGTAGTACCTGAAGCAGAACAGGTACATTTATTTGGTAAATTTTTGTATAGAGCCTGAAATGACATTTTCATTTCAGAAGGCTATATCTTGTATGTCCTATGGCTTCAAGTAGCCTCAGAATATCACAAAGTACTGCTATAGGTAAACCCCAGTGGAGAAATATAGTATTAGGCTTTCCAACAAAGTGCCTAGGATTTCCCACAATTCAGTTAAGCAGGATGAAGCAGTAGATGCTACTGGAATTGTCATAGTCACAGTTAGCTGTAGAATAAGGGATGGGATTAAGAAGGAAATGTTTTACAATAAATAAATAAAGACATTCATTAAATATTTTTTAGTTATACATGGACACAGTGTCTTTATTTTGTTCACTTATTTTTATGTGGTGCTGAGGATCGAACCCAGTGCCTCACACGTGCGAGGCAAGCGCTCTGCCACTGAGCTACAACCTCAGCCCCAAATAAAGACATTTTTAAAAGTGGGATATTTGGAAAAGAAAGGAGTATGAATTTGAGAGTTATATAGTACAAGGGTTACTGATAAATAAAGTGTGGGTTTAAGGTTAAAATTACCTAAGTTTGAAACCTTGCTCTGCTATTTGCTGATCTGTGACTTGGAGTTATTTCCTTAACCTTGCTAAGACTTGGTTTCCCCATTTGTAAGAGAGGAGTAAATAGAGGTAGTAATAATGCTACCAAATTTACAGGATGTCTATGAGGATTAAATGATGATGTGTTTAAAAACATTAACATTTAAAAGTACTTGGGACATATCATAATTGCCCTGAAACTCAGTTTGATTGGGGGCAGGTGGGGAATGGAAGATTATTCTTTTTGGTTTTCATTACTTTCAAATCTATAATGCCTGAAAAAAAGAGTCTCAGAACAGCAATTCTACCAAAGAATCATCTAATCCCATTCATGTCTCTGCTCTGATTAGAGAAGTAGACCAAATGCAGTTGTCTCATTTATACTTTTAATTCCTCCTCTCACACCTCTCCTTCAAATCACATCCCCATTATTAGTTCCTGTCATTTCCAGTTTCTGTATCTCCATTTCTGCTAAGAAAAGCAGAAGTAAGGGAGATGTGAAGGTTTGGGGATTTCTAAAAACTATTTGTAAGTCCTCATTGTACTGTTGTGTTAAACTGTAGTTATGTGAATATAATGTTTGGCAGATCTTTTCCCTGAGAAACATACAGTAAGTTCCAAATTTAAGTGTTTTAACTTTTGCTGTTGTTGTACCAGGGATTGAATCCAGGAGCAACAAACCACTGAGCCATTTCCCCAGCCCTTTTTTGTATTTTATTTAGAGAGTTGCTTAGGGCCTTGCTAAGTTGCTGAGGCTGGCTTTGAACTCGTGGTCCTCCTGTCTTAGCCTCCCAAGCCCTGGTATTACAGGTGTGTGCCATGGGGCCTGGCTAAATGTTTTAACTTTTAAAAAAATTTTTAAAATGTTTTAAATTTTTTTATTCGTTCTAATTAGTTATACATGACAGCAGAATGCATTTCAACTCACTGTACACAAATGGAGCACAACTTCTCATTTCTCTGTGCACAAAGCAGAGTCACACCGTTCGTATAATTATACATGTACATAGGGTAATAATGTCCATCTCATTCCATCGTTTTTTCCACTCCCGCACCCCCTCCCCTCCCCTTAGTCCCCTCTGCCCAATCTAAAATTCTTCTATTCTTCCCTAGTCACCCCCATTATGGTGCTTTAACTTTTTAGAGGAAGGAAGTATTGTGTTCTGCATACACATGACAGTTACACAATTATGAGAGTTTATTAAATTTGAGACAGAAACCTTTTTTTTTTACCTCCACACTTTGCATGTGAGGAAACTGGGCTCTTATTTTGCTTCAAGGGAACAGGGCATATTACTGAACCTGAACTAGGAGGGTTAAACTTATGAGGTTGCTGTTTTTACATCAAAGAGGGTAGAATACTGGCAGTTCCATGTAGTTTATGATAAAAAGGCTATGATGTGTGTGTGTGTAAAATGTGTCATATATAAAGAACACTATTTAGTAATTGTGTAATTTAAGGAGAAATTAATAAACCTAATAACCTCTGTACCACCAGTTGACTCCCCAGTGTGCCTTTTATAACTTCTCCTTTCCCTTTATAACCTCTTCTTCCCCTTCTCTCACTCCATGTGTATAATGTAACCCTGACTTATATGTAAATCATTTTCTTGCTTTTTATTGTTTGGGTTTGGAAAACTCAACAGTAGCTGTGTGAGGAAAGGACAGTGTTGTCACTATTAAATGAACATAGTCTTTGATTCATGATCTAGCTTGGTTCTCTAGGAGCCTTATCTAGGGAAGTCAGAGTTCAAGGTCATACATGAGTCTTAGGAAAGAGAGAGTATACCATAGGCAGGGCATCTGACAGAGCTATTGTTTAGATCAGGTACATGATTTCCAACAGACTATAGTTAAAACAAAATGGGCTATTATTTTTTGCCCCTAAACTCATCATGGCTTTCCTTCAGCATTCAGTGTTTATTTTCAATAAAATGCAAGTCTTCACTGATGAAGACAACAAAAGTATGTCAGAGAGTATGGGAACCCCGGCTCTTGTTAAGACAAGGTAAGGAAAGTACTCAGGCATTCTATGCTCAGGTTAAAATAATGGTATAAGTAATGGGGATCTTAATAATAACAGTGTGGCTTATCTCTTGAGTCCCTTATCTGGACTCATTATTCTCTTTCTCTGATACACAACTGTCATTCTGGGATCTCCCTTTACCATCTCCTGGGAATTCCCATTGCCTCTATCCTGTGTTGGATCTCTCTTTCCTGCCTTCCTCTTTCTTGGGTTAGTCTCTTTAGTGGGAAATTCTCCAGGAACCTCTTAAAGAAAGGTGTATGGGGCGGGGTGGATGGGCAAACTTTTGAGAGTTTCCATGTCTGAAATTATATATGAATAGTGTGGCTGAAAATAAATCTCTAGGTTAGAAATAATGTTTTTGCAGAATTTGAAGGCAGTGCTTCATACTTCCAGTGTTACTCGTTTGTTTGTTTGTTTGTGGGGTTTTTTTGTTTTTTGTTTTTGTTTTTGTTTTTGGTACTAGGGATTGAACCCAGGGGCACTTAACCACTGAGCTACATCCTCCACCCCTCCTCCCCTCCTTTTTTAAATGTGAGGACAGGGTCTTGTTAAGTTGCTTAGGGCCTCCCTGAGTTGCTGAGATTGGCTTTGAACTTGCAGTCCACCTACTTCAGCTTTCCAAGTGAGATTATAGACATGCCTGACCCGGTGTTAATCTCAAAGATATTCTGAAATCTGATCTTTTCTATGTGATGTGCTGTATTTCCTCTGGAAGCTTTTCAGAATCTTCTGGTTGTCTCTAGTGTTCTAAAATTTTATAGTGGTATGACTTGGTATGGTCTGTCTTCAAGAAACTGTTCCATTCTAGAAACCTTTTGTTTGGTGAAATGTTTTTTTGGTTATTTTGTTGATGACTCTCATTTCTGTGATTCCTGTTCTCTCTCTTACCCAAATAATGAACCCTCAGACTTTTCCTATCAGAAGCAGTATGGATTTGAGGAGGTGGGAAGCATAAATCTAGGAGTCAAATGTTTCTTCAGCAGCTTTTACCCATTTCTTAGTTAAGCCACACATCTCCATTCAGCCTCATTTCTTTTCAGTACTAGAGTACTAGAGTCTTTTGAGGAATTGTGTTTTTCTTCCCTCCTCCTGCTGCCTTCCTTTCTTCCTCCCTTCCTTCCCCTTGAGTTGCTGGTAATGGAACCCAGGAACTCAGGCATGCTAGGCAAGCACTACAGCTAAGCCATATCACCAGTCCTCTGTTTATTCTTAGCCACCACTCTTCAGATTTGACTGAATGGGATCTCAAGATCAGTTATCATTTGTCTATCTTCTTTCTATTTTCCAAAAATTATGTAATCGTCATTTTCCAAGTCTTTGTGGATTTGTCATTTTAGGAGACTACATTATAGTTTTTTTCTTTTTTTAATATTTTTTTTAGTTGTTGATGGATCTTTATTTATTTATTTATATGCGGTGCTGAGAATCGAACCCAGGGCCTCACGCATGCTAGACAAGCGCTCTACCACTGAGCCACAACCCCAGCCCTACATTATAGTTTTAATGACATTTCAAGTGCAATTAAGATTAGATGTGGACAGAGGTTTCCAGGGTGGTGTGAGGAATTAGACTCCGAATGGAACTGAAGCCGGGAACATAGGTAGGCCCGGTCCACATCCCAGGAGAAAACAAAGGCGCCCAGAAAGGTCCTGGTCACGGAAGAGATATCAGAGAAGGAGCGGTTCCAAATGCCCACACCAAAGGCGCTCCAGATCTGCAAGATGACAAAGATCCACATCTCCTTCCCCTTCTCCACTGAAAGAAAGAAGAGATGAGGAAAAGAAAGAAACAAAGAGCAAAGAATGTCAGATTACTGAGGAAGACTTAGCAAAACAGAGGAAGAAATTGAAATGATGAAGTTAATGGGATTTACCTCTTTTGACTCCACAAAAGGGAAGAAGGTAGATGGCTTAGATGGCTCTGTCAGTACCTATGTATAAATGTATCTCAGAAGAGGAAGTACAGGCAATACATGAATGAAAAGGTGGATTCAACAGACCTTTGGATTTTATTGCATGAGAATTGAAATTTGAAAAATGATGATCCTCCCCCCCCCTCCCCCCCGTCTCGGTCAGAGAGTGGATTTTGTATTTAATATGCCTCAAAACAAGGATTGTTGTTCGGCTAAAATAAGAAAATCTTATTTAGGATGTGTGCAGTTTCCTTTTCCTTACCTATCTTTCCTCAGAAGATAGGTTAAACGTTACTTTTTTAGGAAATATCATTTGGGGTAGTCATTATCCCATTTTGTTTGTCCTTATTCCTATGGAAGCTTTATGTTTTCTTCTTGGATGCTTGTTAAGACTTTATAACAAACATGAAAGTAATTTGGTTGTTTCTCCAATAAAGCAATATTTCTACCCCTCCCCCCAAAAAAAAGATTAGATGTGTGTGTTTAATTTGCCTTCTTAACCTGAAAATTTATGTTCTTCTCTTACTAAGTGTTGACAAAGATTAACACAAAAATCATCCAAGTCTGTGATAATACCAAATGAAACTTTTGTTTGTCTTTTCTTTCTCTTCTCCCTCCCCTTCTTCCTCTTTTCCTTCTCCTTCTCCCTTTTCTTCTTCTTCACTGTCTTCTCTCCCTCTTTTCCCCCTTCCTCTTCTCTCTCTTTTCCCTTCTCCTGATAGAGTGGAGATTGGGAGCTCTAAATCCATGAATCCAGACTATATTATTAAATAATAGCTAACATTTTTTAAATACTTTTCAGTGTGTTTTGTATCTACATACATTATCTACAGTGGTTCTGTATCACAATTTGATATCACAATTTGACAAACAGTGAAACAAAGGCACAGAAAGGAAATGTAACTTTCCCAAGGACACAAAGTTTGTACATAGGGGAACAAAAATTTGAACCTAGGCAGTCTGACACCAAAGCTTTTGTTATTGCTATTACTATATTGTTACATAATAGATAGCAAATAGAAAAGTCTCTTTCATGTTTTGTTCAGTTTCATTTAATATGTAAACCCTTCTGCTTCCACTTGCGGGACTGGATAGACGGCTCAGAACATTAACTGTAGCTTTCCAAGATGTCTTTTTATGTAGTCAGGTCTTTTATATATTTTGAGGGGTTTTTTTCATATTTTTATTGGTGCATTATAGTTGTACATAATGGTTGAATTTGTTGTTACATATTTGTACATGGATACGGTATAACTAAAATTCAACCAATGTAATTCTCCAGTATTTCCCCTTGTTTTTTTTTTTTTTTAACTTTATTTATTTATGTTTTGTTATACTAGGGATTAACCCAAGGGCACTTTACCACTGAACTATATCCCTAGCCCTTTTTATTTTCTATTTTGAAACAGGGTCTTGCTAAATTGCTGAGAGTCTTGCTAATTTTTTGAGGCTGGCCTCAAACTTGGAATCCTCCTGCTTCAGCCTGAAATTGCTGGAATTACAGGCGTGCACCATCACACCTGGCTATGTTACTTCTGTTTTAATTATTAAATGATGTCCTTTGAATCTGAAAGCATTCATATACTTTCCCAGAGTGAGCAAAGTGTTCCCTTATACCTGACTGTATTCTGGGGGAAATTTTTTTTTTTTTTGGTACTGGAGATTGAACTCAGGGGTACTCAACCACTGAGCCACATCCTCAGCCCTATTTTGTGTTTTATGTAGAGACAGGGTCTCACTGAGTTGCTTAGCCCCTCGCCATTGCTGAGGCTGGCTTTGAACTCGCGATTCTTCTGTCTCAGCCTCCCAAAGTGCTGGGATTACAAGCGTGAGCAACTGCGCCTGTCTCTGGGGGAAATTTTTAATAAAACTTTTAAGGGTGGAAATTTAAATGCATCAGAATAAGTTAGTTTAATCTTCCTGAAATTAGGTTTTTTTCCTAAAATTAGTTTTTTTTTTAAAATATTTTTTTAGTTGTAGATGGACACAATGTCTTTATTTTATTGCTTTGTATGTGGTGCTGAGGATCAAACCCAGGGCCTCACGCATGAGAAGCAAGCATTCTACCGCTGAGCTACAATCCCAGCCCCCTAAAATTGGTTTTTAATAACCAAAATATCTATCTTTTCCTGGTTCACAGGATAAAGGAAACACAGACAAATATAAGAAATGCATATAAATGTTTGGAGAAAAGTCACATTATGAGTCAGGAGCCAAATCTTTTGTCTTCTAGACATCTCTCAGTCTCACCTAGCTGGGGAAATCCATCCAGTCGAACAATTTAATCATTTTTAGAAGACTGGATAACTGTGTGGGTGCTAATGGCATCAGAGCAGACAGTGGTATTCAGGAAACACATCCCACACTTGACAGGATGTTCCCAGAGCAGAAAGGGCATTTCTCTTCCTCAATAGAATTGTTTCATTGACTAAGAACAAGATGAGATAATTGAAATCTCCCTAAAATACCAAAGATTGACGAAAGCAGGATATAGCACATAGTGGCTTTAACATAAACCAGTGGGATCATTTATGACATCATAGTGAAGTAATTAAATTTTGTGTATATATGTTCTTCCCAAGACATGTGAAGTGCTTTATCAAATGAGTCAATCATCAAGTAGTTTTAAATCTTCTGTGCACAAAGAGATGGAGGTAGGACCCCATCTCAGCCTCACCCTTCTTGGAACTACTCCACCAAACTTAAAAAGCTGACAGTGCTTACAAATACCCAAGAAAGCTTCCCTCTCCCTTCTTGCCCTAGTTTCTGCTTTTTCACTGAAACACTTCTCATCATTTTCCAAATCTCCCATTTTCATCAAATGCTACTCCATCTTACATGGTATATATAGTTCTTGAATAGTTCCAGCAAGACAGCATTATTAATTTCCCTTTAAATAAATAATGACCTCTCTTCTTTCTCTAAGCAGCAATACCTGTCCAAGGTAAACCTGAGGCTGAGACAGTAGTAGCTGAGCAGCAGGCAAATGAAAACATTATGGGACTATTTGAAATCAGAAGCATTAAGCCACAACTTCCGTGGGTTTCTCGCACTCTCCTCCTTGGTGGCATTTTCTTTTTTTTTTTTTTTTTTTTTTTTGTGTGGTACTGGGGATTGAACTCAGGGGCACTCGACCACTGAGCCACATCCCCAGCCTTATTTTGTGTTTTATGTAGAGACAGGGTCTCACTGAGTCGCTTAGCGCCTCGCCATTGCTGAGGCTGGCTTTGAACTCGCGATTCTCCTGTCTCAGCCTCCCTAAGTGCTGGGATTACAGGCTTGAGCCACCGCGCCCGGCTCTTGGTGGCATTTTCATAGGAACACAGAAAATGTCAGATTTGGCAGTCACTCAAAAAAATATAGTGTCATCATCTCTAGAACAGGGGTTTTCTTCTTAAAACTTGGCTGAAGAGAAAAATGAGAGGAATAAAGATAAAGAATGGAATGAAACTGGATATTAGCTAGCTTGCAGAGAGTACTCACATTATAGATACATCAATAGAAAACTCCATTGTACTAGTATAAGTTATGACTTCTCTTGTTTTTTAGCTATAAACTTTGTGGAAAGCCCAGTGCATCAATTACAAACATTATGTTTGTGGTCTTCAAGTCCTGGAACACTGCCCCAGTAGAGTTCTTTATAATCTTTGTCCCTAAAGTGTTTTTTTTAAAAAAATACTTTCTTAGTTGTTGATGAACCTTTATTATATTTTATTTATACACGGTGCTAAGAATCGAACCCAGTGTCTCACACATGCTAGGCAAGCACTCTATCTCTGAGCTACAACCCCAGCCCCCTAAAGGGGTTTTATGTTTCTTAGTTTGTGAGAAATAATTGTCAAAATTAATAACTGCCCATGAAAAGGAAAAACCTTAATTTTTCTTGCTTTCTCTTGCCTGCCTTTGATGTAACCCTATCATATCCTGAATTCTAGCCAGACTCAAATAGGAAAACCCCCACCCAGTACCATCAGCCCTAGTTTAATCCTCACATTATAGTGAGGTTGTCTTTTATAAAGTAATCACATAAAAAATGGAGAAGTATTTCCTGGCTCCAGTCTCCCAAACAACTGTAACTGGTATTAGAAGTTGGTATTTGTTTATGTGGAAAGAGTATGTAGGCTATTTGTGCTTATTTTAAGAACTTCTGTTGTTTATGGAATTTTAAATATCTCCACTTATAAATAACTAAAAACATTCTCCTTAACATCAGAATTCTATTTAAAATGAATTTGCTTTCCTTTATCAGCTCAGGTTCTGAACTGCAGTTCCATATGTGTGTAAAGAGAAGGAAACCAAAACAATGATAAGATTTAACTCAGAGAACTGTCTCGTAATTAAAATGAGATAATGAAAGCGCTTGTCATGGTGCTTGTCCAGTGAACATAAATTTCTAGTAGAAAAAACAAAAAAGAGGCACACACTAAATCACTTTACATCCTCCTTGGTGTAAAGACTCACATGGTTTTATCTGATAAAATGAGACCTCCCAAAGGTTAGACCTGTCAAATAAATGATTCTTTGCTCCACAAACCCTCTACACAGTTCAGATTTGCACTAAAACAGCTGCTGGCTGTGAGAATAATTTCTACTTTAATCCAGATCCCCTGCTACCTCAAATCCTGTAGAAAGAAGAAAACTATTGCTGACTTCAGGAATCTGTGAACTTTTGTGATTCCTTAAAAGCTATTTATATTCATTTATTTCACATGTGGAGTTACAGCATCAAGCTGCCAGGAGTTGACACTAGCTGCATTATCCAAGGAGTACTGGACCCTAACTGGATGGATAGATTTGGAACCTGTCTCCAACTAAGGCTAAGCTAATGTACAGTTTTTCCTCACCATCCCTACACTGATTAACTAAAGGGAGAGAAGTTTGGCAGAGGGTGGAGAGGTAGGTTAATGAAGGAAATATGCTGGGCATGTTTTCACACATCTGTAATCCCAGTGACTCAGGAGGCTGAGGGAGGAGGATCACAAGTTCTAGACCAACCTCAGCAATTTCATGAGACCCACAACAACTTAGCAAGACCTTGTCTCAAAGTAAACTATTAAAAGGGCTGGGAATGTAGCTCAGTGGTAAAGCGTCCTGAGGTTCAATTCCCAGTATGAAAAAAGAAAAAGAAGGAAATGTACTTCACATGGCCTTCCTGGACCACCTTATCAAGTAGGCCTTTGTTTGTTTCTTAAAGTCATTAAAAGGAAGAGATATTGTCAGAGAGAACATCCCCTGAGCGCCAGGTGGTTTTGAGATCCTTTCTCTGAATTACCACCCAGAGACACCTTGAATAAGTCCCTGATTTCTCTTAGCTCCCTTTTAGTCTGTAAATGAGAAAACACAGACTTCCCTCATAAATTGCTATGAGAATTAGTAGAAAATTATTGAAGATTGTCTCATCCTTACGTACAAAAAATTGTATGTAAATTATGTATGCCATTTTACATTCTTTCTTTCTTTCCTTTTTTTTTTTTTTTTTTTTTTGGTATGGGGAACTGAACCCAGGGGCACTTAACTACTAAACCACATCTCCAGTCCTTTTTTGTAACAGTGTTAAGGATAGTGAAGGGGGAGGGGAGGTGTAGGCATAGACAGAGGTACTTTATTCACATTTTGCAGATAAAGAGATCTTAGCAAATAAATGAAATTGGAATTCAAAATTCCTAACTCAGGCCACAACCCAAATCACAGATCCTATGCTGAAATAAATATGAATTTGGACTGCTGAATTCAATTACTGCTAATAAAAAGGAAGAATATTAGATGACTGATGTTTCAGGTATAGTTCTACCGGAAAGTTCCTTTTCACCAAATGATAGTGTAGAACAAGAAGCCAATCAGAATTCTCACTAGCTGTCTTCCAGTTGATGCCTCTTATTGTGCAGGCAGGACGCTAAGCACTGTAAATTCACATTTGGAGTGACTGCTGCTACCTCTGGGCTTTGGTATTGCTGGTTTCTTTCCACACCCAGGCTTTACCCCATCTAGCTATGTGTATATGTCTGCAGTCATGTAGAGACTCCAACTCCCAGGCTGCACATCAGCTCTTTCTCATTTGCACAAGAACCCTGAAGCCTCCTTCTCCATCCCCTCTCCATAACTCTGCCAGTGATTCACTTCCTATTGCTCACAGAAAATAGAAAGTCTCATGAGAAAGAACTTCACATTTCTACATACACACCATGCATTCCCACACCATACTATCAAACTTCTCTGTATTTAAATACATCCTTATCCTTCTTCCATCTCAGTGCAAGAGGTGTTCTCTCCACCTCTTCTCTAGATCCTGCCTCTTCCTGCTTTCTCAGGAACATTGTTCCAACAATTGTCACTTCTGTGCCTATGTCTTCAGCCTCTACCTTGCTACTTGTTTTTTCCAATCAAAAGGTAAACCTTCTCAAGTCTCTTTCATCCTTAAAGAACAAATCCAAAAAACCTGCTCCCTTCACAGTGATGCTTCTGAGAGGATGGATTTTGAAGAATCCATACCATTCAGTATCTGAAATAAAGAGCAGAATTGGTTGCTCATCAAAACAGAGCTGTGCTTGTAGGATAGAACTTGTCCATGCAAAGCGAACTGCAGTCTTACATAGAGTTTAGGGAAGCAACTGAAATCTCACTCCTATGCCGTATGGGATCATCAAATTTTTCCACTGGGTTGCAGGCCACATATTGGTCCTTATCGTGCATGATGCCTCTGTAGCACTGATACTTAACCCTCTACCTCCTTAAAAATGTTCCCTACAATCTCTCTTTGGTCTTCCTAATATTTCTTCTAATATTTCTTCCTAATATTTCTTCTATCTTTCTGGTCATTCCTTAGTCTCCATTATAGAATTTTCACATCACACTGTCCTTTAAATAGTAGTATCCTCAGGTTTCAACCTCTGCTTTCTTCCATTTATCTTATCCTGTTATCGCTCATCTACTCTCATGACTCCCAAGTCTTTATCTGCAGCCCAGAGTCTTCCCATAAATGGTAGAGCCACATAAACAGCTACCTAATGAACATCTCCTACCTGGGGATATCAAGAGCTCTTCCTCTTAAGAATCTATCATGGTAGCTGGGTGCGGTGGCACAAGCCTGTAATCACAGCACTTAGGGAGGCTGAGACAGGAGAATCGTGAGTTCAAAGCCAGCCTCAGCAGTGGCGAGGTGCTAAGCAACTCAGTGAGACCCTGTGTCTACATAAAACACAAAATAAGGCTGGGGATGTGGCTCAGTGGTCGAGTGCACCTGAGTTCAATCTCCAATACCAAAAAAAAAAAAAATCTGCCGTGGTACCATTATCTGTGTTTGCTTTATCTTCCCCTTTATTTTGCACATCCAGTCAATGACTAAGTCTGCTCAGTTCTGCTTTACTGGCTCTCATCTCTCCATCTTTATTGCTAGTTTTCTCATTATCTCTTGCCTGGATTACTGCAGAAGCCTTCTAATTGATCTGCCTGTTCTAGTCCAGCCTTCTTGCAATGCACAATTTTGATCTCTCTAAAATAGTAGTTATATCACTCTCCCGTCTTAAATCCTTTGCTTATCCCCCATTGTTTTCAGACATGAAAAGACTTCTCAGCTTACAAAGACTCCTGTAATCTGACCCCTGCATTTATTCCTACAATATTTCTAGTACTTTCTGCTACATCTCTGCCTGAGCCACATTTGATACCTTGCAGTTTCTCAAATTCAGTCTTCTGATAATGAACACAATCAATATGCTGTTCCTTATCTTTGGAAACTCCCATTTCTTGCCTGGATAATTGGTCTGAAAATTGAGCTCTGCTGTCACTTGCTCTGTGAAAACTTCTCTGACCACCCCGCTTACCCTGAGTCTGATGGAAGCACCCCTGCCTTTTGCTCCCACTTTGCACTCCAGGTTAATTGTACCTTTAGATCTGTATCACCAACAGTCCCTGCCTAGTGACTATAGAACCTTATAGAGAAGGTTCTCAGTAATGTTGATGGATGAACTAGCCTACTTTATCAAGACCGTGATTTTAAATAGATACATATACACACCCTGATTTTAAATAGATACATACACACACTCACAAGCACACATTCTGTACATGCATGCCCAAAACAAAAACTTTGAATTTGATCCTGTCTCTAGATCCAGCTACCATTTTACAGAAAATGTAGAGAACTGGAGGCTCTGTTATGTGATGCCAGAGGGAAGCAATGAGAATACCTAAATGTGGGAAATTTTTTAAGAATATAGGAATAGCTACATGTCTTTTTTTTAAAATCTTTTTAGTTATAGATGGACATAATATCTTTATTTATTTATTTTTATGTGGTGCTGAGGATTGAACCCAGTGCCTCACGCTTGCAAGGCAAGTGCTCTACCACTGAGCCACAATCCCAGCCCACCACATTTCTTTAACTGCAAGGGAAAAAGAAAATGGAGGAAGCCAGTGTGGTGTTACACACATGTAATTCCAGCTACTAGAGAGGCTGAAGGAAAAAGATCACAAGTTTGAGGACAGCCTGGGCAACTTAATGAGACCGTATCTCAAAATAAAACTTTTAAAAGGGGACATAGCTCAGTGGTAGAGCACCCCCAAGTTCAATCCCTAGTACCAAAAAAAGAATAAAGAAAAAAAGGAGGAGCTTATACATAACTCTTAAGAGAGTTATCAAGCAATTGTAATGCACGTAGCTTTTTTAGATCTTAATTTTAAACTTGGAGAAATATGAACATTGGATATTTAAAATTAAGGAATTATTGTTAATTTTTTAGTTGTAATAATGATATTATTTTAATTTTTTAAGGCTCCTTATAGTTATCTTTTGTTTTTTTTTTTTTTGGTGGTACTGGAGACTGATTGAACCCAGGAGCATTCTACCACTAAGTTTAAATACCCAGCCCTTTTGTGTGTGTGTGTGGTACTGGGAATGAAGCCAGGAGCATACTACCACTGAACTATATCTCTAGCTCTTTATTTTTTAAAGACAAGGTCTCACAAAGTTGCCCAGGCTGACCCCAAATTTGTGATCCTTCTGCCTTAGCCTCCCAAACAGCTAGGATTACAGGTGTGTACCACCTCATCCGGCTTTATAGTTAGCTTGTTAAAGATCTGGCATAGATGGGCTGAGATTGTGGTTCAGTGGTACAGCACTTGCCTCACATGCATGAAGCACTGGGTTCAATCCTCAGCACCACATAAAAATAAAGATATATATAAAAAAAAGAACTGGCATAGATTTTCTTATTTCTGTAGACATCAGATCCCAAAGGCTTTACACATTTTGAAAATCTATAGTCCATATAATCCCAGGAAGTGCTAGAGCTAGAGCCTGCAGAGGGGGAGGTAAAAAGTTCTAAGAATGGAAAAGGAAGTTATATTTGCTTTTTAGGATTACTCCGAAAAAGTATTGCCTTCATAGGCCTCTCCCACCTCTCAAACAGCTTTTCTGTTTCCTGAGCACCCCTACGCAGTTATTTCTAACACTTGTAGCCCTGCCAATTATATTTTTACCCTAAGGTCAGGAACTACTTTTCAGTAGTTTTATGTCAAAACTAAGTATGTCACTTGTGAGCTTTAAAAAAAAAAAAAAGTCTTATCTCTGTCTACAGGAGATAAATCAAATTAGGATAGAAGCCAACTAGACAATGTTTGCACCTAACATTTAATCTGAAATGTTCTTACTCTTCTGATTTCTAGAAAATTGTCCTTTAAACATCTTAAGGATGATGGCAAAATAGGGAATATAGAAAACAACCCAAATCAGAAGTGAATTTCTTTTAGTTAGTAGGTAGTAGAATCATGTTTTTAACATGTAAGATTGGCAAAAATCCAACTCTAACAACCT
Source organism: Xerus rutilus (assembly GCA_028644305.1). NCBI lineage: Eukaryota > Metazoa > Chordata > Mammalia > Rodentia > Sciuridae > Xerus > Xerus rutilus. The sequence continues at coordinate 57,329,071 of CM053401.1, read as the reverse complement.
CTGTCCTTTAATTGACATATTTAGGCCCTTTATATCTTATGCTTTTACTGGTATGTTAGGGTATATGCCTGCCATTTTATTTTTTGTTTTCTGTTATCTGTTTTTATTGTTTGTTTCTCTGAATTATTTTCTTGCCTTCCTGTGGGTTGCTTGAACTTTTTTTAGAATTCCACTTTTATTTCTCTTAGTGGGCTTTGAGTTTTTTTCTTTTCATCTGTAGCATCTTTGAGTGTATCAAAGATACATGTTTATGGTTGCTTGTTCTAGTTATAACTTGCATCATAGTCTATTGGTGTCATTATTTTACCTGGTATTAACTAGATTGCCTCTTTCCTGGTCATTTTGCTATAGGGAATAGGCCTTTGATGTGTGTGGTATTTGGTTTTGTTTGTTTATATTGCATGCATTGGCTTTTCCATTCCTTTTGTCCTGAGGCCTTTAGCCAGTTTGCCTTTTTTTTTTAATGTATATTTTTTTTTAGTTGTTGATGGACCTTTATTCATTTATTTATATGTGCTGCTGAGAATCTAACCCAGTGCCTCACACATGTTAGGCAAGTGATCTACCACTGAGCCACAACCCTAGCCCACCAATTTGCCTTTTATCTCTAGCTTTAAAGCCTTCTAAGGCCGACCATGGTGGCGCATGCCTGTAATCCCAGCGGCGCAGGAGGCTGAGACAGGAAGATCGCAAGTTCAAAGCCAGCCTCAGGAAAAGTCAAGTACTAAGCAACTCAGTGAGACCCTGTCTCTAAATAAAATACAAAATATAGGACTGAGGATGTGGCTCAGTGGTTGAATGCCCCTGAGTTCAATCCCCGGTACCTTAAATAAATAAATAAATAAATACTTCTAGGGCTAGGGGTATAGCTCAGTGGTAGAGTGCTTGCCTGGCATATTCAAGGCCCTGAGTTTGATCCCCAGTACTACCAAAAGTCTTCCCATGTTTATTTTATATATAATGTCCAGGGGTTTTAGTTATACTTAATGGGAGAGATAGGCTGATATGTAAAGTCAAGCACAGTGGTGCATGGCTGTAATCCAAGCAACTCAAGAGTCAGGGTGGGAGGATCGCAAGTTTGAGGCTAGCCTTGGCAACTTAGGGAGACCCTGTATCTAAAAAAATTTAAAGGACTGGGAATGTAGCTTATGTAACTCGTAGTTGAGTGTCCCTGGGTTCAATCCCTCCTGCCGTGGGGATACTGTGTGTGTGTGTGTGTGTGTGTGTGTGTGTGTGTGTGTGTGTGTGTATACTATCTTCCAAATTTTATTTCTTTTTCATCTAACACAGAATTAAGTTGAATTTCCCTTTTCTTTGCTATTCTGTGTATACCTTTACCTCTGACCCAGCCCACTAGATCTAGCCTTGGAATTTACTCCAGAGGAAGTGGGCTTTTATAGCTGGACTGTCAGTGTTTCAGGCCATTGCCTTTATTCTGCCCACTCATGTTTCTTTCCTGTGTCTTTTCTTTATTCTCCTTTGTTTTTGTTGTTTTCCGAGAGCTGCTGTTAATGGAGACCTTTCCACCACAAGATGGTGCCCAAGAGTAGTTCAAGCTAAGGTTTTTCTGGCCTTCCTTGAGCCTCCACCTTTAACCTAGTATTAATAAACTCAGGGCTGTTTATCTGAGCCAGGTTATAGCTGCAAAGACCCATTTGTCTTTTTTGTCTGCCTAGCTACATGTAAATTTTAAAAATCAGTATTAAAAAATAGTTTTGTTTGCATTCTTTTCTGTATCTTTATAATTTTATGGAAATGAATATGGAAACAATTTTTCAAAATAATTGTGATCCCAGCCAGGCGCGGTGGCTCAAGCCTGTAATCCCAGCACTTAGGGAGGCTGAGACAGGAGAATCACAAGTTCAAAGCCAGCCTCAGCAACGGCAAGGCGCTAAGCAACTCAGTGAGACTCTGTCTCTACATAAAACACAAAATAGGGCTGGGAATGTGGCTCAGTGGTCGAGTACCCCTGAGTTCAATCCCCAGTACCAAAATAAATAAATAAATAATAATTGTGATCCCTATTAATGAATCTAGTTGCCATTTTATATTGTGGCTCATTGAAAATAATCTGTAATCTTAGTATAGCTTTATAAAAGGAATACGTGGAGCCTGGTGCCATAGCACATGCCTATTAATGCTAGTAGCTACTTGGAAGACAGGCAGAATAATCAAAAATTCAAAACCAGCCTAGATAACTGAACAAGACCCATCTTTAAAAAAAAAAAAAAAAGACAAGAAAAAATAATAAGTGTATTCTGAATGAAATGTACTTTGAATGTCTGAGTCCATGAAACAAACTTTTTTAGTATAAATGTCTGCCACCTTAAGCCTCCTTCTGTCTATCCCAATAGGTTCTAGAGAACTCAATTTAAAAACAACTAAACTAAATAAATATGTATACACACACTCATACATATATATGCATATATGTATACATATTTAATTATATATAAATATATACAAGTGTATATATGTGTGTATACATATGTATATAGTTTCATTTTTATTTTTTTATTTTTTTGTGGTGCTAAAGATTGAACCTAGGGCCTTGTGCATGTGAAGCAAGCACTCCAACTGAGCTATATCCCCAGCTCCTATAGTTTTATTTATGTGTAAATAAAAACAACTGGCCACATCTCTGTTTAGAAACCCACCCCAGGCTCTAGTGTTGCCTGACCTATGGTAAGTATTATGCATTATTTTGTAATAGGAAAGCATTTTCCTCAGGCTTTCTATTTTTTTTTCAATATTTGTTTTTATAGATGGACACAATATCTTTATTTTGTTTTATTTATTTGTATGTGGTGCTGAGGATCAAACCCAGTACCTCACATGTGCAAGGCAAGCGCTCTACCACTGAGCCACAAACCCAGCCCCTTCCTCAGGCTTTCCTAGATGGAAAATTATTAAACACTGTTTTCTTACCCCCTTTCCAGAAAACAGAGCCTAATCATTAAGATAACCACCTAGAAAAATCACTCCACTTACTTGAGATTTTTCCCTTGACCCTTTTGAATACTGGCTTTGTGTTTTTTAGCTCTTGGATGTAGTTTCTCAACTAGCCAAACAGAATCTGCAACTGCTGGTCCTGGGCCGGAAGCACATGCTAACACAGCGTTTCCGGTGGAGAAAGGATGAGATGGAAAAAGTGCAAAAGCAAGCCAGCTGTTTTTTTGCTGATGACATGTAAGTAATGGAGGTAACAGGTAAATTACACTAGGCTCTAGTCATCTGCTTGTTAGTTACTTACTTCTGCCATTTTAAAAATGCATGTATATGTGTATACCTCATTCATAACAATATTTGAGGCGGCTTACAAAAATATAGTTTCTACAGCAGAAGAAATTTATGTAGATGAGGAAATCAGGATAAAAGAGAAATGAGAGAAGCCGGGTGCGGTGGCTCACGCTTGTAATCCCAGCACTTAGGGAGGCTGAGACAGGAGAATTGCGAGTTCAAAGCCAGCCTCAGCAACGGCGAGGCGCTAAGCAACTCAGTGAGACCCTGTCTCTACATAAAACACAAAATAGGGCTGGGGATGTGGCTCAGTGGTCGAGTGCCCCTGAGTTCAATCCCCGGTACCAAAAAAAAAAA
>CM053401.1:57277775-57324974 GCA_028644305.1 Xerus rutilus | reverse complement strand
AAAGAGAATAAAATTATGGCATTTGCAGGTAAATGGATGGAATTGAAGAACATTATGCTAAGTGAAGTAAGCCAGTCCCAAAAAACCAAAGGCCGAATGTTCTCTCTGATTAGTGGATGCTGATACATAAAGGGGGTGGGAATGGGGAACATAGGAGAAATGGAGGAACTCTGGAGTGGGGAGGTGGGGAGGGAAAAAAGAAGGGGTGTAGTAAAGATGGTTGAATAAGATGGTCATCACTACCCTTGGTGCATGTATGAAGACACAAATGGTGTGACTCTATCTGGTTTGCAACCAGAGAAATAGAAACATTGAGCTCTATAAATGTACTATGACTGAAAATGCATTTAAATAAATTAATTTAAAAAAGGAAAAAAAAGAAAAACAAGCCAGCGTGATAGCACATGCCTGTAATCCCAGCACTTTGGGAGGCTGAGACAGGAGAATCACGAGTTCAGAGCCAGCCTCAGCAACGGTGAGGCATTAAGCAACTCTGTGAGACCCTGTCTCTACATAAAACACAAAACAGGGCTGGAGATGTGGCTTAGTGGTCAAGTACCCCTGAGTTCAATCCTCAGTACGAAAGAAAGAAAGAGAGAGAGAGAGAGAGAGAGAGAGAGAGAAAGAAAAAGAAAGAAAGAAAGAAAGATATAAGAAAAATAGAGATAGGATGGGAAGCTCTAGATTGAAAGAGAAATAAGAGATATTTCAACCTGTCACGATGTAATAACCTTATTTTAATTCCTGTTCAAACAAACCATGAAATATATGTACATACATATAATAATCAGGGAAACAAAAACAGTACAAATTTGATGATATTAAGAAATTATTAAGCCGGGCGCAGTGGCTCAAGCCTGTAATCCCAGCACTTAGGGAGGCTGAGACAGGAGAATCTCGAGTTCAAAGCCAGCCTCAGCAATGGCGAGGCGCTAAGCAACTCAGTGAGACCCTGGCTCTACATAAAACACAAAATAGGGCTGAGGATGTGGCTCAGTGGTCGAGTACCCCTGAGTTCAATCCCCAGTACCAAAAAAAAAAAAAAAAAGAAATTATTAATTCTTCTGAGTATGTGTGTGGGGTGTCTGTGTTGGGATTGAAAACAGAGCCTTGTACATGCTAAGCATGTGATATACCTGTCACTGAGCTATACCTCCAGCCAGTTATTATTACTTCTTAAGTATAATAATTTTATTGATCATACACTTAAAAAACAAATCCTTATCTTTTGGAGCTATACACTGAAGTATTGGTATCTGAGATTTGCTTCCAGATAATCTTGGGGGTAGAGGGATATGGCAAGGAAGTGGGTAAGGTATGGATAAAATAAGATTAGCTGTGAGTTGATAATGGTTGAAGCTGAGTATGTGGGAGTTCATTATACTATTTATCTACCTTCATATATTTGAAATTTTTCCCTAATACCCATCTTCCAACATTCATCATCAATGAATTAGCTGCTCTTTGAAAACCCATTGTTAAGACAGGGACTACTCTTCCACAGTAAATTGAGAAGTTGTCTGAAAAGAAAGGGAAATAGCTGAGTAGTCCTTTATTGTTATTCTCAATGTTTGGTTCTCTTTTTAATTCAACAGCATATTCTCACCTATGACACAGTGGTACAAACAACTGGAGACTCCTGGCACATACCATATGATGAAGACCTGGTGGAAAGATATTCCTATGAAGTGCCAACCAAATGGCTTTGTCTCCATCGAAAAACATAAAGACTCTTACCTCTGTGCTAAATTTGTGTTTGGTGCCCTTCTTTGTTAGCATCAGAGCTCTGGTGTTTTTATTGTTTGTGGTTTTGTTTGGGTTTTTTTTTTTTTTTTTTTTTTTTGGCACTGGGGATTAGACCCATGGGCACTCTGCTGCTGAGCTACATCCCCAGCCCTTTTTATTTTTTATTTTGAGATAGGGTCTCACTAAGTTGAGGGCCTCAGCCTCCCTAGTTGCAGGGAGCGCCCAGCAGCATCAGAGCTCTTTAATGCTTATTTAGAGCATTTCCTCTGTCCTGAAGATAAAAGGGTTTTATTAATACTGTTTAGTCCTGTTGGTTTATATGTCAATAAATTGGTATTTTAAGTAAATGATACATAATACCTTTCCATAACTAGCTGCATTTTTCCCCCTAACATTTGATTTTGGAGGTTTATCCATAATTAGGGAACTTAGTAAAGCCTATTTCTCCCATTGGGTCAGCTATTCCACTTAGCTTGGAGGACAGATAGTTCTTTTAGTATCCATTTTGTTGCTTCTGACTTCAACTTCCAGGCCCACCACTGTTTATTCTTCATTTAATTAAGTTAATTAAAATAATTATTTTAAAATAAATGCTTTTTTAAATAATTATTTTTGTGGGGCTAAGGGTCAAACCCAGGGCCTCCTACATGCTAGGCAAGCACTTAGAAGCCCTTTTCCAAATTGGTTCAACATTTTATGAAAAAAAAAATTTTTTTAAAGAGACATCCCAGAGTTTTTGCTATATTGCCCAGGCTGGCCCAGAACTCTTAGACTCAAGTGATCTTCCTGCTTCAGCCTTCCAGGTAGCCAGGACTACAGGTGTGTACCACTGCACTTGGTTGTGAACACTGTTAATTTCATCACTTAGTATGAGGGATTTCTAAAGTATACAGAAATTTTTCTATTTAATCAAGTTTAACTGAGTTTAACAATATAGTTAAGTTTTAATAGGTGCCTGTCAATTTTACTCTCTCACTAGCCAGTTTATACCTCACTGGCCCTTGATTTCACCTGAAAATGTTCATGTCTGCCCATTATGACACTTTTCCCACACCCACATATAAATGTATGATTTATATTTAAGAACAGGCAAAACTAATCTATGGTGATTAAAAATCAGAATAGTAGTTGCCTGAGAAAAGGAACACAAGAAAACTTTCTGTGGGTGACAGTTGTATATATTGATCTGGGTAATGGTAACATGCATGTGCACATATATATGTGTGTATGTACATACACATTTATATATATATCCTAAAATTCACGGTAGTCTCTTAAAATTGATGTATTTACATATACCTCAAAAATATGTTCGCATAGAAAAGATAATTTGCATGAAATAATGACTTCATTTACATAAAACCAATGCATGTATATAAGTAAGGTGTATATTATGCACAGATAAACAATCCGGGAAGAACCCAGAAGAGGCTATTTCATCTTCTTGCCTAGTCAGAAGAGCTTTCCGGGAAAATGTTTGGTAAATTGAGAGCACTGAAAGATGCTGAGGATTAGAAAGCTCTCATAAATCCAATCTGCTTATTTTCTAAATTTCATAAACTAGATGTTTTATGTAAACTATATACATACTTAACTACACATATAAGAGCCCACATATACTTAGGAAACAGCGCTTCCATCAAGCTAATCTGTGTGTGTATGTGTGTGTGTGTGAGAGAGAGAGAGAAAGAGGGACAGATAGACAGACAGACATTGAGATAACCTAGAAGCCCTCAACCATTGAGCCATACCTTCAGCCTTTTTTATTATAAGATAGGGTCTCAGTAACTAGCTCAGGCTGATGTCAAATTGACAATCCTCTTGCCTCAACCTCCCAAGTGATTGGGATTACAGGTTTGCACAACCACACCTGGAATTACCCTAGTTATAAGAAAAAATGTTTAAAGCATTTGTTAAGTTCACTAACCTAATGCAGGTCCCCCAAAAAAGGAACACACAGAGATGGGGGATGATGCAAGGACAATCCTAGAATTATAGAGTAGGGGTGAACCTTGAGGAGCATTAAGTCCAATAGCTACATTTTAGCGATGAAAAACAGACCCAAAAAGATGATGTAACTTCCTTGAATCCCATAGTTAGTTAGTGGAGACATAGGACTTGCCTCTTGGATTCCCTGTCAGATATACTTTCTTCTACTCAACACTTCTATTTAAACTAGAGGAGTTCATAAAAACTCAGACAACACATCCCATACTTAGGTTTAGAAACTATCATAAACCACATAAGAGAAAGGGAGAAGAAAATGAGTGGACAGAAAGGAGCATACTTCAAGGGTCCAAGAATCCTGAATGAACCATGAATGCACAACACTGAAAGAGAAATTACAGTCCTCAAAACTTTTTAATACTGTTCATAAACAGAATTCTAACTCCTGCTTGCAGTTAATTGAGGTGCATCTGTTCTCTGTACAGGAATAGGAGGAACTTTGTAGGGCTACTTAGAGTAAGTCACACTGCTGCATTGACCCTGGGAAGGGCAGTTTCTCTTAGAGAAGGTAGTGGAACCAAATACAGGCTGTCCATTTGTATTCTGCTCATTTCAATGAAATAAAAGCTACCTGTCAAGTAAGAGCCAAGACACAGCTAAAAGAAGGAATTCCTTAAAAAGGTGTGCTCTGAACTGATAGTTTTTGGTTTTTGGTACTGGAGGTTGAGCCCAGGGGTGCTTAACCACTGAGCCAAATCCCCAGCCTGTTTTTATTTTTTTATTTTGAGACAGGGTCTCGCTAAGTTGCTTAGGGCCTCACTAATTTGCTGAGGCTGTCTTAGAACTCATGATCCTCCTGCCTCAACCTCCTGAGCTGCTGGGAGGATTGGTAGTATTTTTAAAGTCATTCATACAATGAAGGCTTTGAAAGAGCATTGACTCGGGCCGGGATTGTGGCTCAGCGGTAGAGCGCTTGCCTCGCATGCGTGAGGCCCTGGGTTCGATCCTCAGCACCACATACAAAGCAATAAAATAAAGACATTGTGTCCATCTACAACTAAAAAATATTAAAAAAAAAAAAGAAAGAGCATTGACTCTACCACTTGAAACCTAAAAGGAGATTTAACTTTGGAAGGGGATGTCCTTTAGAAATACCATTTTTCCCAAATACTTTGTCCTTCCTGCTGTCCTTCAGAATTTACAGTCTTTTCTTCCTCCAGTTCTCAGATCCAATAAAGAAAATCTTAAGAGGCCAGAGTTTATTCTCTCAGGGTTCCATTGCAACTACCTCATCTGATATGCCTATACTTCATATTAATTAATTTTTCTCTTAAAGTTTCTTCCATATTTTTATTGGTACATTAGAGTTGTACATGATGATGAGATCTGTCGTTACATATTCATACATGCATTACATATTCATAACAATATAATTCGGTCAATATCACTGTCCAGCCCATCTCTCCCTTCATGAAGGGGGCCCTTCCTTTCCTCTACTGATTTCCCTTTGATTTTCATGGGATCCTTGCCCATCTCTTTCTTTTGTTTTTTCTTCTCTATCTTCCAAAATGAGAGAAAACTTATGACCTTTAACCTTTCTGAGTTTGGCTTATTTCCCTTAACATAACTGTCTCTAGTTCCATCATTTTTCTCAAATGACATAATTTCACTTTTCTTTGAGGCTGAATGAAACTCCATTGTGTATATATACCACATTTTCTTTATTCATCCGTTGATGGATATCCTGGTTCCACAGTTTGGCTATTGTGAATTGGGCTGCTATAAACATGGGTATGCATGTATCACTGTAGTATGATGACTTTAATTCTTTAGGATAAATACTAAGGAGTGGTATAGCTGGGTCATATGGTGGTTCCATGCCTCATCTTTTAAGGAACCTCTATACTGATTTCGATAGTGGTTGTACTAATTTACAATCCCACCAGCAGTGTAAAAGTGTTCTCCACATCCTATCCAACATTTATTAATATTTGTATTCTTTATGACTGGCATTCTGACTGGTGTGAGATGAAATCTCAGTTTAGTTTTGATTTGCTATTCCTTAATTGCTAATGATATTGAACACTTTTTCATATATTTCTTGGCCATTTGTATTTCTTCTTTTGAGAAGTGTCTGTTTAGTACATTTTCTTATTTATTAGTTGGGTTATTTGAATTTTTGGTGTAAAGTTTTTTGAGTTCCTTATATATTCTAGGTATTAATCCTCTATCAGAACAGTAGCTAGTGAAGATTTTCTCTCATTCTATAGGTTTCCTCTTCACATTATTATCTTTGCTGTGCAGAAGCTTTTTAATTTGATGGCATCCCATTTGTTAATTCCTGGCATTATTTCCTGAGCTTTATGGATCCTGTTGAGAAAGTTACTGCTTTTGTATATAGGCTGGAGTGTTGACACTATGTTTTCACTTAGGAGTCACATTGTTTTTGGTCTAATTCCGAGATCTTGAATCCATTTTGAGTTGATTTTTGTGCAGGGTGAGAGAGAAGAATCTAGTTTTATTCTTCTACATATGGATAACCAATTTTCCCAGCACCATTTATTAAAAAGACTGTCTTTTCAATATTAGTGCCACTTGTACATGTACAAGAGATTGAGTCTGTCAGCACACAGATGAAATGAATAGGTTGTCCAGAGCTACATATAGGAGAGGCCAGTATTACCAGCTTAAAACAGGATGCCCTGGTCAAAGCCCCTCTCTTTCCAACTCTGAATATAATTGTGCAATATCTAGACCTAACACCATATCAGGAATACTTGTTTGAGAGAATCAAAGAACTTTCTCAGGGAGGCTGTGTGAGCTCATTTCAATGGAACAGAGGTGGAAACTTCAAAGGATGAAAATGGGATATAGACCTCTCCACTGATTCTGCTATCATCATGCATGTATTTTGTACCTACCTTGATTCCAGATTACCTGCACATCCCAAGTACCCTGATGGAAAAACATTTACTTCTCAGCACTTTGTTCAGACACAAAATAAACCAGATGTTACAAATGAGAATGTTTTTTGCATTTATCAGAGTGCTATCAACCCTCCACATTATGAGCTAATCTGTCATGTCTACAATCTTCCAAAGGGCAGAAATAATATGTCATACATTGTTGATGTTCCTCTATATCATAAAGACCAAAGAGTCAGGAATGCTTGGGAGAGTTAATCTTAGTCTATCCGGTGTAAATATCTTATGGATTTTTGGCGAGTGGTAGTTATTTAATTCCAAACATTTGGACTTTAATTTTGTTGAATCAGCACAAGTTGAATACTAAGCATCTTTGAGTCACTGCCTCTCCTGAAATAAGATACATGTGTGTATATGTTATAGATTCCTTAGATTTAACAAAAAATTAGCTATTGTGAAACTTCCTTGTGAAAATATACTGTATATCTTCTCTAAGAAACATTACCTTTGATTTTATATTGCATTTCAGAAATTTTTTTTTTTTTAGAATTTTTTTAAACATTTTTTAAATTTATCTTTTAGTTGTAGGTGACAGAATTTCTTTATTTTATTTTTATGTGGTGCTGAGGATCGAACCCAGTGCCTTATGCGCGCTAGGTGAGCACGCTACCACTGCGCCATAATCCCAGCCCCGCATTTCAGAAATTTTAATTGACTATAAAACTGAAACTCTTTGGATTTTTGTTGACACAAAGTAGTGCAGTTCCTTTAATTAAATAAATTTAAGAGCCCTTTTTCTTTATTATAAGAATAAGAATGGTCCACCTCATTCTTCCACTACAAAAGTTTTTAGTTATGTTATTTAGTAGTATATGTACTTAAAAAAGAAAATTGCTGATTTAGTTTATCTATTCTCCCAGTGTTCTGCGAGTCAGTCTAAAGCCCATATTCAAAGAAATGAATTAGCTTCTAAGTTATGTTTTAATTAGTCCATGTGAATTTTCAAAATATTATTAAAAGAAGCTTGACTGTATTGGCATTTTAAAATGTCAGCACTAAGATTAAATTTAGTTGGTAGAATGAAACTATTTGGATTTTAGTTAAGAGTTCAAGACATCAAGAAAACTGTTGACTGCTTTGGTTTTAGCAACTCAATTTCACTGTTACATATTTTGCTATTTTTAAAGTTCCCTTCTTTAAGATTATAGTGATATCCTATTTAAAGTTTTTAGATACAGTATTTTCAAAATATCTAAAATGAGAAGATATGGAGTTTTAAGTTTTGCTCAACTCTCCATCTTTATTTTCTGTGTTTATATGACATTGCCAGTAGTGGCATATGCTTTTCTTGATTGACATTTTATTAGAGACTGCTGCTTCCATTACCTTTTTGCAAACCTGAAAATAGCTAAAATCAATATCTTCTAAAGTATTACATATATATCCCCTTTTGTATAGTTTCTAGTTTTTCAAAAAGTTGTTTCTATTTTTTTAAAAGTTGATATTCAAAAGAAAAGAGCTTTTAGCTGTTTTCAATGCATTAAATATATTCGGAGCCGGGTGCAGTGGCACAATTCTGTAATCCCAGCACTTGGGGAAGCTGAGACAGGAGAATCTCGAGTTCAAAACCAGTCTCAGCAAAGGCAAGATGCTAAGCAACTCAGGAAGACCCTGTCTCTACATAAAACACAAAATAGGGCTGGGGATGTGGCTCAGTGGGCGAGTGCCCGTGAGTTCAATCTCCAGTAACAAAACAAAACAAAACAAAAAATATATACTCAGTATGCCATTTTAAAGGAAAATATCATTAAAGCATGTTAAATATTTTTTTTTAAAAAAGGCTGTCTTTTCTCCAATGTATGTTTTTGGCACGTTTGCTAAGGACTGTAGATGTGTGGGTTTGTCTCTGTGTCTTCTATTTTGTACCATTAGTCTATGTGTCTGTTTTTATGCTAGTACCATGCAGTTTTTGTTTTTATAGCTCTGTGGTATAATTTGAAGTCAGGTATTGTGATGCCTCTAGCATTGCTTTTTTAGGTTAGAATTGCTTTGGCTATTCTGGGTCTTTTATTCTTCCAAGGAAATTTTAGGACTGTTTTTTCTAGTTCTATGCAGAATGTCAATAGTTTTTTGATGGGGATTGCACTAAATCTGTACATTACTTTTCATAATATAGCCATTTTAACAATATTAATTCTGCCTATCCATGAACTTGGGAGGTCTTACCATCTTCTGAAGTCTTCAATTTCTTTCTTCAGTGTTCCAAAGTTTTCATTGCAGAAGTCTTTCACCTCCTTTATTTTCCTGATTTCTTTCTCTGCAGTTTCATTATTGGTATATAGGAAAGCTCTTGATGTATGCCTATTGATACTGAAACCTACTACTTTGCCAAATTTTCTTATTAGCTATAGCAGTCTTTTGGTGGTGGTTTTTGTTTTGTTTTGTTTTGGATCTTGTAAGTATGGGATCATATCATCTGCAAACAGTGATGATTTGACTTCTTCCTTTCCTGTTTTTTTAAATCCTTTTTATTTCTCTCACCTAATTGCTCAAGCTAGAATTTATAGCACTAAACAGAAGTGATGAGAGTGGACATCCTTACCTTGTTCAGGTTTGAAACGAAATGCTTTTAGTTTTTCCCCATTTACTTTGTTAGCTTTGGGTTTTTCACAGATAGCCTTTATGATAGTAGGTTCCTCCTATCCCTAGTTTCTTCAATGTTTTTAATCATGAATGTATGCTAAATTTTGTCAAAAGCCTTCTCTACATCTATTGTTTCTCTTTAAATTTGCATTTAAATATAATTACTGCTTCCTTGACCTTCTAGCAGATTTTTCATGTATTTTAGTTTTCCTAAGGTACTATAAAATCTATTGTAAATGTTCACATTTGATCTCTTCTTGATAGCTGCTGCTGCTTTTTTTTTTTTTTTTTTTTGAGACAAGATATCACTATGTTGTCCAGGCTAACCTAAACTCCCACCTAAACCTCCTGAATATCTGAGGGACTACAGGTGAAACTGAACCACCCTACTCAGGTCCTGATAGCTTCATTCTAAAGCAGGAATGAAAAGGAGGGGTTTACTAGATATAGGCACCTGAATTCTGGTTTAATGTAGGGAATCTTCATTTGCTAAAAACCAAAATTATCAGGGCAATTGGGACAGAGCTAAATAGAGTCCATATCTGATATTTTTTCCCTTCCGTCATCTATTTGGAATTTACAGAGAAGCCTTTAAGGGCTTAAGGGCTGGAAATATAGCTCAGTTGGTAGAGTGCTTGCCTCATATGCACAAGGTCCTGGGTTCATCCCCAGCGCCACCAAAAAAACAAACAAACAGAGAAGCCTTTAAGAGAGCCCTTGGGAATATGGAATATAGACCACTGTTATGCAATAGTGGTGTTCAGGTTTGGACATTCTTTCAGAATGAAATTTAAGTAGTCTCTTCTAGGATTCTAGAACAGCTGCCTGGTAACAGAGAAACTAGGCAGCTACTAGAGCTTCCTGTAGCCCACAAGGAGGAAGCAGAGTTCCCAGATAAAATACAGGACTCCCAGTAAAATTTGAATTTCAGATTAATATTTTAGAAGAAGTATGTCCCAAGTATTCCAGCACATATTTGTGCTAACAATTTTGTCAACCTGAAATTCACATTTATCTGATATCCTGTATTTCTGTTTGCTAACTCTGGCCAACCCTAGCTGGGGATTGCATGAGAGGATAAGGACTAGTGGGAATGAGGCATCAATAGAGCTGGTAGCCCTACAGGAGGAAGAGGGGAGCAAGAGTAAGATAGGAAGTTAATAAAAGGCACTTGAAAGAGGGAAGAAAGGAGAGAAGACCTGCTTCTCTCATCCCTTACTAATGACAAGCAGTCTACTTAAATTTATACTATATAAATAGGGTTCCATTCAGAGATCTGCTTAGAGGAAGTCAGAAAATAGAATGAAAGAAAACACAAGAGGCAACACAGAGAAATTGAATAAATCTTGAAAAATAATCTTTAATTTTCTCAAATCATCTCCATTTTATGTTGTTTAAAGATTTCCTGAAGTTTTCTCTAGTTTGATCTTCATTGACAATATTTGATCTGACAAATGCTTCCAGAGACTACAACATACACAACCTGCTTCAAGTGAGCAACTGAAATAAACAGGAAGACAATTACCTAGTCATTGAGGCAACAAAATAGTTTGTTTTGCTACCAAAGTATCCTCAGAAGTATACTCTTCTCAAATAGATTGCATTATTCAGATAACCATGATAATTTCTTTTTTTAAATATTTTTTTAGTTGTATATGGACACAATGCCTTTACTTTCTTTTTTGGTACTGAGGTTGAACCCAGGGGTACTCAACCACTGAGCCACATCCCTAGCCCTATTTTGTGTTTTATTTAGAGACAGAGTCTCACTGAGTTGCTTAGCACCTTGCCGTTGCTGAGGCTGGCTTTGAACTCGCGATTCTCCTGTCTCAGCCTCCCAGAGTGCTGGGATTACAAGCGTGTGCCACAGAGCCCGGCTGACTTTATTTTTATGTGGTGCTGGGAATCAAACCAGTGCCCCACATGTGCTATGCAAGCGCTCTACCACTGAGCTACAACTCCAGCCCCAATAATTTCTTATAAATAGCAGTAATATAAAGGTTTTTATGGGTAGCTCTGACAAGAAATTTGATATAGAGTTCATTTCAACCACATTGAAATGACTACCCCAGTTATCTCTTTTTTTTTTTTTTTTTTTTTGGTACTGGGGATTGAACTCAGGGGTACTTGACCACTGAGCCACATCTGTAGCCCTATTTTGTGTTTTATGTAGAGACAGGGTCTCACTGAGTCGCTTAGCGCCTCACCGTTGCTGAGGCTGGCTTTGAACTTGCGATTCTCCTGTCTCAGCCTCCCTAAGTGCTGGGATTACAGTCTTGAGCCACCGCACCTGGCTCCCAGTTATCTCTTTGATGCTATTTAAAATCTTGTCTGAGAAGCAAATACTTGAGAAATCACTGGTAGGTTCTTTAATCCCCAGTATAAATAAATAAATAAATTCATTTTCAAGACACTAAGTCATATTGTCTCATCACTCTCTACTAAGCTAGATAGAACATTATTAGGTCTCAAGTTCAGTTCACATCTAAGCATTTAAAGTCCTTTTTCTTTTTCTTTTTTTTTTCATGCCAGGGATTGAACCCAGAGATATCCAGCCCTTTTATTTTTTATTTTGAGACAGGGTTTTGCTAAATTACTGAGGCTGGCTTTGAACTTTCAATCCTCCTGCCTCAGCCTCCCAAATGGATGGGATTACAGGTGTGCACCACCATGCCTGGCCTAAAGTCCATCATTATTATTATTATTATTATTATTATTATTATTTTGGTACTGGAGATTGAACTCAGGGGCACTTTACCACTGAGCCACATCCCCAGCCCTATTTTGTGTATTATGTAGAGACAGGGTCTCATTGAGTTGCTTAGCACCTCGCCTTTGAACTCGCGATTCTCCTGTCTCAGCCTCCCTAAGTGCTGGGATTACAGGATTGTGCCACCATGCCTGGCTGTAAAGTCCATTATTAAAGGAGATATCTTATGGTATTTATGACAACATCAGAAAAGAACATCAGTGTCCTGATAGGTGCCAATGGAATTCCCTGAAAATTCTGTCCATTTGGCTGTTGTAGAGCATAGTAGAGTGCTCAGCTGGGAGAATGGGATAGAGTTATCATCTGCATGAAAAGGTTCCTTTTGGAGGTAGCTATGGCAAGTCTTCGAAAAGGTAAGTCCCCCATCTAGACTTGTTGCCTAAGATATACTGTACTACTAATTCTTTGGAAGTAAATTGTTCTTGAATTTTCTTCTTTTCAATGACCTTGTCCTAGAATCCAAAGTTGCATTTGTTTCTATCTTGTTCCATAGTGGACATCTATTACTGTTGTTTGTATACCTATATATGTCTATTTTTCTGTATATATATACCCATTTTTTAAAAACAAGAATCAGCTGGGCGTGGTGGCATACACCTGTAATCCCAGCACTTAGGGAGGCTGAGACAGGAGAATCTCGAGTTCAAAGCCAGTCTCAGCAAAGGCGAGGCACTAAGCAACTCAGTGAGACCCTGTCTCTACATAAAACACAAAATAGGGCTGGGGATGTGGCTCAGTGGTCGAGTGCCCCTGAGTTCAATCCCTGGTGCCAAAAAAACCCAAAAAACAAAAAACAAGGATCATTCTGTTTACACTCCTTTGTAACATTTTTTTTACCTGACAGAAAATGAATACTTTTGCTTAGTCTTACTCTTAGTCTTAGTAATACTTAGTCTTCTACCACTTCTTCTTCATGTACTCTATTATGTAATCATAAACTAGCTTAAATTAGAGCATTGTTATATGCCATAAAACACTATTCACATATCTGTATACTCAGACTTCTACTCAAGGTTTGCTTGTGTTCAGAAGGAAAGTTATGTTTCAGGAAGCTGTCTCACTGATAAGTTATTGGCTCAAATTAAAGGTCATGTCCTTTGGCACTTAGTCCATTCTGGCAGGAGCAGTCAAATCCTTAATGAAATGGGTATTTTCCAAGTCAGGCCCTCTGATCTCTGCCCCTAAAGAAATAAACTCTGGTCAGACCATGTTTTTGAGGAGAACTGCTGCTTTATACCAATAAATAACTTTTTATTTTTTTAAAGTAAGTTATGTGGTTTTTTTGTTCCTTGACACACCAAGGGAAGTTTATATGAGGAAATTAGTACTGAACAGTTCGTACTGTACAGATGTCAATAGAATACATTTTTCTTCCATTACCAGTATTGCTACAGATTTTAACTCCATACAGATTTCAACTCCACTCATGTTCTGGTCTCATTCTTAACCTCTTATACTCTTGATTTTTCACCCCCTGTGAAATGGCCATTCTGAACCTTTTTAATTGCTTAAAATTGCTCTAGTTTCAGGATTTCACACTTTGAAGTTCCTCATTTGGACCACAACCCCCTTACCTGCCCCACTTCTTTAACCCACCCACCAGTCCCTTGACCAGTTTTTGGACCTGTCCCTTCCAAGCCTACCAGGCTTCCATTGCTCATCCACATCTGGCTTTACTTGCATTCCTCCCCACCTTCTTCAATCCACTCCTCAAATGGAGATGGATTGAAGATGTGTCCATCCACAACTAAAAAAATATTTTAAAAAAATATGAGGGACTGCTTCAATAGCAGTGCAAATTCTTTCATTCTTTCCACCTCCTGTGTTCATCTTTTCAATTCCAAACCTAATTTGGAGTAGCCACATTCCGCTTCCTTCAGTCTACCAAGTATTGCTTAAAAAGCCATGATATTATGCCATTGGAACTTCACTCTCATTTGAAGGTCCTTTTTTCATCTTGCATTGAATTCCTATTAATTTGCTAAAAGAGCTCTCCTAACTTTTGCAATCTTAACTTGAAAAACAACTAATTTGAAGCTCTTATTTTTTTTCTGTTAAATGAGGAAGGTGGACTGTAGCAGTACTTATCAAACGTTAATGGGCACGGAAACACTTGGGGATCTCAGTTAAAATGCCAGTTGTGGGTGAGGATATAGCTCAGTGATAGAGTATGTGCTTAACACCAAAAGAAAAGTTCTGATTCAGGTCTGGTGTCCCTGGTGATACAAATGCTGCAGGTCATAATTTAAGTAGTAAGGGCCTCGGTGAGCTCCAAGATTATTTAAAAATAAAAATAAAAAACAACACTCATGATTCTAAGTCATAATCATATTTGTCACTCTTAGCAGACAACTTAACTATAAGCTGAAAGCCATAAGCCTGTTCAGCAATGTTTATCCTTTCCCATCCTGAGTCTTTTCTCCTTTTCTTTCCTAGGTTTCCTTTTCTACTTGCTTCCATACTGTCCTTCCTTGCTGGGTTGGGATCTTGTTCTTATAGTTATCCCTTTCCACTGGCTCCTTCCCATCTACTTAAAAATACCTTCAGGCCTCTGGTTTAATAAAACTACTTTCCCAGGGTTAGTTTTATAGTGAAATTTCTCAAAGAAAGGCACTCTCTCAGCCAGGTGCGGTGGCACACGCCTATAATCCTAGAGGCTTGGAAGGCTGAGACAGGAGAATCTCGAGTTCAAAGCCAGCCTCAGCAACGGTTAGGTGCTAAGCAACTCGGTGAGACCCTATCTCTAAATAAAACACAAAATAGGGCTGGGGATGTGGCTCAGTGGTCAAGTGCCCCTGAGTTCAATCCCCGGTACAAGAAAAAAGAAAAAAAAAAAAAAAAGAAAAGCACTCTCTCTATGCCTAGTCTCTTTCCAATTCCACATTTGCAACTAAGCGTCATCTCCTGGGTAGCCTGTGGACATTCAGATTCATCCACTTTGGAAACAACTCACTCATACATAACAGTGTTACTGGTTAATAATAAAATTGGAAATAATTAACTGTTTCAAATTGAAGGAAGAAATAATCAGTTGAGTGGCTCAATCCTCGGAACCAAAAAAAAAAGAAAGAAAGAAAAAGAAAAGAACAGAAAAGCAAGTACAGGGGGCTGGGGTTGTAGCTCAGTGGTAGAGCGCTTGCCTTGCATGTGTGAGGCACCGGGTTCGATCCTCAGCACCACATAAAAATAAATAAATAAAGATATTGTGTCCATCTACAACTAAGAAAATATTTTGTAAAAAAAAAAAGCAAGTACAAATGGTATGACTAGTATGATGCCTTATTTAAAATAGGAAAGAAGATACTTTTAGAGGAAAATGTCTGAAAACAATGACATTTTATTGATTCCAAAATGTTAATAAGTATCTCTGGGTATTGAGATTGCAGGTGAATTTCACTTCATCATCTGTACAGTCTGAAATTTTTACAATATGTATAATAGGACATTACAATAAGACTCTTCTGTAGGAACTGAGGCACAAATACAGTGAATAAGGGAATTCCAAGGTGAGTGTAAGGCAGACCCCCATATGTAGATTTTGCAAAAGGAATGAAGAAGAATCTCACAACTCTGCTCTCTGTCAGATCCAAGATATAAAGGAGTCAGAGGAAGGAGAATGATAAAGATGTTTCCTAGGAGAAAGCTGCTGCTATGCTCTGAGTTTTTTGGGTGTCCTCTAAACCAAAGGCCCCAGGAAAGATGTCTTCATACAAGGATTTAAAGCTCCTTCTATAGTATGGGGGACTCAGAGAGGTGGTGCCTGAGAAAGTTGAATGGTAGATAGGGACTGACTGTGTGACTGGAAATACAAAGGATGACAGAAAGGCTGACAAAAAGCATTGGAATGGAAGTCAGGGAGGGCTGCTACCTTGAAATTGGCCTGTACTGCATATTTCCTGAGAGCCTATGGGAACCAGCAGTGGGAAGAGTGTTGTCTTAGAGCTGTCTTGAATTAGAAGAAACTTCATGGATGCCTACGGGTTGAGGAAGGAGCTGCAAATGACTACCTAGATATAAAGACATATGGACGCACCAGAAAATCACTGAAAAGTTTTCAAGAAAAATAGCCGAGAGGAAGCATCTGCTTTAATTACTTGCCAGGCTTGAGACACTAGCCTTAAACATCTACTAGGCCTAGAAAGCATTAAGCCACCCACCCGTCACCTCTCCTCATCTTAACCCTTCTACTGCTCATCATCCACCTAGCTGGAGCAAGAAAATCAGCAATTAGGGGAGGGATTGAGCTAGGAGTGATTAGGGAGGAAAAGTCAGCCATGCTTCCACCCTATTTACACTGGAGGCTTTAGTCTGAAGCCAACCTAAACTGGCAGAGTAGAAATGTTGCAATGCTGTTTGGAATTTTTGTTAATAGAACTTGATATTCTAATTTCTGAATTTAGACTGCACTTAGTAAAGTGACATTGTACTATGCATTATCTAAGAGGAACAGAGAAGTAATAGGAACTCTAGACTTTTTTTTTTTTGGTCCTGGGGTAGCCCTACCACTGAGCTATATCCTTGGTCCTCTTTTTTATTTTGAGACAGGATCTCACTACATTGCTGAGGGTCTCCCTAAGTTGCTGAGGCTAGCCTTGAACTTGTAATCCTCCTGCCTCAGCCTCCCAAGTCACTGAGATGATAGGCATGTGCCACCACTCCCAGATGAACTGCTAGACTTTTTTTTTTTTTTTTTTTTTGTGGGAGGGAGTACTGAGGATTGAACCCAGATGGCACTCAATCACTGATCCACATCCCCAGCCCTTTTTTATATTTTATTTCGAGACAGGGCCTCACTAAGTTGCTGAGGCTGGCTTTGAATTTACAGTTCTCTTGCCTTAGCCTCCTAAATCACTGGGATTATAGGCATGCACCACTGTGCCCGGCTACTAGACTTTTCATCTAAGAAGATCAAAGGAAGAGTGGGAAAACAAGAATTAAGTTGTATCACAATCTGTTCATCATGCTTGTTACCAGAAGCCCCCTTATGATTTCCTCCCCTATTTCTTATCCCCCAAAAGATATCTGGTCTTCCAATAGTATAAATTTGTTTTTGTCTATTTTTATATTTTATATAAATGGAATCATTGAGGATTTTCTGTTTTGTGTCTGATTTCTTTTATTCCACATTATGTGAGGTTAATCCATGTTGTTGCAAGTAGTCATATTTCATTCTTTTTTATGCAAATGGTTTGTCACTTAAGCCATGGTTTTCTCGTGCTGGCCTGACAGCACCAGGGGTGTGGGGCAGGCTGCTGTGTGGGTGACAGTGGTAGCCAGCAGATTAGTGACAGAAATGGTGAGGTACTGCATCTGAGTTCCTGTCACTTGATTCCCAGGAGAATATCATGAAGCCCAGGTATAGTGTTGGATCGAGAAAGGCTGACGCAGGAAGTCTCTGTGTGTCTCCTCACTCTGGTGAGAATGGGTCTCACATGATGCATGGCCCACTGGAAGCCTCCAGTCCTGTTGAGTTGAGCAGGCTAGTGGCAGCAGCCTCTTCCTTTCATTTACTCCCCTGAAGGGCTGCCTACCTTAGGTCTCTCTTCTTTACCTCCCAGGCCTTTGGCAGAAGTCACCATGATTCCTGGGGAAAATCCTGCTATTCCCAGCCCTTTCCTGGCATCAGTGTCTGATCTGATGGAAGTAGCCTATGGGGCCTAATTTCTTCCAGTTCCAGCAGATCCTGGCACTTGTCCTGGAGTTTCAATGCTTTTTACTGGAGGCTGTCTTAGTGGCAATTCTCTGTGCATCCAGCCAGTGGAGAATGGGGCTCCAAGATTCAAAGATAACTACAGCGATACAGCAATTGAGCCTGGGGTTTCTGCCTGAGGGGCCTCCTATGCTCAGTGGTCCCCTGCACACTCCTAGATCCCGAGCCATTCCTCAGCCCCCTGGTCTCCACTGCATTGAAACAGGCCCTGGAATCTGCAGCAGATCAGCATCCTGGAAGATGTTGGCCAAAGCCTGCCTGTGGCCCTGGGCCTCAGTGGGAGCCTGCCAAGAGGACAGCTCATTCACCACAGAGGCCGTGGTACCCATTGTGGGTGCTCTTGTTGCCCAAGACAGGCCACATGCAGTCCAGAGTTGGCCCAGGCCACTTCAATCACAGTTAGGTTCCCCCATTTCATTCATTTGTATTACTATATAATGTCCTAATATATAAATATACAATTTGTCCATTTAACTACGGATGGACATTTGGATAGCTTCCAGTTTTTGCCTATTACAAACAGTCCTGCTGTGAATAATGTATTATTTTTAATAATTGGGTGGGGAGCTCTTTAAAATCTTGCAAGTATTTTCTCTTTTCTGTTCCCATTACTACCATCCCAGTTTAAGTCTTCAAAATCTTTCACTTTGGGGCTGGGGTTGTGGCTCAGTGGTAGAGTGCTCGCCTCGCACATGTGAAGCACTGGGTTCTAGCCTCAGCACCACATAAAAATAAATAAAGATATTGTGTCCATTTACAACTGAAAAAAAATATTTAAAAAAAATTTTTCACTTGGATTATCAGCAGCCTCCTCATTGATAACTATAGCTATAATTCATCATAAATACTACTAGTAGGTTTATCTATCCAAAGCATAACTCTAGTCATGCCACTCTTACTCAAAAATATTCAAGGTCTCCCCATTGTATTCCAACTACAGCATTAACTTCTTAGCCTAGCATTCAAGGCCTGTGTGTGTGTGTGTGTGTGTGTGTGTGTGTTCCAGTCAATGCCTACGCTGTGGCCCAGCTTGTCCTAAACATAGACCTTCATTTTCTTTCCCTGCTTCTCTGTTCATGCCACTCCCACTCCATGTTGCATCAAAGTGCCACCCACACTGCTTCTAACATCTACCATGCCTGCCCTCCTTAGCTTAGCTTGGATATACCTCTTCAGCAGACAGTCTCAAATGCCTTCTTGCTCATCTGCATATAAGGTCATTTCCTCATTTGCAGTGCTCTGGTGCAATCTTCCTTACGGATTTGCTTTCATTCATCTTTCATTTTCTTCCCTGAACTCTAATGCGGACCCCATCTTTTCATATGTATCTCCTAGAGCAGCTAGTGCAGCTTCTTGCCCATTGAAGGGGCACAGAAAATGTTGTTTTGGAGAAGTTGTTTGAAAATGTCTTCCTGATTTTTACCTATAATGCTTACTTCTCCTTTGAGTGAATTCCCCTCTTGCTCCTTGGTATTTTGTTTGAGCTGGCTTGCCCAGGAATTTAGTCTACGGTGTCACTGATCCTCAAGAAAATATCTTCTCAATACTACTTTCTGTAGTAATACCATTTAACAACCCTCCTTGTCTAAATGAATTAGAGATTTATTTAGTAGGCATCTGTTATGCACATGGCACTGTAGTAACTGGAATAAAATTTGCTGTGCAATTGCAAGACATCATTCCAGAGTTTTAATCTTGGGAATGTTTTAATGTCTAAATCCGCTATCTCTGGCTGATTTTTGAAACTTATATTTGTTTCACTACTATGGATGAAATGTACTTTGAGTGAAGTTTGGGAATCTCAGCTGAGATTCAAGTCATTTCAAAGCAAGTAGAAAAACTAGAGCACTCTCTTTTTTTTAATTTTTAAAATTTATTTTTATTCATTCTAATCATTTATACATATATGACAGCAGAATGCTCATCGATTCATTGTACACAAATGAGGCACAGGTTTTCACATACCTGGTTGTACACAAAGTAGGGTCACATCATTTGTGCAATCATACATGCACCTAGGGTAGTGATATCCATCTCATTCCATCATCTTTTCTCTCCCCATTCCCCCTTCCCCCCTCTGGCTAATCCAAACCCCCTAATCTGGAAAGCAGTATGGAGATTCCTTAGAAAACTTGGAATGGAAACACCATTTGACCCAGCTATTCCACTCCTCAGTCTATACCCAAAGGACTTAAAAACAGCATACTACAGTGACACAGCCACTTCAATGTTTATTGCAGCACAATTCACAACAGCCAAACTGTGGAACCAACCTAGATGCCCTTCAATAAACAATTGGATAAAGAAACTGTGGTATAGCTGGGCACGGTGGCTCAAGCCTGTAATCCCAGCTGTTAGGGAGGCTGAGACAGGAGAATCACGAGTTCAAAGCCAGCCTCAGCAATGGCGAGGTGCTAAGCAACTGAGACCCTGTCTCTACATAAAACACAAAATAGGGCTGTGGATGTGGCACAGCAGTCGAGTGCCCCTGAGTTCAATCCCCGGGACCAAAAAAAAGAAAAAAAAAAAAAGAAACTGTGATATATATATATACACAATGGAATATTACTCGGCAATAAAAGGATAAAATTATGGCATTTGCAGATAAATGGAGTTAGAGAATATCATGCTAAGCGAAGCAAACCAATCCCAAAAAACCAAAGACCGAATGTTTTTTCTGATGAGTATAGAGGAATTCTGAAGCACTATCTTGCTTTCCCATCAATAATTGAATTCTCAGGAACTAGTTCCTGAATTAATGATTGAAAATATTGGTTAAAAATGATCAGAAACCTCATTTATTTGCATCCTTTCTTCCTCTCTCCATTTACCTCAAGATAACTTGGTTCTTTTGAACATCAGAGATGACTTAATTTTGTGGTAAGAAAATAGGAATTAGGAGAAGCCAATTAGGAAACCTCAAGGAAGAGGAAGTGTCTCTCGGCTCAAAGGAAGGCTGTTAAGTCTTATATCCTCTTTATTCTTGACTCACTGTCTTGGTGCCTAGCCAACTTCTGCACCTCCCTTTCTTTCACCTGATGAGGGAGCTAGGGTGAGGGAGAAATAGCATAAATAAAGTCCAAATAAAATTTATAAAGATCCCAAGATATAGAGAAACACCATGGGTGGGAAATATCAGTGAACTGGTATTTGCAGTTTCATTCCCTTATCCACATCACGGGTGAGGCTGCATGTGTGTAGGACAAGGTAGGTAAGAATTGGCTGCTTTCCAAATTAGGAAGAAGACAGTTTCACTTCTGAATAATTGCATGTGCAGTGCAGATCTGTGCAGTATTTGGCTTCACTCTTTACTAGAGATAGAATAAAGCAAACTAGCCAACAATCCAGTCCTTATTCACCGGTGCCCGCTTGTTTCACAAAGAGAAGCCGAATTCAAGTCTACTGGTAGATGGCTTATTTTCACTGTAATGGTGAGATAGTATCTCTTAACTCTTATGTTTTTAAAGTGGGTACAGAATGCTCCCCTGTGTGAGAGAAGAAACTGAGGTTGTGAGCACCAGATAGTCTGTGGCAAGGCTCAGATTCTGATACTCAGCAGAGCCTAATGGTGTTCAAAGCTCAGGACCTTATCTCTCTCTTCCCCATTTTATTTTTCACTGGAACATTTGCTGTTCTTTCAAGCTGTGAAGGGCTTCCGGTGTTATCATGCAGAAGGGGAAGTTATGTGTTAAAAACCACCAACGGCTAAGCCCAAACCAGCTGGTGTCTTCCATTGCCTCCTTCCAGTTTCTGGGGAGACCTGTGAGAATTCTGTGTTTCTCACAGTCCTGTTCATGCCACTCTTAGGATAAACAAGAAACAAGAAATCAGCTGAGCATTGGGTCTTCATTTAAGGCAAAGTTGCGGAAAACAAGAGAAACGTGAAATTTATAACACTTAAGTTGGTATAGCTAAAAATAAAGCGTGAATTCAAAACCTACAGAAGGGGTTTATGGATAATTGTTTTTAAATGTTGTTTGGGTTGAGCTGATATAAGGTTTATTCCCTTACAAACCAAAGGAGAGCATTTGTCATTTGGGGTAATGGTTGAGACTCCAGGTGTAGAATAACAGTACTATATGACTGCTATGTTGACAGACACTGTACTGTACCTTCCATTGGGACTAGAAAGTGAGAAAACCACACTAGATGTTATGGACAAGGGAGCTGAGGAACATTATTTCACTACAGTCTGGCCAAGTTTGAAGAGCATGTGAATAGAAGCATAATGAAGTTGCCTCATGTAAGTCATAGAAATCACACCCTGACCCACATTTGGTGCTCCATTTGACCTTCTCCTTAGCCATAAATGACAGAACTAGAATGCAGAGAAATCACCCTTTTTTCCTTCTCCAAGACTTATTTAGAATTACTGAATTCTCTCACTTTCCAGTCCCAATGAAGGGTACAATTACTCTTAGGTAGCCAGTCATAGCTACTGAAGTGCAGGAAGAACTTGCAAGCCTGAGATTGATCTGAGAAAGATTACAACAATTTAAAGATACAAATAAGGTCAGGTTCTTGCCCTTAAGGAATCCTCTCAGGAGGCTCTGGATTGGTGAAAGTCTGGCCAGGGAGCTGAGCAGAATCCTATTTCCCTGTCACTGTTCACCCAGAACTGCTATATCCCTAGCTCTGTCCTGGCCACAGCCGCCTTTTGGGGCTGCTTAACATCAGGAAATCCCAACTCCCCTAAGATACTCTTTTATCAGTGTCTATAGCCAATTCACAGGGCATTATTTCCAGTTCCTGCTAATATCACATAGTAACACAGGCCTCATTTTTCTATTCATTGGCTCACTGAAACCACCAGCAGACCATCTTAAGCTAAAGGCTAAATTCTTGTCTTTAAGCACCATGTGATCAGCATGTCTTGGCAGTCACTGGGAATCTACACTGCTATTTCTTACCTTTGCCTGTGGGTAACCCCTACCTTACACATTCTTCCACCCCTGGGGAGAATGTAGGCCTTGCTAAACAGAGGCCCCCAGGAAATTTTCCAAGACTCACGAGATGTCAAGTCATCTCTAAAATTTGTCAAAAACCCAGAAAGTCATTTCAAAAGCCTAACTTGGTGGCCCCCCAGAGAGAAAGATCAAACTTTCCACACAGACACAGCAAATCTGCCCCACAGGCTCATGTTAAAGCTACAGAGGTATTGGTGCCCAGACTACAGTGAAAGCTCCCTGACCCAGGGGGAAGTCCACCTGGCTAAGCAGCTTAGCTGCTGCTTGGTGGCCAATGGCACACATTCATGAAATCCACTTCCAGGGGATTTCCCTTTACAATGGAATCAGCAAAGCTTTTGTCTTTCTGAAAGATTTCCCAGAGGAATTCATTTGCCTATGTGGAAAAACCTAAATTTGGATTTCTCATTTAGTTATAGCCTTTTCAAATAAAGAAAAGCAAACTGGGTGCACACCTGTAATCCCAGTTTCTAGGGAGGCTGAGGCAGGAGGATCACAAGTTGGAGGCTCACCTGAGCAATTTAGTGAGACCCTATCTCAAAAGAAAAAATAGCCAGATGTGGTGGCATGTGCCTGTAATCCCAGCAACTTGGGAGCCTGAGGCAGGAGGATCACAAATTCAAAACTAGCCTCAGCAACTTACCAAGGTCCTAAGCAAGTTAGCCAAGAACCCTGTCTCAGAATTAAAAAAAAAAAAAAAAAAAAAAAAGGGGATGGGGATGTGGTTTAGTGGTTAAGTGTCCCTGGGTTCAATCCCTGGTACCAAAAAATAAAAATAAAAATTTTTTAAAAATTAAAAAATAAAAAGGGCCAGAAGGTACAGCACCCTTGGTTTCAATCTCCAGTACCACACACACACACACACAAAAAAAAAAAAAAAAAAAAAAAAAAAAAAGAAGAAGAAGAAGAAGATAAAGAAGAAAGAGAGAAAAAATTAAACAATACAAGTCCTAAGTCCTAAGTAGTGAGCATGTACATTCTATGAATGGTCTGATGCTTACTTTATGCTAGGCCCTGTTTGATATAAGGAGATGCTTGTGAGCAAAACAGGTTAAGGCCACTGCCCTCAAGGAGACTGTGGTTCTAATCTAGCTTTCAATGTGTGTTTGTATTGAAAATGAACTTGATTCCATCCAAGAAGTATACTTAAAAGTATTAAAACAAACATATAATCCAAAATTGTATGCCTTGAAATTTGAACAAGTGGGCCATGGTGGTGTATATCTGTAATCCCAGCAACTCAGGAGGTTGAGGCAGGAGGATCATAAGGTCAAGGGCAGTCTGAGAAACTTAATAAGACCTTGTCTCAAAATAAAATAAAATTTAGTCTTTAGCATTCAGAGCTGTTAACAAGTTAACCTATCTTTCCAATCTTTTCTTCCAAACTTCATTCTCTTATTCCTTGGCTCATAGTTAAGAAACATGAGGCCCTGAGCAACTTAATAAGACCTTGTCTCAAAATAAAAATAAATAAATGAAAAATGCTGGGGGGGGGTAGGTCAGTGGCAAAGTGTCCCGGGGTTCAATCCCAAGTACCAAAAAAGGAAGAAAAAAAATTCTGAATGTGAATTCTCACAGCCTGCAGGATGTGCAATTTGAAATATTCCATCACTATGGGGCAGTGAATGTCCAGAGTCATGTCTACAAAGGAAGCAAAGATTGAAGCTATGAAAACATTTCTCAGTTGTTCCCCTTCTATAGTTTTCTGTTCAATTTAACACTTGTTGAACTGTTATGAACCAAGCCCCATGCCAGGAGTGGTGGAGGATATAGAGATGAAAAGTACCCAGCCTCTGCCCTGTTACTCTTTGGTGAAGCCCACACATCTGACTCTATAAATCACATAATTGCCAATATCTGACTCACAAAAATGGCCATCTCTAGCTCAGAGGGAGAATACTTGCCTACCATGCATGATGGTCCTGAGTTTAATCCCCAGGACAGGGGGAAAAGGCTGTCTCATTTGGTTCAGACTATTTAAAGATTCAAATTATATGCCCTGGACATATAAGGAAGAAAGAGATCACTAGGAGATTTGGGCTTCTTAGAATGAATGATCCTTAAAGGGGACAGAGGTTTGGGGAATGAGGGGTGACTGAGCAGTGCTGCTCAGAGCTGTACCAGTATATCCAGGAATAGGGATAAGAGAATGAAGTTTGGAAGAAAAGGTTGGAAAGATAGGTTAACTTGTTAACAGCTCTGAATGCTAAAGACTAAATTTTATTCAGCCAGGCATGGTGACACACACTGGTAATCCCAGAGATTTGGAAGACTGAAGCAGAAGGATCCCAAATTCAAGGATAGCCCGGGCAATTTTGGGCAATTTAGCAAGACCTGTCTATAAATTAAAAAGGGATAAGGATGTAGCTCAGTGATGAAACACCCCTGGATTCAATCCCAATACCAAAAGAAAAAGAATATTGCAAGTTTGGCTGAGTACTTGGAAAGGGCAGGAACTAGCTTGAGAGGGAAGAGATGTTTTAAACATTTTGGATTTTGAAATGGCATGTGGCTCAGTGTGGAAAAGAAGATTCAGCTTCAAAGAAAGGTCCAGTTTAAGACCTCATTTGAAAGACATCAGCACAGGGCAAGCTGTTGAGACTGAAGGACTAAGTGAGTTCATCCTTCTAGCAGCCTTACAGAGAACACTTTATGATACACAGGCAAACAATAGGAATTACAGAACATGGGCTCTCTCAAGTCCCAGAAGACAATACTCAAAAGGTTAGCTTGATCCTGCCAGTAGGGACCTGAATCACAAGGGACAACTCAGTACACTTGGAATTAGAGCTGGAAAGTACCCTACGTTCCAGAGATGCTGTTTGCATTTACTATTTTCTTAACTATGTTTCAGTTTTGAATTTTTTTCAGTCTAATGAAATAGAAATTTATTTTAAAAAAATCACTCGAGAAATTGGAGTTCTTTTATGAGGTCCTTACACATTCTTTAAAATGGTTTAAATGGAAAGTGAGTTTAGCAAGCATATTAGCCACCTGAATCCCTACTTCATTTACAGCAGGCATTGAAAGTCCCACAAACCTTGGTGTAGGGCACAAATCATCTTTATCTAGGGGGAAAAACTAGGCTAACATTATGTTTTGCATTTTGTATTCATTAACTAGGACTCTTCCTTGGGTTAAAATCAAAATAGGCACGTTTCTACAATTTGAAAATGCACCTGCTGTTTTCCCAAGGGACATCACCCTTTTGGAATTATTATCATTAATCTATCCAACACCAGCGTGCTCATCCCTTCTGATCTTGTTTATTATCGATCAAGGTTGTTAACCTCTGGATTTCCCCATTACCCGTATTTCAACCTTAGTTCCACTTCTTTTTTTTTTTTTTTTTTTAATATTTTTTTAGTTGTAGATGGACACAATGTCTTTATTTTATTGCTTTGTATGTGGTGCTGAGGATCGAACCCAGGGCCTCACGCATGCGAAGCAAGCGCTCTACCACTGAGCTACAATCCCAGCTCCCTTAGTTCCACTTCTAAAACAAAACCGGGTCGGGGCTGCTGTCCAAAGGAAGATCTTGCCAGGCTAGAACAAAATTCCGTTTTTTCCAGTGGCTACTTGAATCCGTCCCCTTCAGGGCCTACATTTAACGGTTACTGCTACTACAGCTGCTATCCTACCCACTCCCGTCCCCACCCCGCCTCGGCCTTAGGAAGGAAAGTGGCAAGTAAAGTGGAAGTTAGGAAAAACAGGCCAGAGTTCGGGTCAGACACAGGATGGATGTAAGATGCCACAACTAACAAGAGTGATTGCACAGTCCACTTAGGTCACACTCATAGGCAGATAACTATCCCGCACCCCTAGAAAGCTGCTTCGTTCTTATTGTAGTCAACTCATTCTCAGCATAAAAGCCCTAAGACTCCATGACCCGCGTCTCACCTGATCATCTTCAATACACTCAGAAGCAAGCCTTGCGCAAGCGCATAGTGAAGACCTTCGGTCCTCGCGGTCCCACCCCTGATGGGGGCGGAACCTCACAACTCCCTCCTCGCTTGAATGAACGCTGGAGCCGAGAGTTCGGCAGGCAAGAGCGGAAGGAGATTGGCCGGTGCCCCGGAAGCAGTCACTGCAACTTCCGGAGGGGTTTGTACGCCTGGTGCTGGAGCTACGGGGCCCCGAGACTGTGTTTGAAGTAGTCGGTGCACCAACATGTCCCGTGGTTCCAGCGCTGGCTTTGACCGCCACATTACCATTTTTTCGCCCGAGGGCCGGCTTTACCAAGTAGGTGAGTGAACCAAGTTCGCCCTATTATCCACCTAAATTGCCCTGTCATGGTTCGGCCTGGAGCAAACAGACGCGACCCGAGTTTAGTCTGGAGCTGAAGCAGTGCCGGAGCTGGGAAGGAAGGGCCTAGGCCGGATTGAATCCCAAGGTGTTCACACCCGTCAGGAAGCAGGCTTCTGGGTCCCGAAGGCGAGATGAAAGCCTGGCCTCTTCAGGACGAGCGCTGCACCGCCTGAACACAAAAGAGTTAAGGCGGATAGGACTAATGCCTGCTTCTGGCTTCCTGAAGCCCCTTCAGTTCCATTCTGTCCTGTGTAGGCCCAGCGTCTTATCTTCTCTAAATAATTGGCTCCTTATCATTCCAACTCAAAGGCCTCCTGTTTTTCTTTGTTTGCAGCTAGGACTTCCTTGTCCTGTGGTTAAGTCCATGCAAGCATTCAGAGCCTCATGTGCTGTTTCTAGGGGTTACAAAAATAAATATTACACCCTGTCGCATACTTGAAGCTCAAAGGGAGTGATTGATGTGTAACCAAATGGATAGAAAGGAAAATGAGAAGTGCCAATTTTCAAGTGTCTACCGAGCTCAAGACATCTTTGGAAAACTAGATAGAATGAATGGCTTCCAGTTATAGATCTGCTCTTGAAACTGGCATCTTCTTTTAACCCACATCTATGGGATTGCTCCTAAAGTTTAAAAGCTGGTTCTGAATTGTAGATGAGGTATGTTGTACCATTTATTGAAGATCAGTTTTAGTGAAAAGAATCCTAAACTAGTTATCAATTATTCAATTCTGTTGAATTGCTGTAATGTCAAGATTAGATTAAAAGCCAGGCCTTTGATTTCTTGCCCCAGAGAATTTAATGTCAGAAGAGCCTGATTTACATCTGGTCATAATAGTTTTATTTTTTAGTAAGTTTAGTACCTCTGTGTCTTGGCAAGGGCATCATCTTGTTAAAAATCATAAGTAGAAAAAAAAATCATAACTAGAAAGGTAGCCTGTAAATGAGGTTCTAGTCACCTGTATATTTTTAACATAGGGTTAAAGATAACTTGGAGGGCTGGGAATGTAACTCTGTAGTAGAGCGCTTGCCTATCATGCAGAGGCCCTGGGTTCAATCCCCAACACCACCAAAAAAACACACAAAACAAAAAACAAAACCCAACTTGGATGGAACTGGTTCATTATATTGCTACATACTGTATATAATGTGGCAACAAACAGCATCATGTTGAGTCAGTAACCTTTTTAACTTCACCTCAATTTAAAAATATGATCAAAGATAAAACAGATGACAACTGTCTCCTCAAGGATTTTTCATTTTTAGTGTTTTATTCCTGAGTTTTTCCTATATTGGACTACTGCTTTGAGTGTTATTTTTGTGCTTTTTAATTTGTGAACAGAAAAAGCCCCACTTAGACCTATATCTTGCTTATATCCTGGATTGTGGAATCTAGTCATAAAGCATCTTCTTTTGTTTTTGTTCTTATTATGGTGGAGGGTTGAACCCAGGGCCTCACACTTGATTAGGGAAGCGCGCAGTCACTGAGCTATATCCCTAACCCCAAAACATAAGACTATTTATTTATTTATTTATACTGGGAATTGAACCCAAAGTCACTTGCCAGTGAGCTACATCTCCAAACCTTTTTATTTTTATTTTTTAAATTTTTTTAAATATTTTTTTTAGTTGTAGATGGACACAATGTCTTTATTTTATTGCTTTGTATATGGTGCTGAGGATCGAAACCAGGGCCTCATGCATGCGAGGCAAGCGCTCTACCACTGAGCTACAATCCCAGCCCCTTATTTTTTATTTTTATTTTTTATTTTTTTTTTGGTACTGGAGATTGAACTCAGGGGCACTCAACCACTGAGCCACATCCCCAGCCCTGTTTTGAGTTTTATGTAGAGACAGGGTCTCACTGAGTTGCTTAGCTCCTCGCCGTTGCTGAGGCTGGCTTTGAACTCGCAATTCTCCTGTCTCAGCCTCCCTAAGTGCTGGGATTACAGGCTCGAGCCACCGTGCCCGGCTTCCTTATTTTTTAAATTTTGAGATAGAGTCTCACTGAGTTGCCGAGGTTTTCCTCAAACTTGCAGTCCTATCTCAGCCTCCCCAGTTGCTGGGATAACAAGTGTGCACCACTGTTAATCTCTGCCTTATTGAATAACACTCTGCTGCTATTCAGGACATCAGTTAGACATTGCTAACAAAAAGAAAGTGAAAGAATAGTTAGTATGAGCAAGCAGTATAGTGGTGAAGAATTCAGGCCCTGGAGCCATACCTGGATTCAGATCCCTGCTCTTTTGTAGCTGATCTGGGCAAATTATATAATCTTTGCTTTAGTATCTTTTTGCAAAATTAGGCTAATAATAATTCCTCCTAATAAGATTGTTTTGAGGATTAAATAAAGTAATGCATGCCTGCTACATACCAGTTCCTCAGTAAATGTTATTAGATGCCTGTTTGATTCTTTGGCTATTGGGGGGGGGGGTCTGTTAAATTAGTAGTTCTGTAGATGTGGAATATTTCCCTTTCTTTGGGTCCATCCATGCTTAGTTCTCCTGTGAAATATATGTACATACTCATTACTTGTAAATGCTGTTTATTAGAATCCTCCAAAGACAAAGCATGTAAAAATTATAAAGTGCATATTATTAACTTGACAGCTAGAAAATAACATAACAAAAATGGAGTGATGATGAAGGAAAGATTAATGGAAAAGTAAGAATGCTCCTCATCTTCCATAGTTAAGACTCAAAAGATAAATACAGGGGATGGAGGTGTGTAGTTCTTTGGTAGAGTAATAACCTAGCATGCCTGAGGCGATGGGTTCAGTCCCCAGTACCAGAACAAATAAATAAGTGTAGTCTAAAGTTGATAGAGGTATAAATTGAAAGTTACAGTTCTACACACAATTATAAACATAATGTTATAACCGTAAACTATAACATTGACAATGTTTGCTCCCAGGAAGTAAGGAGAAAGATTTTTTTTCCTCATTTTACACTCTTTAGTAACTTTTGTAAAATTTTTCTTAATGTTTGTATGCAAGTATTTTGCATACACATGCACATGTTAAAAATCATAAAGCATTACTGGATATGGTGGCGCATGCCAATAATCCCAGTGACCTGGGAGACTGAGGCAGGGGGATTACAAATTCAAAGCTAGCCTCAGCAATGTAGAACGACCCTGCCTCAAACAATAAGAAGGGCTGGTGATATAGCTCAGTGTTAGAGCATCCCTTGGCAATGCCCAGTACCACCAAAAAAAAAATTTTTTTAGAGCACCTAGGTTTGAAATTTAATTTCTGGGGATGTAGCTAAGTAACAGAACACTTAACTTAGTGTGAGACCATGTGTTCATTCCCAGCACTGCAGGGGGTCAGAAAAAGAAATTCAATTTCAGGGCACCTAGTTTGTATATTATAACATCATCATGTTGTATACCTTAAAAGCACACAATAAAATTTTATTTTTGGTACTGGAGATTGAACTCAGGGGTGCTTTACCACTGAATCATATTCCAGTCCTTTTTTAAATTTTTTCTTTTGAGATAGAGATCCTCACAAAGTTGAGGAGGATCTCTCTGAGGCTGAGGTTGGCCTCAAACTTATATTCCTCCTGCCTCAGCCTGAGATACCAGGCTTGTACCACTTCACCCAGTTTAAAACTTTCTTTTAAAAAAAGTTTTAATTTGAGGAATTCCTCGGTTTACCAGTAGGGGAACTGAGGCTGTAGTTGACCAAATTAAGCTTGGCTCCAGTTTTCCCCCTGGTGCTGGGGATTGAATCCAGGGCCACAAGCATGCTAGGTAAGTGTTCTACCACTGAGCTACACCTTCAGCCCTTTTACGTGTGGGGGGCTACTCAGGATTGAATCCAGAGTGCTCTACCATTGAGTTACATCTACCTAGCCCTTTTTGTATTTTATTTTGAATATATAAATATTAAATATTTTATGTTTTAAGTTGCTAAAGCTGGCCTTGACTTTGTAATCCTCCTGCCTCAGCCTCCCCAGTGGCTGGGATTACAGGCATGGACTACCTAGTAGAACTCCAGCCCTTTTTATTTTATTCTTATGTATATATGTAATTTTAGTGCTGGGGATTGAACCCAGGGGTGCTTTGCCTCTGAGCTACATTCCTAGTCCTTTTTATTTTTTATTTTGAAACAGGGTCTCAGTAAATTATGCAATCTGATCTTGAATTTACCATCTTCCTGCTTTAGCCTCTTGAGGAACTGGGATTTTAGGCTTGTGCTACTACACCTGGCTGGCAAGCCTGGCTGCTTAAGGCTCCTCTCTCCTTTTTTAAATGCTTTGCTGGATAGGTCTGGCAAAGAAGGATAGGATGGTCACTTGGATTTTTCTGCCAATTGAATGTGACAACAGCCTGGTTGCTTCTAAAGAAGCATACTGATATGGAACTCAAAAGAAATGGATTGGTAGAGACAGATTTGAAAAAACAGGATCTGGGACTGTAGCTCAGTGGTAGAGCGCTTGCCTTGCATGCGTGAGGCCCTGGATTCGATCCTCAGCACCACATACAAAGCAATAAAATAAAGACATTGTGTCCATCTACAACTAAAAAAATTTTAAAAAAAAAGATTTGAAAAAAGAGTTTGTAAGTAAAATGTGAAAGTAGTATTTATTATGCTATTGAAACCAGAGTTCCTAGATTTGAGTCTTTTCTCCATACCAAATATGAGAATTTTCTTCATTCGTAAAATGGAGATGATTCTACCTAATTCATGAGGCACCAAGATTTATGAGTTAATATAAGCAAAGCATGTAGAACAGTGCCCAGTATATAGCACTCACATGTTTCTATAAGTATTGCTATTAAGAAGAAACAATTGGGCACAGTGACACATGCCTATAATCCCAGTGGCTTGGGAGTCTGAGAAAGGAGGATCACAAGTTCAAAGCCAGCCTCAGCAATTCAGCGAGGCCCTAAGTAACTCAGCAAGACTCTGTCTCTAAATAATTTTTTTTTTGGTACTGGAGATTGAACTCAGGGGTACTCAACCACTGAGCCACATCCCAGCCCTAGTTTTTGTGTGTTTTATGTAGAGAGAGGGTTTCACTGAGTTGCTTAGCGCCTCGCCATTGCTGAGGCTGGCTTTGAACTTGCGATTCTCCTGTCTCGGCCTCCCTAAGTGCTGAGATTACAGGCTTGCGCCACTGCGCCCAGTTCTAAATAGTATTTTTTAAAAGGCTGGGGATATAGCTCAATGCTTAAATGCCCCTGGGTTCAATCCCTGGTACCCCCCCCCCCAAAAAGTGGCTGGTGTAAATGGAGTAGAAACTCACAAATGAGCTGAGAAATAAAATCATGTGTCACTTAACAATGAGAATATAGTCTGAGAAATGCCTAGTTAGTTGATATCATTGTTGTGTGACTATCATAGAATATACTTGTACAAACTAAGATAGCTACTACATGTCTAGGCAACGTTATTTTAGGGGACTACCATTGTATGTGCGATTTATTGTTGGCTGAGCCATTGTGATGCAGTCCATGACTGTACTTACTGTTTGCCTCTTTTGTAATTGAAACACTTCTTATTTTAACCCAGTCTCCTCATGCCCTCCTTGAATCTGATTTGAAAATTAAATGTTTGTATACATACATACTTACATGTGTATAGATATATACATATAAAACTACATAAAAAGTGATGGAATCAAAGACTAATGTATTTTTCAGATCTCATATTCTCCCTTTCTCTATGTAAATGCCAAGATTTCTAATGACCCTACTCCACTGAAAATCATCATTTTAAAAAGCAAAATATCAGGCAGCACTGAAATGAGCCACAGTTCCTGATAACGTAGCTTACAACTTTAGGAGAAGACAGAATAAGCACTTCCGAAGAATCTTAGCAGTTTTTAGCCACATAGCATTGAAATGGAATATAGACACACTATCCTTCCTTGCCCCAGTAGGATATCTCGTTTTGTTTTGTTTTTTTAATTACCCAAACTGCATGGCAAGTTATGGCTCTCAATTTTTATTTTTTCAGCTCATGTTTGTATAGGGGGAAAATCATATTTATATCCCTAAACTCAGTACAGCATTTTAAACAAAATTATGGTGGTAAAAGCCTTGAGTAGCATTTCTTATAATTGGTAGATGCTCAGAATCACCTGTACATGCTTTGGAAAGCCTGACAGTCAGCTGCTAACACTGTAAGCCACTGTCTGATGCTGTGTGCTTTTCCTGAACTTTTGCCACACACTACCTTTTATATTTAGCTTCTGTTTTGTGCTGGTATCCCAGAAAAACTGAGTAGCTAGTAATAACCATTATTCAAGATAAGCACTATTAGAAAAGAAGCAGATTTATAGACAAAAGGAGTTTCTTTTCAGACATATTTGTGGAAGAAATGGGAATTTGCAAGTGTGGTTTCAGAGCTACACATGGCAGAATTAGTGGTGATTATATAGGTTTAGCTGAATCCATATTATAGGATAAAATCATCCAGGGTTAGGGAAAAGTGACAGACTCCTAGAGAAACCAATACTTGTGAAGGGAAGTTCAGAGAAGCAGGAAAGGAATAGTTGGAATGATATTCCTAACTAAAAACTTTAAATATTCAGTTCCTTAGTTCTACCATTCCATTTCAAATGTTCTGTAGCTACATGTGGCTGAAGACTATTATATTGGACAGTGCAGCTACATAAAGTACATTGCCATCACCACATAAAATTCTGCAGAACAGCATTAGTCTAAAGAAAGCAAGGAAGGCTCCCTTATGGATCCTGACAAATTCACAGGTGCACCTCTATTGAGAAGCATTGTTATATGTGCAATATTTTTTATTTTGTGTGACAAAAGTGTGTATTACCTTGGATGGGGGTGCTCCATCTTTTGTGACTATTAACATTTGCATTATTTAAGCATTAAGGAAGTATTCATTTAGTGCTGGGGTGACACACAGATGCTTACACAGACCAAATAAGTAATGCCAGTGAGTGAAAAGGCTAGGTGAGATGCCACAGGAAGTGGTGGGACCTGTGGAAAACTGCAAAACACTTGTCCAGCCCTGGGTGATTTTTACTCTGTGGGACAGTTATTATAGGAGAATGAGGATCAAGTGTTACCAGAATTCTTTCCCAAGAAAAACTTATTCCTAGCTGGGCATGGTGGCGCAAGCCTGTAATCCCAGCACTTAGGTAGGCTGAGACAGGAGAATCGTGAGTTCAAAGCCAGCATCAGCAACGGCAAGGCACAAGTAGCTCAGTGAGACCCTCTCTCTACATAAAACACAAAAATAGGGCTGGGGATGTGGCTCGGTGGTCGAGTGCCCCTGAGTTCAATCTCTAGTACCAAAAAAAAGAAAAACTAACTCCTGGTTTATCTAAATGTGATATCTCCCTTTGAGTTAATTGAAATCTCTAGGAAACCCACCCTGCATTCTAAACTAGCTTGAATTAACTGGGTCTATGGCCTTTTTTGTGTGGATGTGCTGGGGATTGAACCCAGGGACACTCTGCCACTGAACCACATCCCCAGTCTTTTTATTTTTATTTTGAAACAGGGTCTCGCTAAGTTGCTTAGGGCCTCACCTACTTGCTGAGGCTGGTTTTGAACTTGTGATCCTGTGCCTCAGCCTGCTGAGTCTCTGGGATTACAGCATGCACCACTGTGCGCCTGGCTGCTCTTATCTTCTTGATTAGCTAGGGTATTGTATTGGTTTCCTGTGGCTGCTTTATCAAATTACCACATGCTTGATGGCTTAAAACAACAGAAAAATATTTTCTCACAGTTCTGGAGGCCAGAAGTCCAAAGTCAGTTTTACTGGTGTGAAATCAAAGTGGTGAATAGGGGTGTACTCCCTCTGGAAGCTCTAAGAGAGAATCAGTTCCTGCTCAGAACTTCTGCATCTAGAGCTACCAGCATTCCTTGGTTTGTGGCCTGCTTCCTCATTCTGATCTTCAAGGCTAACATTTTCAAATCTCTCTTTATCTGCCTCTTCTAAAGATACATTTAGAACCTACCAGAATAATCCCCCCATCTCAAGACTAATTTTTAAAAATTTTATTTTTATTTTTTAGTTGTTTAATTTTTTTTTTAGTTGCACAATACCTTTATTTTATTTATCTTTTTTATGTGGTGCTGAGGATCGAATCCAGGGCCTCACACATCCCAGGCAAGTGCTCTACTACTGAGTTATGACTCTTAAGCAATCACAGCTGCACAGACCTCCCCCTTTTGCCAGGTGCGGTGGCACGTGCCTGTAATCTGAGTGACTTGGGAGGCTGAGGCAGGAAGATCACAAGTTGGAAGCCTCAGCAAGTTACTAAGGCCCTAAGCAACTTAGTGAGAACCTGTCTCAAAATAAAAAATAAAAAGGCTGGGGATACGGCTCAGTGTTTTAAGTGCCCCTCGGTTCAATATCTGCTACCCCTCTCCCAAAAAAAACCTCCTCCCCTCTTTGAAGGTAAAGTTCATAGGTTCCAGGGATTAGAACATGGATATCGGGCTGGGGGTATAGTTCAGTTGGTAGAGTGCTTGCCTATAGCATGCGCAGGACCTGGGTTCAATCCCCAGCACCACACACACAAAAGAGGAACATGACTGTCTTTTGGGAGGCTCTTATGCAGCCCACTACAGGATGTATAATTTTATTGGTTATTTATTTATTTTTTTTTTTGGTACCGGCGATTGAACTCAGGGGCACTCGACCACTGAGCCACATCCCCAGCCCTATTTTGTGTTTTATGTAGAGACAGGGTCTCACTGAGTTGCTTAGTGCCTCGCCATTGCTGAGGCTGGCTTTGAACTCGCAATTCTCCTGTCTCAGCCTCCCTAAGTGCTGGGATTACAAGCGTGAGCCACCGCGCCCGGCTTATTATTGGTTATTCTTGTTTAAAAAAACCTACTTTTGACTTTGCTGAATTCTAGTTTTTTTTTCTTTCTTTCTTTCTAATTTGGGTTTACTTTTCTCTTTTCTAGCTTAAGGTAGAAATTTTGGTAATTGATTTTAGACTTCTAATTATAGCAGTTAAAGCTGTGTTAACTTTCCATGCTTTGTAAAAATAGCACAAATTTAGCTGTCTAAACAACACATTTATTACCTCAGGGTTTCTGTGAGTCGGGAGCAGTTTGGGCACAGCTTAGCTATTCCTGCTCACAAGCCTGCAATCATGATACTGCCAGTTGGTCTGCGTTTTCATCTGAAGACTTGCCTGAAGAAGAATCTACTTCCAGGCTCACTGGGGTTGTTGGCAGAATTCATTTCTTTGTGGTGTATAATTGCGAGCCCTAGCTCCTTAATGGCTGTAGTCTGGAGACCAATTAATTTATCAAGCCTACAAGGAGAATCTGTAGAGTTAGTTGGCCAGCAAGACAAGTCTTATATAATGTTATAAAGATAACATTCCAGGGACTGAGACTGTAGCTCAGTGGTAGAGCACTTACTAGCATGTGTGAAGCACTGGGTTCGATCCTTACCACCACATAAAAATAAATAAATAAAATAAAGGTATTTTTAAAAAGCAATAACATTAAAAAAAAAATAACATTCCAGCTGGGTGCGGTGGCGCACGCCTGTAAACCCAGCACTTTGGGAAGCTGAGGCAGGAGAATCACAAGTTCAAAGCCAGCCTCAGCAAAAACGAGGTGCTAAGCAACTCAGTGAGACCCTGTCTCAAAATAAAATACAAAATAGGGCTGGAGTCATGGCTCACTGGCAGAGTGCCCCCCAAGTTCAATCTCGGTACCAAAAAAAAAAAAAAAAACATTCTGGGCTGGGGTTGTAGCTCAGTGGTGGAGTGCTTGCCTAGCATGTGTGAGGCACTGAGTTCAATTCTCAGCACCACATATAAATAAAAATAAAGATCTATCAACAACTAAAAAAAATTTTTTTTTAAATCATCACATTCCATCAACTTTACCATATCCTGTATCTTAGGAGTACGTTCTAGGTGCTGCCCGCACTCGAGGGGACAGGGTTACACAAAGGTGGTAACTACTCCCAGCAACTCAGGAGGCTGAGGCAGGAGAATCACAAGTTTGAGGTTACCCTTGGCAACTCAACAAGACCCTGTTAAAAATTAGAAATAAAATTAAAAGGCTGGGAATGTAGCTGAGTGGTAGAGCACTCGTGGGTTCAATCCCTAGTAACACCAGAACAGGAGGAGGAGGGTAAGGAGCAGTTGTTATAGAATAGAATGATAAAGATTAGCTATTACAGTTAGCCAATTTAAGCTAGAGTTGAGGATTTCTTTCAAGGTGATTTTTCTAGAATCTTTTTGCTTTATTTTTTTTTCTGTCTTAAATATATAGCCACATAGAAATATTTGATGATTTTTGTATTACAGCACCTATTAAAGGAAATTCTTTGGTTTCATAGGTAGTATCTTTCTTAACTAGTTCATATCACTTGTGGCTTTTTGAACAGATAAGGCCAGGCATCAGAGCCTGTGTCCAGAATAACACTTGACAGAATCTTG
Organism: Xerus rutilus; assembly: GCA_028644305.1. Classification (NCBI taxonomy): domain Eukaryota; kingdom Metazoa; phylum Chordata; class Mammalia; order Rodentia; family Sciuridae; genus Xerus; species Xerus rutilus. Next base: position 57,287,559 of record CM053401.1, on the reverse strand, counting down.
GAAATAATCTATTATGAGTCAAAATGTAAGTAATTAGTATTATGGATAATTTTTTCCTTTAAATTATCTTCTTTATTTTCCATATTTCTACCGTGAACATATATGTTTTGTTACTTTTTCCTAATTATAAAATGTCTTTATTATTAAATTTAAATATTGCAGAAATATATAACACAGCAAGTGATAGTCTCATCTGTAATCTTACCTCTCCCAAAGATTATCAATGTCACCTAAACTACTTGGTGCCAGAATGGCTTATTCTTATGCTACTACTTCGATCTCAGTGTTTTACCCCATGGGATGGACTGACAGCAGCTAGAAGTATACAAGCTGAAGTTTATTATAGATAAATTAAAGAACCATATGTTGAAGGTAACATGAAAAAAACATGATTCAGAATTAGCTACCAATTTAGCTTGGTAGACAAATCAGTGCAAAATAATCTAAAAGCAATTAAAACCACCACATGTAGTCAAATTAGTTATTGAACAAAAGTTAACAGAAATATTAAGTCTTGAGAAATTTTGGAGCAGCTAAATCTGACCTAGGAAAGCAAGAATATGCCCACAAAACAGACTTTTCTTTCTTTTTGCAGTGATAGGGATTGCTACTGAACTACATCCTCAACGCCAAAACTTTATTTATTTTGGCAGGGGTGGGAGTACTGAGGATTGAACCCAGAGGCGCTTAACTACTGAGCTACATCACCAGTCTTTTTACTTATTTTGAAACAGGTCTTACTAAGTTGCTGAGGCTTGCCTCAAACTTGTGATCCTGCCTCAACCTCCCAGGTCACTGGGATTCCAGGTGTGCACCACCAGGCTAGGCTCCAAAACAAATTTTAAATGATAAAACATAATCAATAAAGACTTGCTATGATTAAAATTAATTAAATTGAAACTTGGCTGAAAATTTGATGTTTGAGCCTCATAATTTCAGTAAAATGAAAATGGAAAAATATGAAATTGGCTTAACTATTTTTATTAAATTTTTATTATTTTGACTTCACCTATCTTAGATGTATTCCATGTTAGTTCATATAGCTCAGCTTCATTTTGTTTTTTCTTTTTCTCCTTTTTTTGTGGAACTGAGGATTGAATCTGGGTGGGACCTCACACATGGTAGGCAAGTGCTCTACCACTGAGCTCCATCCCCAGTCCAGTCTCATTCTTTTATTTTTTTTTTGGTACCAGTGATTGAATCTGGAGATGCTTAACCACTGAACCACATCCCAGCCCTTTTCATTTTATTTTATTTTATTTTAAATACTTTTTAGTTGTCAGTGGACCTTTATTTTATTTATATGTGGTACTGAGAATCAAACCCAGTGCTTCACACATGCTAGGCAAGTGCTGTACCACTGAGCCACAACCCCAGCCCTATTTTATTTTATTTTTTTTATATTTATTTTTTAATTGTAGGTGGACAGAATATCTTTATTTTATTTTTATGTGGTGCTGAGGATCGAAACCAGTGCCTCACGCGTGCTAGGCGAGCACGCTACCACTGCGCTATAACCCCAGACCCCTATTTTATTTTTATTTTGAAACAGGTACTTGATTTGCTGAGGGTCTTGCTAAATTGCTCAGGCTGACTTTGAACTTGTGATCCTCCTGCCTCAGCCTTAGTTGCTGGGATTTTAGGCATGTGCCACTGTATCCAGCCAATTTTTTTTCATTTTTAATGACTATTTGTTATTCCATTGTATGAATCTATAATAAATTATTCTGCCTTTTTAAGAAACCTATTTGTTTTCCAGAATATGCTTTTAAGGCTATAAACCAGGGTGGTCTTACATCAGTAGCTGTCAGAGGGAAAGACTGTGCAGTAATTGTCACACAGAAGAAAGTACCTGTAAGTAATACATTCCAAAAGAATTTTTCATGAGTTTGTACAAAAGTGCATTGTTGTGTCCATATGTTAACATTATTCTTGCTTTGACTGCTTTCCAACTAGTTATTCAAGAAGTATTTGTTGAGCATCTATAAATGGTTTAGCTGAGTAGCCAAAAGTAACATGTTAAACTCTGTGGTATGATTATGAGCACAGTGGAATTTCTAAATCTTCTGTCTTCTGGGACCTTGAGACCAGTTTAATAAACCCACAGGAAACATATCTAGGAAAGGAAAACAAAGCCTCCCCCCCTTTAATTGGTTTTAACTGTAAAGTGATTAGAATACTTTATATGTCTAGTAACAAACATTATATAGTTTATTGCTATAGTTCATAGTGTTGTTTTTATAACTGCAGAGACCTGTGAGGTGTTTCTTTTTTTTCCTTTTGCTTTATTTTATCCATTAGGACAAATTATTGGACTCTAGCACAGTGACTCACTTATTCAAGATAACTGAAAACATTGGCTGTGTGATGACCGGAATGACAGGTAATCAGCTAGCTATCTGTTTAAATATGCAAGCCTTACATTATTTTTTTCAAATTCTTCTTTGAGTTTTACATTTAATTTTAGAGCTCTTTTAGTGCCTGATTTTTCGGCTGATATGACTAGATATGCAGTCTTCTCGGGCTAGTATCAATATTTTAAGAGTGCTGTGAGTGGTTTTTGCTTAACCAGTGAGCCACATCCCCAATGTGGGGCCCCCCCCCCTGACTTTTTTTTTTTTTTTTTTTTTTGAGACAGATCTCACTAAGTTACTTAGAGCCTCACGAAGTTGCTAAGGCTGGCTTTGAACTTGGGTCCTCTAGTCCTCCTGCTTAAGCTTCTTGAGCTGCTGAAATTATAGGTGTTGCCACCAGTTTGTGAACTCTTTTGAAGTTGGAAGTGTAATGGAATTAGGTCTTTGTGCTACTATTAGGGAAAATGGGCTGAGGCACCTCTCATAAACTGTATTTCAAGCCGGGCGCGGTGGCGCAAGCCTGTAATCTCAGCACTTAGGGAGGCTGAGACAGGAGAATCGCAAGTTCAAAGCCAGCCTCAGCAATGGCGAGGCGCTAAGCAACTCAGTGAGACCCTGTTTCTACATTAAACCACAAAATCGGGCTGGGGATGTGGCTCAGTGGTTGAGTGCCCCTGAGTTCAATCTCCAGTAGCAAAAAAACAAAAAAAACTGTATTTCAGATGTGGTTAGTGTTTAAGGAAACCTAAGTCATTAGATCTTGCACAAATTTGGTAATCACAACACTGGTAAAAAATGGATAAGAAATAACAAAAATTACTTTGGGGCCAGGTTGGCGGCACACACCTATAATCCTAGCAACTCAGGATGCTGAGGAGGGAGGATCACAAGTTCAGAGCCAGCCTTGGCAACTTAGCAAGACCCTGTCTCAAAAATTTTAAAAGGGGGCTGAGGATGTGGCTTAGTGGTAAAGCACCCCTGTGTTCAATCCCCAGCACCATCAAAAAGAAAATTACTTAGGGTTTCTCTTTCCCGAAAGGGAAAATTCAAGCCTGAAACAAAAGATCAAGGGAGATTCTCCTCTCTCCTAAAAGCTTGTTCTTTTGGAAGTAATTAGACACTTACAGAAACTATTTTGACCAAAAAAAAATTATTTTGACAACTGGTGAAGGGCTCATTATAAATGGGCAATATGGTATATAGAACTCTTTTTATTTTTTTTTAATATTTTTTTAGTTGTTGATAAATTTTTATTTTATTCATTTATTATTTATATGTGGTCCTGAGGCTTGAACCCAGTGCCTCACGCATGCTAGGCAAGCACTCTACCACTGAGCTACAGCCCCAGCCCCATCTTTTTATTTATTTTTATTTATATATATATATATTTAGTTGTAGATGGACATAATATCTTTATTTATTTATTTATTTTTACGTGGTGCTGAGGATTAAACCCAGTGCCTCATGCGTGCAAGGCAAGCACTCTACCACTGAGCCACAATCCCAGCCCCTTTATTTTTATTTATTTACCTTTTTGGTAGTGGGGATTGAATCCAGGTACTTTAACACTGTCTACTTCCTCAGTCCTTTTTTATTTTTTATTTTAAGACAGGGTCCCACTAAGGTGTGAGGGTCTCACAAAGTTGCTGAGGCTGGCCTCAAACTTGAGATCCTCCTCCTGCCTCAGCCTCCCAAGTTGTTGGGATTACAAGCAAGTGCCACTGTACCTGGCGAGCTTCATCTTTTTTAAAAAAACTTATTGCTGAGTCTATCAGTATTCATTGGTGGGAGAAGGGGCCATAGTGGACCCCATTTTGAAAACTTTTTAACTCATAATGGAGATATAAAGGTATAGTATTTATGGAAGAGAAGTTGCCTGACTTTCAGATTCATTCTTTCCTTTTAAAGAAGTAAACCTTTTTTTGTTGTTGTTGTTTCTTTGTTTCTTTCTTTTTTAATACTATAAGCTGACAGCAGATCCCAGGTACAAAGGGCACGCTATGAGGCAGCTAATTGGAAATACAAGTATGGCTATGAGATTCCTGTGGACATGCTGTGTAAAAGAATTGCCGATATTTCTCAGGTCTACACACAGAATGCTGAAATGAGGCCACTTGGTTGTTGTAAGTATACTAAGAAGTCTCCTAAGTCTCCCAAATAATTGATTAGTTACAATTTTTTTAGAAACATGCTTTGAGATATTTAAGTTATACTTGGGTTTTCTTTATTTTTTTTTGTTGTTGTTGTCTGTTTGGTACTGAGGATTAAACTCAGGGTACTCAACCACTGAGCCACTTCCCCAGCCCTGTTGTGTTTTATGTAGAGACAAGGTCTTGCTGAGTTGCTTAGTGCCTCACTGCCATTGCTGAGGCTGGCTTTGAACTTAAAATTCTCCTGTCTCATCCTCCCAAAGTGCTGGGATTATAGGCGTGCACCACTGTGCCCGGTTTATACTTGAGTTTTGAACATGTGATTTAGAAATTACATAAGGTGGGGAAGTATTTTAATAAATCAGGATTGGAGGATAGGTTTCAAGACAGTATGATAGATATCTTTAAGCTTTAGGTGCTGTTAGATTTTTTTATAAAAATATTTCTATTTGGGGTGTGTGATTCGAAAGATCCAAGTTCCTATTTTATTGGGTAGTTGTTACAGGTTTCTACTGGAATTCCAGATTACTAATTCCATGAAAATAATCTAAATTAGGCATCTTAACAAAATAGCTGCTTCTTTTGACCCCCTGAAGAATTAGTAACACATAGACCTGTGATTAACGTTTTTAAAATAAATTCCTTTTTTTTTTTTAATACATTTTTAGTTGTAGGTGGACACGATACCTTTATTTCTGTTTATGTGGTGCCAAGGATCAATCCCAGGTCTTAGCACGTGTTAGGCAAGTGCTCTACCACTAAGCTACAACCCCAGCCCCAGTAAATTCCTATTTTTGAAAACAAATAGAATTTTATTGAGAGAAGGATAAAATTTTACCCATTTTTAGGTTTAATGAATAAATTAACCTGAAAAATTGATTACGTGTTTGTTTCTGGCATTGTGTCATTCATGAGAATTTTTTTTAATGTCTTTTTATAGTTGATAGGCCTCTATTTTATTTATATGTGGTGCTGAGAATCAAACCCAGTGCCTCACACATGCTAGGAAAGTGCTCTGCCACTGAGCCACAACCCCAGCCCCCATTCATGAGAATTTAACATAATATTTCTCTTTAGTATCTAATTCTCCTGATCTCTTACTTAAAAATTGTCCCGGGGCTGGTGTTGTAGCTCAGTGGTAGAGCGCTTGCCTCACATGCGTGAGGCCCTGGGTTCGATCCTCAGCACCACATACAAAGCAATAAAATAAAGACATTGTGTCCATCTACAACTAAAAAAATTTTTAAAAAAATTGTTTGTCCCTTGATTTCTTTTCTTTTTTTTTTTTTTTGGTACTAGAGGTTGAACTCAGGCGCACTCAACCACTGAGCCACATCCCCAGTCCTATTTTGTGTTTTATGTAGAGCCAGAGTCTCACTGAGTTGCTTAGCACCTTGCCATTGCTGAGGCTGGCTTTGAACTCGCGATTCTCCTGTCTCAGCCTCCCTAAGTGCTGGGATTACAGGCTTGCGCCACCGCGCCCGGCTCCTTGATTTCTTTTTTTTTTTTTTTTAATTTTTTTTTAGTTGTAGATGGGGTTGTATTTTTTTATTAATTTGTATGTGGTGCTAAGGATCGAACCCAGTGCCTCACACATGTTAGGCAAGTGCTCTACCACTGAGCCACAACCCCAGCCCCGCTATCCCTTGATTTCTAAAAGAATATTATTCTCTCAATTTCTTTAGCTTGTCCTCTTCTGCTGATTCCTTAAATGTTTTTCTCACCTAGTTTTGACCTTGGTCCTTCTTTTCTCTCTTAAATTTCATCCACTTGAATAGCTTCACTTACTACCTATATGCCAATTGCTCATGCATTATCTTAAACCAGTCCCACCATATCCCACAGACACTTCAAACTTTAAATCATTACTATTTTTATTTTTGTTTTTGTATGTGGTGCTGGGGATTGAACCCAGGGCCTTGTGCATGTGAAGCAAGCATTCTACCAACTGAGCTATATCCCCAGCCCTAAATCACTACTATTTTTCTACATTCATTCTCAGCTTCTCTTTTCTAGTCTTCATCTCACCTTCCTGGTCACCTTAATCATCAAATTTTACTTCAGTATATGTTCCTTCTTCACCTCCTGTTACTTTTTCATCATCTTTGGGCTTTTGTTGCTTACCTAATTTATCCATCTCTTCTCTCCCTTCTCTTTCTAGTACATTCTCCATATTAACTCATGAGTTGTTCTAAAATTGAATTCTTATTGTTGCCTCTTTATAAAAATAGATTCCTAATCAGCTATAGAATAAATCCCAAACTCCTTAGAACAACATCAAGACCCTTTACAGTTTATTCCCATTTACTTTGTTTCTTATGCTCTTTTCTTCCCTTACCAGAAGGCTCTGTAATGCATGGATCTTTTTGTTCCTTTTTGTTGTTCTGGTGTGCACCCTCCCCTTTCATGTCTCAGTGCCTTTGTACATGTTGGTCCTTTTGATTGCCTTTGATGTTCTTACAATCTATTAAACCCTGCTTATTTTTTCAGACCCTGGAGTTAAAAGTATTTGTTGTTTCCCCCAAGCAGTAAGTGGGTATTTTGTGTTGCTCTCGTACTCCATATGTATCAAATTATAAAATACAAAAAAGGAAATTACAGGTGATATAACATTTAAATAAAGCAGATATCTGGTAACTTGTAGAGTGTCAATAAAATAAAGTTGAAAATTCCTCAGTAGATACTATAAAACATCTATAACTGAATAAAGTAGTTGGCTAATACTGAATATCATGTAGTAGTACACTATATAAGAGAGATTCAAATCTGGAGTACAAGAGAGCAGGTGTTAAGCCATTACTTAAGTATCTCATTATCTGCTCTGATGAGTAGAAAGAAGTTTGATTATTATGTTTAATTGTATGTCCATAATGTAATAGCACTTGGATTTATAGTAAAGTTATATGAAATTTAGAGATTGGTCTGCACTGACTTAATAGAGGGGCATATACCAGTGGTAAAAGAGATGAGTAGTGTAAAGGTATGCAGGTAGCTCCCAAGTGAACTGCACTTGGTAGCAGCATTCCCAAAGTGTGTTCCATACATTGTTAGTTCCCTGGAACCTTAATAGTTATTTCTTAAATTTAAAAAAAGGAGGAGCTGGGTGCGGTGGTACACGCCTATAATCCCAGCACTTTGGGAGGCCGAGAGAGGAGAATCGCAAGTTCAAAGCCAGCCTCAGCAATGGTGAGGCGCTAACCAACTCAGTGAGACCCTGTCTCTACATAAAACACAAAATAGGGCTCTGGATGTGCTCAGTGGACAAGTCCCCCTGAGTTCAATTCCTGGTACCAAAAAAAAGAGAGAAGGAAAAAAGTAGCCCTTGTATTTTAGTCAGGTTTTTGCTGCTGTGACTAAAAGACCTGACAAAAACAATTTTAGAGGAGGAAAACTTTATTTTGGGGGCTCACGGTTTCAGAGGTCTCACTCCATAGATAGCCGGCTCCATTCTTAGGGGCTCCAGGTGAGGCTGAACATCATGGCAGAAGAGTGTGGTGGAGGGAAGCAGTTCACATGATGATCAGAAAGCAGAGACTTCACTCACCAAATACAAAATATACACCCCAAAAGCATGCCCCAATGAGCTGCCTCTTCCAGGCACACCCTACCTGCCTTAAATTATCACTCAGTTAATCCCTATAAGGGGATTAATTCACTACTTGGGTTAAGACTCTCAGTCTGATCATTTCACCTTGCATTATCTCACCCATGAGCTTTTGGGGACATCTCACATCCAAACCATAATACCTGGTTTAAGTAAGTGTAAGAAATATTGAATAAAAGCTAAATAGGTCAATCTACAACAGAATATTTCAGAGCATTTAATATGCTGTTATTTATTATCTACAAAAGGAGTAAATGAAAATGCTTTCCAAGTTTATTTGACCAGGTAACAGCATAAGGGATTAGGGCTCAAATAAGCATGCTTTAGGTAGTAGCATGGATTGAAAATTGTTGTGAATTACATTGTAATATTATAGTTCTTAATCTGTGGTACATTCTTTTGCGAAATGGAAATTTATCTGTTACCTAATTTGTCTGGTGATAACTTACATTTTGTCAGTTTTCTTAAAGCAAAACACATGTCACAAAATTGATGACCGAGATAATGATTAACAACAGTTATGTGACAGCATCAAGAAAGAGAAAATTTTGTTGTATAAGAAAAGTATAATATATTTAATTAGGATGTTTCTTTTTAGGTATGATTTTAATTGGTATAGATGAAGAACAAGGCCCTCAGGTGTACAAGTGTGATCCTGCAGGTTACTACTGTGGGTTTAAAGCCACTGCAGCAGGAGTTAAACAAACTGAGTCAACCAGCTTCCTTGAAAAAAAAGTGAAGAAGAAATTTGATTGGACATTTGAACAGACAGTAGAAGTAAGTTAACCAAATGTTATTGACTTTTTTATACTATGTAGAACAGTGAGAATCTTTGCCTAACTGATAGTCTGTAAAGGCTATTCCTGAGTTATATCACAAGACCAAAGTCCATCAGCTTATTAGTAAAATGGATGTCATTCAACTGACGTGGCAAATGAAGACTTCTTTATTCACTTAAGTCCTATCTTATTTCATGAATGTATTGGAAATAGGCTTCAACAGAAGACATAATAAAATGAGAAAATATGAATAAGGAGTCAAAACCAGGCTCAAAGACTTGCATGGTTACTATGATTGAGAGACTCAAATTAGGGTTAAGCTTCTTGGTGATAGAAGTGAAAAGGTTAGAAGTCAGTGATACTGCTCTTTTGGTCCTAAAGGAAAAATAGTCACACACCAAATTATCAAGGAAGCACACATTTTCCTAGTAAAAGACCATCCTGACAGAATGACTTGGAAAAAATATATATATGCATGGGATGCAAAATAGTATAGCTAGTTTTCTGTAGGGTTCTTTTTGGATTTTTTTGTTTATTTGTTTTGGGGTTTTTGTGTTGTTTTCTTTTTGTACTAGAGATTTAACCCAGGGCATTTACCCACTGAGCCACATCCCCAACCTTTTTTATGTTTTTTTGTTTTGTTTTTTTAATATTGTTTTTACTTGTAGATGGACAAAATATCTTTTTTTAATTTATTTTTATGTGGTGTTGAGGATTGAACCCAGTGCCTCACGCATGCGACGCAAGCGCTCTACTGCTGAGCCACAATCCCAGCCCCGCTTTTTATGTTTTATTTTGAGACAGGGTCTCACTAAATTGCTGAGGCTGGCTTTGAACATATGATCCTCTTGCCTCAGCCTCACAAGCTGCTGGGATTACTGGCACGTGCCACCACAT
>CM053401.1:57200464-57268108 GCA_028644305.1 Xerus rutilus | reverse complement strand
GATTTTGGAGCCAACAGTCTGAGCAGAAGGAAGGAGGTCTTTGCTCTGCACACTGCTGGTTACTTCCCAGGCTGAGAACTTACCTCAGGAGCCTGACAGGATGGTGGACCAGGCTGTATAGATGTTCAGTCCTGAAAGTGTCTCTTGTATTCTCTTCCTTAAAACCTATTCTGTGGGGAAGGGTACCCCCAGGCCGACAGCTACCCCAATAACAGCACTCGTCTCTGCCCTCCCCAACACTGGCCTAGCAGGCATGAGATACTGGCCTACATACGGCTTTGGTGTGATTTGGGGAAAGACTGTTGGATGGACACAGCTCAACACATGCTGGGTTAGCCCATACTCATGCCTCAGCCCACACCTGCACATCTGTACACAGCAGCCCCAGGAAAGTCCCCAAGATTTTTAGGAAAAAGGAAAGGCACAGTACTTTCTCCACCAGAGCACTCTGTTCCTATTCTGGCTCTATCATAACCCAGCTGGATGAACTTTGGGCCTCTCACTCCCCTTGGCAATCCTCTGGATCCTGGAGGGAGCTGGGCTTGCCCCTCCTTTTAAGATCCTAAGTCAAGTTCTTAGTTGGAGCCAGACATAGGCGGGGCCTGGCTGCTCTTCAATGCCTGGCTGAGCTCCTCCCGCCTGCTCCCCGACCTTTCTGTCCCTACACCTCCCCACAGCATCTACCACACAGAAGTGGGCAGGCGAGTGAGCTGGGAAACTCCCGTTGCCAGGCTGCCAGCTGAGTATAATTAGCCTCACCACTCCCACAGAGGCGACACTGTGTGCTTGCCAAGGCCTCTGCCTTCTCCGCTTGTTGGCTGCTCCTCAGGACAGTTGAACCCGCAACCTCACTTCACTGGGGAAAAAGCCTGAAAACAAAAGAAGAGGGGAACATAACCAAAATGGGGAGGCCTGATCTTGGTGATGGGTCCTGGAGGCAGCAGCGGCCTTGGGGTGGCTGTTTTACCCTCAGCCCTCAGCCCTTCAGCTCCTTCCCCCGAGCCATTCCAGGCCCAGTGAACAGTGGAATGGGAAGATGCATCTCTGGGAATCTCCAGATAGCAGCTGCCTTTGCTGTCTGGGGGTTTCTGTAACAAAGCCTTGTAGGAGCTGGCCACAGGGCCTCAGCTGTTCTAGATCATATGTTTCAAGTGGTTTTGCTTTTGAGGAACCTGCTGCCCAAGACTTCAAGTGCCAACATTGACCATGCATGTCCTAAGGTCTCCACTGGCCACAGCCTCATTCTCCACACACACCCTGGCTCCCACCCACTTACTGCTGGTCCTGAACTCCTCTGGCCAAGGAAAGCTGGACAGATGTTGGTAAGTGTGTTTCCTTTGACCCTGGAGTGATTCCAGGCTGTGCTGAAGCTCAGAAAGGCAGTCAGAGAAAGCCTGAGGCATGAGTCCTGTCTTGAGAAGGAACCTCAACACACCTACTCTGTCCTTTTGGGAGGCAAATGGCACATTCGAAATGCAGAAACAAAAACTTTGCTGATCATGAGTTTCCTCCTCGGAGACCCACTTTTCTGTTACTGCTGAAGGAGCTAGTCAATCCCAGACAACCCAGGGACGCACCAAAGCCCTTCGTGGGCTGGGATTGTAGCTCAGCGGTAGAGTGCTTGCCTCACATGCAGGAGGCACTGGGATCGATCCTCAGCACCACACAAAAATAAATAAATAAAATAAGGGTATTTGTGTCCATCTACAACTAAAACAAAATTTTTTAAAAAAGAAGCCCTTCCTGTTGTGATCCAAACTCTTTAGTTTTGTCACCAGCTCCTCTCTACATTGACTAATTTGTCCTTCAAATATACTATTTGTCCATCCACTTATCCACCCATTTCTTCAATTATTTTGAGATAGGATCTTGCTAAATTGCTGAGGCTGCCCGTGCACCCGCAGTCCTCCTATTTCAGCCTCCATAGGCTACGGAATTATAGGCATGTGCCATCATGGCGAGTTCTATTTCTTTATTTATATTTATCATAAACCAAGACTGATAGTGATAAAAATCTTCCTTCCATTTGTGAGAGACAGGGGCAGATTAATAGGTGTTACTGTTATTGCTATGGGCCAGTCTGACTAGTTACCAATTTCTGGTTTTCCTCCTGCCTTTCATATGGGCTTGCTCCACTGGATCCTGCCTCGGTAGAAGCCAAAAAAAGTTCTCAGGCAGCAAGCCGTAGTAGACATCATTCTTGTGTCTAGTGTTTATCATGTCACAGTGGTGGAACTGGACTACACACCCTGGCAGGCTGGCTCTGGCTGCGTGGAAAAATGCCCTTGTCCTCTGGCTGCCTTTTGGTGTTGGCCAATGGGAAGCCTGGAGAAAGATCAAAGGGAGGAAGGAAAGGGATGTCCGTATTCATTCCCTGACAACCTCCCCACAAGGTCTCCCAGACTGGGCTGTGACCCTGAAAGGAAGATCACAGCTCTTCTCCTGGAATCTAATAAGTAATGTTAGTGCCTCTGCCATTACCTCCAGGTTGCTACAGCATCGCTGGTGCTTCTTCTACACCTTTTCCAGCTTTGTAAATAGTCCCTTCGTAAATGGACACAAATGGACAGCCACTGCCCCATACTGTCTCTCAGCTCTAGGTAGAAAAAGACTTAGGTTGTCCGGAGTCTTATCAGTTTACTGCTTCTCATATTTTTTATTTCATTTAATTTTTTTTAATTTAAATGATTACAAAAGAATGTACAGTGAAAATTCCTCCTTCCTGTCTTTCTCAAACACACAATTCTCCCTATAGGAAAGCATTGAAATGCTTTGTTTTATTTTTGTGCTTAAATATGTCTAAAATAAAATCTACCTTTTTTTTGGTTTCAGAGATTGAACTCAGGGGTATTCGACCACTGAGCCACATCCTTAGCCCTATTTTTTTGTGTTTTATTTAGAGACAGGGTCTCACCGAGTTGCTTAGTGCCTCGCCGTTATTGAGGCTGGTTTTGAACTTGTGATTCTCCTGTCTCAGCCTCCCAAAGTGCTGGGATTACAGGCGTGCACCACCGTGCCCAGCTTAAAATTTACCTGGAATGGAGTACAGGGACACATGCATGATAGGCAAGTGCTTTACCATTGAGCTATACCCCCAGCCTTTTAAAATTAATTAATTAATTAATTAAGTGTTTGGACACAGCGTCTCATTAAGTTGCTGAGACTGGCCTTAAACTTGTGATCCTCCTGCCTCAGCCTCCCAGGTTGCTAGGATTACAGGTGTGTGCCACAACATCCAGACATTTTTAATCATTTTAAAGTATATAGTTCAGTGGCATAAAGTACATTCACATTCTTGTGCAACCATCACCACATCCATCTCCAGAACTTTCTATTTTTCACCGGTTGAGACTGTATCCTTTAAATACTAACTTCCTGGTAGGTTTTTGTGATTCCTTCCAGAGATACTGGATGTATATTCTAGCAAATACATGTAAATATTCTTCTTCCTTTAAGAAAACACCAATTATTTTGTTTAGTAATGCATCTCAGATATCCTTTCCTATTATGCAATTTCTCATCATTCTGCTCAGCTTTCCTTGTATGGATATAGCCCTTGTCACGTGGATGGAGACTGAAGGTGTTTGCAATCCTTTGCTGCAGATAGACCTGAAGTGTATTTGGTTTGCTGCTAACTCCCTGCTCCCTTTCCTAGTGTATCTCCCATTCTCTCTCCCCGCAAGCTACACCAAACAACCCCCAGATTTCAGAGCCTCCAGGTCATCAGACTTTGCTTACTCCCTGTGTTCTGGATTTGCTCTTCCTTTCAGGAGCTCCCTGTTTCTTTACTTCTAGTTCCATAATAGCCCAGCACATCTCTAGGCCCTGTCTCCTAGACTGGCAGCCTATGTTCCAGATATGACAAACTCTGGGAAGCAAAGAAGCCCTCGATGTTCCCTGCATCCATGGGTGGGAATGTTTTCCTGATGCTTACTCTGGGAAGCACCCATACCAGGTCTGTAGGGAGGGGCCCAGCTCTTGTTTACAAATTCGAGTTTTTCCCTGGTACTGGTGATTAAAACCAGAGCTGTTCTACCCCTGAGCTATATCCTCAGCCTCACCTTTTTACCCCTCCCCTTTTTTTTCCAGCTAAATGCTGAGGCTGGCCTCGAACTTGCAATCCTCTTGTTTCAGCCTCCCAAGTAGCTGAGATGACAGAATGTGCTACTTTTGGTCTCCAAAGTTTATTAATTTATACCTGAATTTGCTAACACCTACCCTGGGAGTCAAGAGCACGCAGAGCCTATTTTTTCATCCATACCCTATATTGTTTTTCTACTCTAGCACTCCCACTATTATCACCACTTTCTATTTAAAAAAGGAATTGTAGAAGCTGGGTGCAGTGGTACAATCCTGTAATCCCAGCTGCTCAGGAAGCTGAGGCAGGAGGATCTCAAATTTAAGGCCACCCTGGGCAATTTAGTGGGATACTCATTTCAAAATAAAAAGTGTTTAAAGGGCTGGGGATGTAGCTCAGTGGTAGAGCACTTGCCTGGCATGCTCAAGGCCCTAGGTTCAATCCCTAGCACTGAATAAAAAAAGAAAACAAAACAAAGAATTGCAGAAAAACAGGAGAACTGGATGGAGTGGTGCACACCTATAACTCCAGCAACTTGAGAGCCTAAGGCAGCAGTACCACAAGTTTGAATTCAGCCTCAGAAATTTAGCAAGACCTTGTCTCAAAATTTAAAAAAAAAAAAAGGTCAAGGTATGTAGCTCAATGGTTAAGTGCCCTTGATTTCAATCCCTAATCCCTAAGGGGGAAAAAAAGAGAAAAGGGGAATAAAATGGTAGAGAAAGCTCTCCTCCCTCAAACAAATATAGAACTCAAAATTTATGCTAGATGGTGTAGGATAAATCACAAAGAAAAATGCTTTTCGCCTAATACTAACAATAATCAACATAAATGCGTTTATGATGCCTAAAGAGCACATAACACCCTAGGAAACAGATACTGTGTTTTTCACCCTTTAACTGATGAAGAAAGAGGTTCAGAGAAGTAAAGGGGCCAAAAGGTCAACACTAGAAGTGGGACTGAATCAGTCCCTAGACTTAAAAATCTCTAGGAATGCATGTCCATTAGCTGTGAGTTTGGCCAGAGGCCCTAAAATGGGCACTAAGAGGGGATTAATTAACATGAAAAAACTAAAGGAAACAAGGCCCTGGGAGCAACCACCAAAGATGCAAAACTATGTCAAGTTTCAAGACGAGCTTTCAAGGGACACTGTGAGGAACACCTAGAATTGGCTGGCGGGCTGGAGACCAGCTAAATAGATAGGATGACTTGAGAGCTTCCTCTGACCAAGACAGTGGGGCAGGCAGAGAGGAGGATCCTCTCTGTGCAGGTGGCTAAATCATATTGTAATCTCTACTTTTAGTAAGTACAGAAACTTTCAGAAAGGATCTTGTCCCAAAAGGTTGAGGGATGGTGCTTTGATTCCTTTCGAGACCAAATAAAGGTGAAATCTGGGGGTTAGGGTTAGGAGGTTCAGTAGAAGGGATGAGAAGGGATGACCACAATGTAAGGAATGAATTCAGCTGTGTAAAAATGAAGATCCATGACCAGCACCTTTCCTACAGCTTCCTCTCCTGTCCACCATAAAGTCTGAACTGCTTCTAGTAGTGAGGGTATTTCAGATTCCTGACCTAAAGAAACCCCAGCAAAGCAGGGATAGAGATGATGCTTGGGTTGAAGGAGGCCTCATCCACAAAGACGGCTCTCTGCAGTAAACCTTTCTCCCTTCTAGTTTCTTGAGGGTCAGTGGAGAGAAGCTTTCAGGAGAAAGCAGAGGCTAGGAGACCACTTGGGGGATGTTCTGAGTGTCCCCCTTGCTGAGGTCCCACCCTTCTGGGCCTTCTGGGAGAGCATTCAGGACAAGAATAGCCAAATTCATTAGAACGGTAAGCACTTCAGTACCACTCATCCTGACCCAGTACCTGGATGTGTAGGCCCACAGGGACAGGCTATTGAGGACAGATAGATGGGCCAGCCTCACATACAAAGGGCATGTACTCAAACCACAGCAGCCCAGATGGTGCCAGATGAGGGTTTAAGAAAAGTACAAGCAGGGAGCAGCAGGGTGGGCAGCCCTGAGACAATGGCTGGCAGAGGTTGGGCAGCTCACGAGGCTGAGTCTAGGCCTCACACCTGGCTGAGCACTGCTCCTGAGAGGGCTCTAGAGCCTTGGCCTCGCACCTCCTCACACACTTAAGACCCTTCGCTACTTCAGGGAAGGAATGTGAGAGCACGAAGAGGAGGAAAAAAAAGTACAGAAAGAAAGAAAATCTTCTGACCTGGAGTTTCTGAACTCCTTACAGGAGTATAAATGATACAGAACTGTTTAGGAAGCTCCTCAAAGAGAAAAAGGCTTCCCAGTCTCTAACTCTATAGACACTCTGGACTTGGGATAAGGGCGGAGCTGAGGGGCGAGGCCTGCCTGAGTTTCCTGGAATGATTCCAGGGGAGGTGGCAAAAGTTAGAAAGGGCCAAGTGGCATGTCCAGACAGATGGGCTTTTCCATGGCAGCAGGCTGCAGAGTCCTATGTACTGGGAGTGCATGGGCAAAGGAGAAAGAACAGCTGCAGAGGGAACTTGTGGGCAAGAAGTGACAGCCCAGAAGTGATCAGACAGGGAACTCCAGCAGACGCCAGGTGGACAGCTGGCCTAGGATGGATAAGCTCCAGCCTCCTCCCATGTGCTGTGTAAATGCACCTGGGCTCAAGAAAATGCCAGGAACTGACAGGAGGGTGGGAGAGGAACAGCCAACCTCTGGACTGACTCAATCAGTGCTGAGTGTCTGCCACCTCAGGGGAGCAGGAACTGAAACAAAGAAATGAGATCGAGGAAGAAAAATAAATTTTTGTACAAATATGTGCATTGAAATTCTAACACGCAGCTGGGCGCGGTGGCGCAAGCCTGTAATCCCAGCACTTCGGGAGGCTGAGACAGAATTGTGGGTTCAAAGCCAGCCTCAGCAACAGCAAGGTGCTAAGCAACTCAGTGAGACCCTGTCTCTACATCAAACACAAAATAGGGCTGGGGATGCGGCTCAGTGGTTGAGTACCCCTGAGTTCAATCTCCAGTACAAAAAAAAAAAAAAAATTCTAACACACTACATATAAGACAGAAAACCCAGAATCTATAAGGATCAAATTTATACACTAAAACACTACAAACAAAAGGCAATATGCTGGGGAAAATGACTACATTTCACATAATAAAATACAAAGTTTCTTTGTAAAGATCTTCCTTCCTCTAGCTGCCCTCTCTTTCCACCCTTTGGTACTGGAAATTGAATCCAGGGGCACTCTAACACTGAGCTATATTTCCAGCCTTTTTTTTATTTTTTAATTTGAGACAGGATCTTGATAACTTACCTAGATTGTCCTCAAACTTGTGATCCTCTTGTCTTAGGCTCCCAAGTCCCTGGGACTGTAAATATGCACCACTACATTTGGCCATAAGTTTAGTGAAGTCTGATAATGGTGGGAGGACAGAGAAGCAGCCTCTCTCATGGCTATTGATGAGAGCATCAATTGTTACAACCTTGCCGGGCCTGGTGGTGCAGGCCTGTAATCTCAGCGGCTCAGGAGGCTGAGGCAGGAGGATCACTGGGTTCAAAGCCAGCCTCAGCAAAGCCAGGCACTAAGCAACTCAGTAAGACCCTGTCTCTACATAAAACACAAAATAGGGCTGGGAATGTGGCTCAGTGGTGAGTACCCTTGAGTTCAATATCCGGTACCAAAAAAAAAGTTACAACCTCATTCATTGAGAGCAATTTGGCAATATCTTTCAAAACTAAAGTACACATTTCCTTTGACCATTGTTCCAATTCTAGGAATTTACCCTGTAGTATATCCCCACATATCCACAAGGATGTTTGTTCACGTAGTATGCTTTTGTAATGGCAAAAAATTTGGAACAACCTAAAGGTCTATAAGCAGGGAACTGAATAATAAATAAATAATGATATATCAATGGAATACTATGTGGCCCTTAAAAACGAAATGGATTTGTGTATGCTAATATGGACAAATCTCTGAGAAACAATTAACTTCTGAAAAAACAAAATGAATCAGGCACAGTAATAAACATCTATAATCCCAGCTACTCAGAAGGTTGAGGCAGGAGGATCACAAGTTCAAAGTCAGGTTGGGTAATTCATTGAGGCCCTGTCTTAAAGTCAAAAATATAAAAAAGGGTTGTGGTGGGGCTGAGGTTGTAGCTCAGTGGTAAAGCACTTGCCTAGCATGGGTGAAGCCCTGGGTTTGATCCTCAGCACCACATAAAAACAAATAAATAAAATAAAAGTTAAATTATTAAAAAAATAATAAAAATAAAAAAGGGTTCAGAATATAGCTCAGTGCTAGAACATTTGCCATGCCTGAGGCCCTGGGTTCAATCCCCAGTACACATACACAGAAAAACAACCGAGGTGAAAAATTATTATAGTTGTCTCCCATTTGCATTTAATTAATTAACTACTTAATTAATTTTTTTGTAGTACTGAGGCTTGAACCAAGGAATGCTTTGCACTGAGCTATATCCAATCCCCCTTTCTCTCTCTCCTTCTCTCTCTCTCTCTGTCTCTCTCTCTTTGTGGTGCTAGGAATCGAACCCAGAGCCTTGCACAAGCTAGACAAGCCCTCTACCACTGAGTTGCATTCCTGTTTTTTTTTTTTTTTAATATTTTGAGACAGGGTCCCACTAAATTTTCCGGGTTGGCCTTGATCTTACAATCCTCCTGCCTCAGCCTCCCAAGTAGCTGGGATTATAGGTGACCCATTTGTATTTTTAAAAAAGAATCTATAGGGAGCCGGGCGCGGTGGCTCAAGCCTGTAATCCCAGCACTTAGGGAGGCTGAGACAGGAGAATCGCGAGTTCAAAGCCAGCCTCAGCAATGGCGAGGCAGTAAGCAACTCAGTGAGACCCTGTCTCTACATAAAACACAAAATGGGGCTGGAGGTGTGGCTCAGTGGTCAAGTGCCCCTGAGTTCAATCCCCAGTACCAAAAAAAAAAAAAAAAAAAAAAAAAAGAATCTATAGGGCTGGGGTTGTGGCTCAGTGGTAGAGCACTTGCCTCGCACACATGAGGCACTGGGTTTGATCCTCAGCACCACATACAAAATACATAAATAAATAAAATAAAGGTTTGAAAAAATCTTATTAAAAAAAGAATCTATATACAAATAATGCATGTTTGTGCATGGATATTTTCTAAAAGAGCACAAAAGCTTAAAATCTATGTCTATATAGAATAATTTTGTACTATTTGAACGGTTTAGCATCTGTGGATGTTTTATTTTTATCATGGCTTATAAGATGCAGGGACAAGTGGGAGCTAAGGACTAGTGGGAGGAAGTTACAGCAAACACTTATGCCAGCCTAGAGCCAGGGGTAGTGGGAGGTTTTGTGGGGGAAATCGGTGCTTTCCATGTTACAACCTTAGATATCATGACCTGAGTCACAGCCACCTTACAGACTGTGATAAAAGTTCACAACCTTCCAAAGGCTGGCATTGAGGCTTCCGGTGGGGCTAGGAAGGACCAATAAAAAAGCAAATGCAGGGAGAGGAAGAGAATCAGGGCTCTTGTCCCTGGCTGGGTTGTTGTCCCGCTTCCAGCTTCCACAGGAACTGTAACAATGACTCCAATAGACTTGACCTGTCCTAGAAACAGAAACTCCTATTTCTCAACAAAATCTACCTAAGCGCAAAGGTGAGATCAACAAAGAGTTTCAAAGATAAGTTTAGATTATTATTAATAAGAATGGAAATACTTGTCTAAAACAAGATGACATTCAAAGCCCAGCAGCATATGAGTAATAAGGGAACTGCAAACATGAAGCAAACAAAACTAATCAAATTCAAACAAGGAGACCCCATTTTCCAAGCATCGGATTAGCAAAAAATGTTAAGGATGGCTACAATCCAATGTTGGTGAGAGGATGGGCAAACAGGTGCTCTCAAGCACTCTGGGGGTGAGTGAAAATGAGCCCAGGCTTTTTGGAGAACAACTAGGGAGTCGTAGCACTCCCTAGTGATATGTGGATTCACTCTGATCCGGCAGTTTCACTTCTGGGGATCCTACCTTCTGACATCCTTACACAAGACATACACAAGGATGTTTTATTTCAGCACTGTTTATCTAGTAAAATATTGGGAAAAAATTAAATGATCATTAAATGGAAACCAGATAAATAATTTATGATACAGCTATACCTTGGAATCCCTTAAAAGACAGAGGTAGATTTAAATCACTTACTTGGAACGATCACTAAGGCATTTTGACAAATTAACAAGTTAAAAATATGATACACATAGAATTATTTCTGTGTATTTATTAAGTCCCTTCCTAATCCTTAGATTATACCATTCCTAAAAACAGATCTGAAAGGATGTACACACACAATAAAGAGTGGTTATCCCGGCTGGAGTTGCAGTTCAGTAGTGGAGCACTTGCTCAGCATGTGTGAGGCACTGGGTTCGATCCTTAGCACCACATAAAAATAAATAAATAAATAAATAAATAAATAAATAAATTGTGTCCATCTACAACTAATAAAAGAGAGTGGTTACCTATGAGGAGAAAGGGGAATTGGGGTGGAGTAATAAAGAGGTATTGTAAGTTTTACTACATATATTTCTGTGTTGGATCTTTAATTTTATAGTTTTTAAACAATGAACATGCATGAATGTATTACTTAGCGATGGTATTAATGCTCATGATGGGTAGTGTACACTGGCTTCATTAGTTACTAGGCATGTAAGAAAAACAACGAAAACTCAAGGTGGCTTTTTTTTTTTTTTCCTATAAAAATAGGGCTAATAAGCTAGGCATGTGGCACAGGCCCATAATCCCAGCTGCTTGGGAGGCTGAGGCAGGAGGATCTCAAGTTCAAGCTAGCATGGGAAACTTAGTGAAGATATGGTTCAGTGGTAGAGAGTCCCTGGGTTCAATCACCAGTACCAACCCCCTCATAAAAAGGGCTAATAATAGGTTTGTTGTGAGGGTAACATGAATTGATACAAACAAAATGCTTGGAACAGAGACTGGTAAGTGTTGCATTATGATTACTTATGTAAACATAAGCTTTACTTCACAAGTAGGTATGTGCTTGGGTGGAGACTCACACCTTAAAGTCACAGCTCACATGAGTGTGAGTTGGAAAGAGAGATGCCAGGTATGAATGTCTGCCTCGAAAGGAGAGTCTCATCCTACTGAGAGTGGGAAGCCAGACTGAGAAGACCGCTCCCTGGCCAGCATCCACTCTTCTGACAGACATTCTCAACATCATTGTGCTGACAGGAATTCATGTCAAGCTTTTCTGACACTGTTTGAGGTGGCCAGTATTGCTGACCATAGAGGTAGAACCCATCTGGTCTAAGATACAAGTTCCACGGAGGCACTGGTGACTTGCAGGATGGACATGTGTTCGGGATCTTCCTATGGGTTCTCATCTGGAACCTCTGGCATTCAGCACTAGGAGAGCGATCCTGGGAACAGCATTGCAGGCTTTGGACCAGGAGACTCACTTACATAACTCTTGTGCTTTGGAGACCCACATAGACTGCTCGGTTCCTCCAATAACAGATTCCACTCATAACTTCAAGGACATTTTAATTTTTTTCCCCCCAAACTTGATGACATTCTCTCTCTCTGTTGGTAGAAATTAAGCACAACTTTTTTTACCCCCTTTATAAACAACATACTTCATCAGGGGTGATCAGCCCTTGCTGGTATGACGATTTAAAAATACATGCAGAGGGCTGAGGGTATAACCCAGTGATAGAGCACTTGCCCAGCACGCTCGAGACTCAAGGTTTGATTCCCAGCATGGCAACAACACTAACAAAAATATTGCAGAGAAACACTGTTTGTATAGTATTTAAATTTGTGTGTTTGCATGTGTGTGCATGCACTCATGCTCACATGTGCTTTAACATCTCTACCCTGGCAAAGGTGCAAGAAACTTAATATATGCATCCATTTCTGTGAGCAAGGTAAGTTCCTACACGCCTTTTGGATAGTATCTTGGCAATATCTCTCAAGAACTAGAAAAACATTCATGGTAGTTTCTTTTTTTGGGAGGGGGGTGCTGGAGATTGAACTCAGGGGCACTCAACCACTGATCCACATCCTCAGCCCTATTTTGTGTTTTATGTAAAGACAGGGTCTCACTGAGTTGCTTAGCGCCTCGCCATTGCTGAGGCTGGCTTTAAACTAGTGATTCTCCTGTCTCAGCCTCCCTAAATGCTAGGATTACAGGCTTGTGCCACCACGCCCGGCTAGTTTCTTTCTGAGAATTTATCTCAAGGGAAAATATAAATCAAAAAGGAAAGATAGAAAAGTAAAGCAAATTCCATTTTGCTGCTATCTTATTTAAATATACAAAATTGCAAACAAATTGTCCTATAGAAGCTGGGCTTAGTAGCACAAGCCTGTAATCCCAATTACTTAGGAGGTTGAGGCAGATGGATCACAAGTTCAAGGTAGCCTGGGTAACTTAGTGGGACCCTATCTCAAACAAAGTGGTGGGGATTTAGTTCAGCGGTAGAATACTTGCCTAGCATGCACAAGGCCTGGGTTCCATCCCCAGTGCTAGAAAAAAAAACAGTAAAAAGTACTATAGAGGGACATAGTCATTTGTAGAATATTATTCAATTATTAAAAAAGATGATATGAGGACTGTATAGGTACACAGAAATGCCAATAAGAAAGAAGTATAAAATAATACCTATACTGCCCTATAATTACAACCATATAAAAGCATGCACACACACAGACACACAGACTCACGGCCTGAGTGATGAGCAGCTGGATCCTTTCCTGAATGTATCACACACTAGCCAGTCCCCCCTCCTCCAGGGTCCTGTAGCAATGAGCTGAATTCATCACCTAGTGCTCCCTCAGGCATAGAGAGGGTGCTCAATGCATGTTTGGGAAGAAATGTTCTGTTGATGTTGCTATGATGCTTGGTAGTACCACTTAAAAACTAAAAACAGTGAATTTAGATTCAAACTTGATCATGGTCTGTCCAGGTCTTGGCCTCTACTGAATCCTAACCAAAGCCTTCCTGTGATTTACATATTTTATTCAAATGGTGTGGTGTTTATCATGTAGCCACCTCCTAGCTATCTCCAACATTTGTAAGAAAGCATCTGTGTGCCTTTATATGAAGTGGAGGGTTTTGAAAGTTCAGGCAGCACTCAGAAAATAACTGCTTAAAAAGGAAAAGAGTTTTTCAGGGAGCTGTTTAGATCTTATCTGGAGAACCCAAGAATCAAGACACTTGGGCTAGTTTATTTGTAGTCCCACTTAGGAAAAGCAGGTGAGCTAAAGGCCTGCGATTCAGTGGGAAGTAGAGATGGGGCTGGGACCAGGGCTGCACTAGCCACCAGGAAGCATCAGTTTAAGCCGAGTGTGGTGGTGCATACCTGTAATCCCAGCACTTTGGGAGGCTGAGACAGGAGAATCGCAAGTTCAAAACCAGCCTCAGCAATGGCAAGGCGTTAAGCAACTCAGTGAGACCCTGTCTCTACATAAAACACAAAATAGGGCTGGGGACATGGCTTAGTGATCGAGTGGCCCTGAGTTCAATCCCTGGTGCCAAAAAAAAAAAGATCATCAGTTTAGAGCAGTGCTGCCTTCTGTCCAGTCACAGAAGGAATAGTGAATGTCCTAGTAGCCACGTTAAAACAATAGGTGAAATTACTTTTGACTTATTTAATCAGAAAACTCCAAGACATAATTTTACATATAATTGATGAAAATTATTTTTTATTAATTTTATATTCCTTTTTTCTTACTAAGTCCTTGAAATCCAGTGTGTATGTGTGTGTGTGTGTGGATGGGTATGTGTGTGTGTATGTGTGTAAGTTTTAGGGGAGGTACTCAGAATTGAACTCCAAGGGGCGCTTTACCTCTGAGCTTCAGCCCTAGCTCTTTTCTTTTTTTTAAATTTTTTTTTTTTTTTTGGGTACCAGGGATTGAACTCAGGGGTACTCAACCACTGAGCCACATCCTCAGCCCTATTTTGTGTTTTATGTAGAGACAGGGTCTCACTGAGTTGCTTAGCGCCTCACCGTCGCTGAGGCTGGCTTTGAACTCGCGATTCTCCTGTCTCAGCCTCCTTAAGTGCTGGGATTACAGGCTTGAGCCACCGCGCCCGGCTTTTAAATATTTTTTCAGTTGTAGATGGATACAATGTCTTTATTTTATTGCTTTATATGTGGTGCAGAGGATCGAACCCAGGGCCTCACGCATGCAAGGCAAGCGCTCTACTGCTGAGCTACAATCCCAGCCCAGCCCTAGCTCTTTTCATTTTTTATTTTGAGACAGGGTCTCACTGCTATATTGCTGAGGCTGGCTTCAAACTTCCAACCCTCCTGCCTCCTTCTCCAGAGTCACTGAGATTACAGGCATGTGTCACTGCGTCCAGCAAAATCCAGTGTATATTTTATACTTATAGCATATCTCATTTCAGATTATATACTTTTCATATGGTTAATAGTGGGCCGAGAGTGTAGCTCAGTGATACAGTGCTTGCCTAGAAGCAATGTCCTGAATTTGATCCCCAGTGATACCAGCCTTGGAAATCAGGATTGGGTCCTCGTTCCCCTGGGGTTGAAGATTAAACACCCGAGAAATGCCAAAGCAAGCATAGAAATCAAATTTTATTTAAGACAAGAGAGAGAGAGAGAGAGAGAGAGAGAGAGAGAGAGAGAGAGAGAGAGAGGGAGAGAGAGAGAGAGAGAAGAGAGAGAAGAGAGAGGAGAGAGAGGAGAGAAAGAAATACTCCTCCTGAGAGGAGCTGGTGACCCAGAACTGGTGCCAGTGGGAGTGGGGATGTCTTGCATTTTTATAGATCTCAGGTTTCTGCCTATCTTGCTTAGGTGACCAAAAGGTAGGAAAAGAGCCGCCCCTGGGGTACTCACTAGTGTGATTCCTGGGAGGTGTTGGTAACCTGGGGAGGGTGAAGGGCGGTAGGGGGGTTGGGGGGTAGCTCTGCAGATGTTAGCATTTTGTTTCCTTTTCTTTGAATTAGCCCCATCTTCCCTGCGTGATCATTTATTATCTATGCTGTCTTTTACCCTGTCTTACCAGCACTGCTAAATAAATAAATAAAAGAGGAAAAAAACCCAAAACAGGTCAATAGCAAGCTATGAACAATGACTGCTCTATTGAATAGCACAGATCCAGCACTGTTGTTATGTCCCCTTTCCTTTTTTCCTCCCTCCCTCCTTTCATCCTTGCTTCCTTCCCTGCCTCCCCTTCATTTCCTCCCTTTCTCCTGTTTTTTTAGAAAAAACAGGTCATTCTTTAGGAGTCAAGAGAGATACCTGCCTGCCAACATCATTCACCTGGACAGAGAATCTGGGGAAACTTTATTTTCTAGAATTCTCTGCTACCTGATGGTGGTCCTTTCAGGTTTCTTGTAGCACACATGCCAGCAGTTACCTTCTTTGGGCCAGTGGTTAGCACACAAAAGTTTTCCCTGGACACATCCCACAGACTCCTCTTCCATGGTTGGAGGAACTAAGGTGAGCTGACCATCTCCTTGGAGTTTCAGGGACAGGCGTAACAGGCCTTTTATCTTTTCTGACAGCATGTTCAGTATTTACCAAGATTTGCCATGAGTAGAGTTTCACTCTGGATTGGAAGTAGGCAGGTAGCCAGAAGGTCCTTCTCACTTGAAGAGTCCCTGCATCCATCTCTGGGCTCGAGGGTAACTGAGCCCCAAAGTAGGGGGTGGGTCTCACAGAATTAATTATGTAAGTTGTTGTATGTCCTTCTGCAGTCCTGGAAATAAGCTTCAGGAGGAGAGATTTTGAGAAGAGGAATTTTGAGGAGATGAGAGGGACCGAGTAGGACAGAGGTCATCTTTTAGGCATAAATTTACCAGAAGTCATTATTCTTTATTTGCATTTCCTTTCCTTATCAAAGTAAAACACACACACACACACACACACACACACGCACACACACGCACACACGCACACAAGCACTTGCACTTACGCAATGGTTTGTGCAGTTGCTATGAGTCCAACAACGCTTGTCTGGGTGTGAGCCGGCACATGTCTGGCTTCCCGCACTGAGGGCAAAGGGACACACTGGGAATTTCTCAAATGTTCACAAGAATGTAGAGAGGGAGTTCTGAGTAATCACAATTCCTTGAACTTCTTGTGGGAAAATGTAGTCCTGATTTCCTTTTAGAGACAACAGTCTTTGAAAGCAGTTTTGCCATGAGAGTTTTTGTTTATGGTTAGAGAATGGCATAAATGCACGTCTATGGAAGGTCCCAGCAAGTGAGAAATCCTGTCACAGGGACATCCCACCCTAGGCACACAGCCAGCTTGAATTCCCCACCTTTCATTTAAGCTTGGTTAAGGTGATCAGCCTAATTAAGCTATTGATGTCCTTATCACCTTGTTCCTTAGGACCCTTGGAGTTCTTTCCCTTATTCTGTCCTGTGTGCCTCTGGTATCTCCCAGGTAGAACCTCAGACACCAAGCGTCCAGGGGGCAAGACATCCACCTATGATTTGGATGTGCCAAGGGGCCACTTATAACCCAATCCTGCTGCTAAACTTGCTCCTCCAGCAGAATTATGTATCCAGTGCCACATCTTCTCTGGGTTCCAGTCCCCCAAACTTCTAGGTTGATAATTAGGTAATTTGATTTACTCAGGAGCAGACAAAGAAAGAAAAGGGATGAGAAGAGGAAATAAAAAGCCACCCAAAGCCAAGGTGCCTGGGTCCCTTTCTCTCTGGTAGAGAATAGCTATGGTGGCAACTGCCCAAACCACAGTGTCCAACCCACTAACGGTGGGGATTTCCAGCCAGGGAGGAGGTGCTACAGGGCTGGTGGAGCTTGCAGTGTGGACAGCTGCCGGCACCCATTGTGTTGGGACAACCTGACTGGATAGCCTGACGGAGGACAGCTTGATAGGTCCACAGGTGCCTGCTCACTCCTCCCAGCCTGACCATACTGGCTTACCCTGGGCTCTTAGCATCTGTCACCAGGATTTTTTTTCCCAAGGAGAACCATAATAATAATAACAATAATCTGATTTCAAGGATTCAACCCACAGCAGCTATTTATAATTCCAAGAAAAAGCCTAGGTACCAAATGGTGCTATTCCTTCAAAGAGGGATTGTTCCCATCTTCCTGGAGGGATACAGAGGGAGAGCAAGTGCATACGGCACATGGGCCTCTTTGCTCTCAGCTAGCCATCAGCTTACTTTGTGGAGATCCTTGTTCTGTGCGGTCCCTCTCAGGGGCCACACAAACATCACTCCTCTTCCCTGAGGATCAATACCTACAGGGAATACCTACATTGAAGAGTATGGGTTTCAGAGTTTTATACCAGCTTCACTTCATTCTTTCTGTCGTTCTTTCAAGTCATCTGACAGACTGAATGGAAATTCTGGGGGCTAAGGATACAGAACTGACTCCTCCTAGGCCTGGCTCCACCTAGACAGCTGGAAAGGCCCATCTCCTGTGTTGGCTCGGTTTCCCTCAAAGAGGTGGAGAGCCCTCACTTTGAAAAGTGCCTACAGAGTAGTTCTGCTCCTTTGTGAATAAGCTTTGGCAAGCACTTGACTGAGTCAGCCTCAGTGACACAACACGTGACTTCAAATTGCCCAGAAGTATGACTGGCACTGCGGCCTGTGCCTCCCCTCCTGGAGGGGCTCTGGATGAGCCACTGCCAATTCAGAACAAGGACAGGGAGCTGAAGAATATCTTCCTTGAGCCGGGTGCGGTGGCGCACGCCTGTAATCCCAGCACTTAGGGAGGCTGAGACTGGAGAATCACGAGTTCAAAGCCAGCCTCAGCAAGGGTGAGGCACTAAGCAACCCAGTGAGATCCTGTCTCTACATAAAACAGCGAGGCACTAAGCAACTCAGTGAGATCCTGTCTCTAAGTAAAACACAAAATAGGGTTGAGGATGTGGCTCAGTGGTCGAGTGTCCCTGAGTTAAAAACCAGTCAGCTGCCGAGTTTCAAGGCCTTGTCCATACATGGTACATTCCCTGAAGGTAACTTGAGGTAAACACTGATTTAAAAAAAAAATTAACTAAGCAGAGCATATTTCTCTAGGAGAAACAAATTAATTCCCTTATGGGTTTCCTAAGAAGGTGGGAAAGTGGAGTATGCTCTTACTTGGGAGTGGAGATATCCAGTCCAACTCCAACAGCTTGCTGGTGACACCTTGATTATTGACCACGAAGGCATATCGCTGACTTTTCCTGGGACAGGCTGAGGGTCTGTTTCAGTCATGGTTCTCCCTGGTCACACCCCTAGAATTCCTGGTTCCTGACATACTGGACCCAAGTGACCCACACTGAACATCCACTTGGTCCACCCTGGGAATGGCCCCACTTCTCTTAGAGTAGGACAGAGCAGAAACAGAGGGAGGTAGTGGATAGCCATTCCTGCATGCACTGGGCCAGCTGGAAGCCAAGCAGCTGGTGGCTTGTCAATGTCAGGCTGAGGCCTGAGTCATGGCTCTGTCATAGCCCTCACTTGAAGGACTGACCCACAGAGGAAATTACACAGCACTCTGTGGCCCATGGTGAAGGCAGGGGCTTTTCCAAAGGCACCAACTGGGAAGGCAAAAGCAGTGTCACCCACGTTGGAATCTAAAGCTTGGGGACCCCTTCTAACTGCAGAGGAGGGACCAGATGACTACACCTTGACCCATTTGTTATGGAGCTGCATGCTCACCAAACCAGTCTTGACCCATGCAGTTCCTTGAACTGCAGCTCCCAGTCCATCTGTAGCCACTCATCCAGAATCTATACTAGCCCCAGAAGCTCACTGACTGTCCCTCCATTAGAAAAGACAGGGAATCTCTAAGGTACCTGTACGACTCTGGAAAACTACATTATATTCTCTCTGTGCTCAGTGGTGTACACCTGTGGTCCAGTCCTAGATTTTCAAGAGGAAGAGGCAGGAGACTACCTTGAGCCCAGGAGTTCAAAGCCAGCTTGGGCAACACAGCAGGACCCTGTCTCTAAAATGATAAAGTAAAAATAAATAAATAAATAAATAAATAAATAAATAAATAAACAAACCCTCTGTGCCTCAGTTTCCTCATCTGTAAAAGAGGTTTGAACACATCTCATTAAGTTGTGAACACATCTCACTAAATGAGAACATATCTCTCTGGCATAGAGCGGCACAGAGTAGGTGCTCTGTACATGTTCCTAGTTCTCAGCCTGCTCAGATGCAAAATCCAGATTGGCACCAACCCCCAGCCTCAACTATCAGAGTTTCCCCCTTGGCTTCCCCCATATCCAGTCCCTCAACCCTCCATGCAAATGTGTGGCTGAAGGAGAAGCAGGAAGCACCATTGTCGTAATAGTTGATTCATCTTAGTGTGAATGCTGGCCCAACTTGAGACACCACACTCAAAGGGCAGACCACTGAGAAGGACTCTTTCACCCTCCCTTCGCCAAACAGTGTGTGTGTGTGTGTGTGTGTGTGTGTGTGTGTAAAGGGAACAATATTCATTGTGCACCTACTGTGTGCCAGGCCAGTGCTAAGCCCTGCGCTTTCGGTATTTCATTTAATCAGCACAATTTGCTGGGCTGCTTCTGCGTCATTCCAGTGTGGCTTTTCATACGGGCATTCTTCAGCTGAGTTGGGGGTGGGGAGCTCTATTTCTATTTTTATCTTCCATCAGAGGGTGCTCTGCTTGGGCCCCTTATCTCCCGTCCCTAACACTTTCACCTACATCCGGCTGCAACTAGAGGCTTTAGTTTTGCAAAGGGAACTTATGCTTCACATCCAGCCACCTCACCCTTCTCCCTCTGAGCCCCCTTTGAGGTCCCTTCTTCCAGGACATCATCTCCTAGCCTCCTGGCTAGATGGGGATGAGATCCATGCTTCTTCCTAGAACCCAGGAACCACCTGAGATAGGACATCTTCCTTTGCCTCCTGCTCCCAGCAGTTCAAGGGTTCACTTGGACCAACAGCCTCTCCCTGCAGAAGGCCAGGCATTGGAGGGCAGACCAGGACTCCAACTGGCTCAGGAACTCCCTTGGGGTCCTCACACACCACTGTGTTTGATTTATTCTAGCTCATTCTACTCTGGCTGAGCGTTAGAGTACAGTTCGGAGTCATGGGTACAGTAGGGATTCTGCATTGTGACTTTTCTTTTTTTGGGGGGGTACTGGGGAATGAATCCAGGGGTGCTTAACCACTGAACCACATCCCCAGCCCTTTTTTGTATTTTATTTAGAGACAGGGTCTCACTGAGTTATTTAGGGCCTCACTAAATTGCTGAGGCTGGATTTGAACTTGCGATTTTCCTGCCTCAGCCTCCCAAGCCTCTGGGATTATAGGCATTCGTCACCACACCTGGCTGCATTGTGAATTTATATCCATGAAGAACTTAAAGTTATTCTGCATGTGATTTTTTTCAGTGCTAAAGATCAGACCTGGGGCTTTGGGCAAGCTAAGGAAATGCTCTACCACTGAGTTACATCCTTATCCCCTCTGCTTGTGATATTTATAACTGCTTTGCCTGTAGGTAGAAGAAGAGGGCAATTATTATCTCTAATGTGCAGATAGAAACTGGGAGGCCCAGAGAGGTAAAGGGCACTTATGATGGGAATTCAGCTGCTTCACTATCTTCTGATTCTTACCTTGGGGCCACTTTCCTCCACCAAGTGCCACAGTGCTGGTCTGAGTGCTTGCCATTCCAGCTAGAATAGGCAGGACTCAGGGAGAGAGTTCTGGGAACATCTCTTCCCAGGGAACAAAGACCAGGAGACCCATGGCTGGGTCTTTGAATGGCTGACTGGCTCTGGGCATTGAAGAAGAGCTATAGCTTTAGTGTCCTGCAGCTGCGGTCTTCTTGGGAGACAAACTGGGCACCTCTCTCTTCATGTGATAATGTCTGACACAGAGATGACACTTAAATACCAATTTCCTGTGCACCAGGTATAGAAATATTTTCCAAGAATGGACTTATTTCATTTTCAGAAAACTCTAAGGTGCAGTATTATCATTTCCATTTTACAGATGAGAATATGGAGGCACAGAGAGGTTAAAAAATTTGTTCAAGATCACACAGAGAGGGGCTGGGGTTATGGCGCAGTGGTAGCGTGCTCGCCTAGCACGCGTGAGGCACTGGGTTCAATCCTCAGCACCACATAAAAATAAAATAAAGGTATTCTATCTGCCTACAACTAAAAAATAAATACTTTAAAAAAAAAAAAAAAAAAAAAAGATCACACAGAGAGCCGGGCGTGGTGGCACACTTTTGTAATCTCAGCACTTAGGGAGGCTGAGACAGGAGAATTGCGAGTTCAAAGCCAGCCTCAGCAACAGTGAGGTGCTAAGCAACTCAGTGAGACCCTGTCTCTACATAAAACACAAAATAGGACTGGGGATGTGGCTCAGTGGTCGAGTACCCCTGAGTGCAATCTCCAGTACCAAAAAAAGAAAAAAATCACATATAGAGGAAGTATCCAATAAATGCGACTTTCTTTAACTCCTTTTAAACTTAACCCCTTGGGGCAGAAAGTAAGTTTGATTCCTAAAACTGCTCTGGACATAGGTTCAAATATCCTCAATCTATTTTCCTCATTCATTCATCTGCATAAGACCAAAAGTGCACTTTTATTGGTAGGTACAATTGTGGGTGGTGTTTTGTTGTTTTTTGGTACCAGGGATTGAATGCAGGGGCACTTAACCACTGAGCCACATCCTCAGCCTTTTTTAAAATTTTTTATTCTGAGACAAGCTCTTGCGAACTTGTTCAGGTCCTCTCTAAGTTGCTGAGGTTGGCTCTGAACCTGCGATCCTCCTCCCTCAAATCCCCAGCCACTGGGATTACAGGTGTGTGCCGCTGCGCACAGCATGATTTTATAAAAGCAAAGTGCTTTTTAATATTTTATGTTGTCAGGATTAGATAGATGTATGTTTATTCTCATTTTGGAGCAATCTATAATTATTGATGCTTTCCTTCATCTGGAACTCTTTGTACAAAGTGACCCAGAGAAGGGACAATGACAGAGCTGCTGAGTGGCGTCAGAGTGGAATATATGATTCAGAGCCTGTATCCTGTGGCCATTCAAGGGCTTTTCTGAACAGAGGACCTGACTATGTGCCAGGTCTTGAGTGACAGAGGTGCAGGATAAAGTGTGCCTAAAGACAGCTGGCCCAAAGCCCCACAGAGGGAAACCCATCCTCCATGAATAGGTTCAGGGAGGCAAACTAGCAGGAGGCAGGGCATTTTAGGGTGACAATTTTTGACTCTTGGGACATTTGGATGCAGCTATTTTTACACAGTTATCTTTAAACAAAACCACTTAAACATTAGCTAGCTGTGCCATGCATTTGTCCCTACACTTACGCTTGAGGGCAGTATAGTCAAAAGGGTCTTGTTTGGGGCGACATCAGTAGAAATACAGGGAGTAGACGGGTTAATGAGGGAAAGTAAAGTTGGGATTTATTTCCTTGACTTCCTATGGAGTCTTCAAGAGTGGCTGCTGGGCCACTTGCACAGTGGTGCATGCCTTTAATCCCAGTGGTTCTGGAGGCTGAGGCAGGAGGATCGTGAGTTCAAACAACTCAATTTGGTGAGGCCCAAAGCAACTCAGTGAGACCCTGTCTCTAAATAAAATACAAAAAAGGGCTGGGGATATGGCTCAGTAGCTAAATGCCCCTTGGTTCAATCCCTGGTACCAAAAAAAAAAAAAGTGGTTGCTGGTGACCTGAAGGTGACACAGAATTGTAGATGAAAACTCTCTTGGTTTCAAGTTTCTCCTGCTCTTTCACCCAGCCAAGTGTCTAGCCCAGACATCTTCCAGGAGCCCCAAGTCCTGCACTAACCTCTGACTTTGCCACATCCTGGCCTTGCCTTTGTAAACAGTCTTTTTAAAATCAAACGCTCTCCAGATTACCCACCATGTGTGCATGTGACAGTTGACTCCTGCTTGTTTCACTATCGATGCGCTCAACAGCTATCTCAAGCCCTCTCCTCTTCTCCAGGCTGTCCCTGACCTGATCCAATCAAAATGGCCTCCACAAATACTGTGTTCCATCCTGGGGATTCCAAGGTCTGGAAGATCCAAGCTGGATAGATTTAAAGATATGGATGGGTCTCCTGCCCGGTGGTTTGAATATTGCACATCCTGGGAGTAGTTCCCGCAGCAAGCACTCCTGAATCAGACGTGTTAGTGTGCCAACACATTCCTCTGGAGGCACTTGTTATCCTTGTGTCCATCATTGCAACAAATTGAGACCTCTTTTGAGCATCCAGGTGGACTAGCCCTTCCTCACCAGCACCGTCAGTGGGATGGCAAGTAAGCAGCCCAAGTTCACGTCCAGCCCTATAAGGAATATTGGAGACAGGCAGGTGGGGACACATAGGGTGATGTCTTTTTTTGACCTGTGCAGCACAGGGAGACTGACTTCCCATCAGTTTTTGGAGAAAGAGGAAACACTCACAGGCCAGTCCATGCTCTGCACTCTCGGTTTTTTTCCAAAATATATCCTGTTACCAAAACTTGAGTTGGATGAACCCTATTGTGGCCTCTTCCCCAGGTGCACAGATGTACAGCCAGAGATCAGGGAAGGGACTGGAACTCAAAGGAGTCTGGACTTTGCAATCTAGAGGAGAAGTTGGGGAGCTTCCCACAAACTCCCCAAACACCTTGAGTACACCGGCAAGGAAGGGGTCTGGGAGGTGGAATTTGCTCCTGAGCTAGACTAGAGTCCAGTACTCCCAGCTTAGCACAGCACCCTCCCCTCTAATCTTGCTCTCCTGAGCCATTTTCTGAGCAACTTTTCTAAACCCCTTACCAAAGTCCTGGACTCTCAGGTCAAAGAGGTTTTGCTGAAAAATGGTTGTTCAAAAACTGGAGAGGGATGATCCCTGGCACGTTAAGGAAAGTAAATGCCACTCCCTGAAGCCCTCCCTGATGACCCCTATAGGAATGATTGTTCACCTCTCTGAAATCCTCAGACCCTCAGGATATTTCAAGGTAGGCTCCAAATGTTCATATTCATTTATATCAATCCATATTTTGCACATAATATCAGTGTTCCTTCCTCCTGCACCATACCCAGATTCCTAAGCAATTTTCCACCTCCTCATTCATGCCCAACCTGGGGAGTGTGTGTTAAATTTGCACCCAGCCTCACTCTGACTCTACCCCTGTTACTGGCTGCTGGAGGGTGGGTCATGAAATCCTCACCAGTGAGTATGATTATTCAGATAGGCTTCAAAGAATGAGGCTGAAGAGCCTGTCAAAATGTAAAACTAGCAAGCCAAAAAAAAAGAAAAAGGAAAAGTGTCTTCCCCTTATCAAGATCACAGGGGCCTTGTTCAATGAGCAGCTGGGACAAAGAGTTCTAGTTAAGATTCAAAGCAACCATTAAAAGAGCCAGTTTGGGAGGTGAAGTAATCCCCCATATGTAGCTGGACCCCTTCTTCCCTGGGGAAGGATCTGGGCAATCTTTCCTGCATTTGTAACTAGAGAATTCGGCAAATAGAAATATTTGGTTAAAGAGTTCCCCATGCTGGGCACAGTGGCACACACCTGTAATCCCAGCGGCTCAGGAGGCAGGAAGATTGCAAGTTCAAAGCCAGCCTCAGCAAAAGCAGGGTGCTAAGCAACTCAGTGAGACCCTGTCTCTAAATAAAATATAAAAATAGGGTGGGGATGTGACTCATTGGTTGAGTGCCCCTGAGTTCAATCCCCAGTACTCCACCCTGCCCCACCAAACAAAGAGTTCCCTGGGCCAGCACTTAGGGAGGCTGAGACAGGAGAATCGCGAGTTCAAAGCCAGCCTCAGCAACGGCGAGGTGCTAAGCAACTCAGTGAGACCCTGTCTCTACATAAAACACAAAATAGGGCTGGGGATGTGGCTCAGTGGTAGAGCACTTGCCTAGCATGTGTGAGGCACTGGGTTTGATTCTCAGCACCACATGTAAATAAATAAATAAAATAAAGATCCATCAATAACTAATAAAAATATTTTTTTAAAAAAGAGTTCTTTGTATCTGAAGCAGTCCTAGCTGTTAAGGTCAGTGTTGCCCTACTGGCTGTGACTTTTACTAGGCTACTTACTCATTGCACTTACGTCTTAAACAAGGAAAAATGAAATATAAAAGAGTCTTGGGAAACTAGAAAGCTTATTACAGGAATAACTCAGAAAAATGATTCAGCACTTTTTCATTCCACAAAGGGAACCAGAGTATTGCAAATAATGCACTTCCTGCTAAATAAGTGCATTTATCACTGACTCAGTGAGTTCTTACGCCCTCCAGAAGAATCAGATAAAGGCTCGTTTACTCAGGAACAAGACTTTTTATTCTTATCTTTGAGCGTAAAGGAGGCAGACAGATTTCTGGGACAGAAATCCCTGACTGACTCAAGGAAAGGACAAAGGTGTGTAGTTTTTATGGCATCTACAGGGTAGGCAGGGATCCAGTGTCTTGATAGCTTCTCTGCTTCATGTGATGCATGTCCCATTGCTACCATCTCTGCCTTACAGTGTGTTTTTTTACTATGCTAATAAAGTAAAGGTAACTGTAGGTTACTTTAATGACTATTCTACACGTGGATTTGCTATTCATTACCTGGAATTTTCCCCTTTATTATCTGGGAGACTTCCTAATATTATTTTCAGAAAGAAAGGAAAGACTGTTGTCCTGTCTTAGTAGGTTTGATTTTAGTGACCTTGTCTTGTTTGACTCTGGTTTCTTGGTATAGCTGCTAATTATATAGTCTCCAAAAGCTGAGTTGACTTCTCATCCTTCTGTCTCCTGGTGTGTTATCTTAATTTTATGGCCTTAAAGACTATTCCACTTTTATTTTTTATTTTTAGTTGTTGATGGATCTTTATTTATTTTATTTATTTATATGTGGTGCTGAGAATTGAACCCAGTACCTCATGCATGCTAGGCAAGTGCTTTACCACTGAGCCACAACCCCAGCCCCAGACTATTCCATTTTTTTTTTTTTTGGTACTGGAGATTGAACTCAGGGGCACTAGACCACTGAGCTGCATCCCCAGCCCTATTTTTGTATTTTATGTAGAGACAGGGTCTCATTGAGTTGCTTAGCGCCTCGCTGTTGCTGAGGCTGGCTTTGAACTCACGATTCTCCTGTCTCAGCCTCCCTAGGTGCTGGGATTACAGGCTTACACCACCGCACCAGCTCTATTCCACTTTTTAACACCTGATTATCTGGTGTTAATACTAGCTTGATTGTTTCATTCTCTGCCCAGATAGATTTTACTCCCTTAATTCTAAGGGGTCCTGTTTTTCATGGGAGTTTCTTATTGTCTCAGATTTAGCGAGATTCTAACTCCTGAACTCTCTGTAGCAGCCCTAGGCTCAATTCCCAAGGACTCTGGGTTGGCAGGAATGGTGCTCTCACTTTTTCAGAAATGGAAGGGTCTGGAATGACCGAGTGACATGATGCACTTCTGCAAGAGGACTAAAGACTTGTTTGGGTCTGGTAGCCAAGGCATTCTTCTGGAATACCAGGAAATATTGAACTATTAATCCATCTCAAGCAATAGTGCTAACAGAAAATTTACCTATGAATAGAACATGCAATCAAAGCCAAACTTTCAAACAGCCTGAGCAATGGTTATCTAGTTTTTCTTTACTATCCATTTGCTCTTATTAAGTGTATTATTTTATAGAACATATATGAATTATAATTAGTCAAGAAATTGGAAGGGGGCTGGGATTGTAGCTCAGTGGTAAAGCGCTTGCTTTGCATGCATGAGGTGCTGGGTTTGATCCTCAGCACCACATAAAAATAAATAAATAAAGATGTTGTGTCCATCTACAACTAATATATATATGTTGGAAGGATGGAAATAAAGTTACTGAGGATTGAATCTGGGGACTCACTCATGCTAGGCAAGCACTCTATCAATGAGCTACACCTCCAGCTCTTTTTATTTTTTATTTTGAGAGAAAGTCTTGCTAAATTGCCAATGCTGGCCTTGTATTTGTGATCCTCCTGCTTCAGCCTCCCAAGTAGTTGGGATTACAGGCAAATACCACTGCACCCACCTACTTAAATTGTTTGTTTATTTTTTTTGAAGGACTTTCCCAGATGTCATTCTCTCCTTACCAACTCTGTAATTTTCTTAATTTTGAGCAGGCCTCACATAGTGTATATTTCAGCCAACAAGAACTCAGTCAATTGCAGAATATCCCAGCTTTGTACATCACATTGTGTCACCCACTTGCTGAGGTCAACCACACTGTGGTTTGGTCTGAAACTGACTTGAAGAGTTGAGAGAGTTACAGACCTGTCCAGGAGTCCTTGATCTGGGGACTGAACACAGTGCTGCCTCAGTCACAGGGCTCAGGACTGGGGAGGGGGAGTGTTCTGAGATTAGACTGACTCTTTCTCTCTCATACACACAAACGCATGGTGATGCAGCTCCTTCCTTATTCAGAAACACTTTTCTCTAAAAAGAGATAAGAAGAAGGCTCAGGGCCTAGCATGCATGAGGCCCTTGGGTTCAATCCCCAGCACCATGACAAGAGAGAGAGGGAGAGAAGGGGGGGGAGGGAGGGAGAGAAGAGAGAGAGAAGGAGGAGGGAGGGAGAAAAGAGATGACAGATGTTTCTGTAAGCTACTCAACTAGCCATAGAACTTCTTTCATTCAGATGGTCCCTCTCTGGGCTGGGGGTCATCAGCACTGTTCCCATGAGCTGCCTTGATGCTACTTTCCTAAGCACCAACAGTTCTTGAGAACAGGAGCCATAATAAATTTTTGAAACTACTTGTAACACTTTTTAAAATTTTTTGTTTTTAGTTGTAGATGGACATTGAAAGGACCAGACTAAAGCCATTTTGTGACTCTAGGCCTCTTGTCCAGAGCCCTAGGCCCCCCACCCAGTTACTGGAAGTTGCAACACAATCAACAGCACCCCTCCCTGGCACCAAAAAGTGGTTCTGCAACTTGAGTCAGCTAATCAGAAGGCCAGGCAATGAGCTCACTGTAGCCAGACCTATCAATAACCTAAAGGTCAACTGGGCCCATTGTAGCCAGACCTATCAGTCTAAAGGCCCACTGACCACCCAGTGACTTCACCCATCCCCATCCAATCCTACTGCTGATCCCCCTGCGCGCGTTTTCCCTTACCCAATCATGTAACACCAAGGCATGTACTCCCCTGCTTGCGATTGTAACCCATAAAAATCCCTGCTCCCCTAGACTCAGGGCTGCGCTTCCTAACCCGCTGCATCGGTGTGGGTTGGCAGACCCTGCTCGAGTTTGAATTAAAGACCCTTTTGTGATTACATCGGAATCGGACTCCTGGTGGTCTCTGGTGGTCTCGAGTATGGGCATTACAGACACAATATCTTTATTTATTTATTTTTATGTGGTGCAGAGGATCAAACCCAGTGCCTCACACGTGCGAGGCAAGTGCTTTACCACTGAGCCACAACCCCAGCCCTACTTGTAGCACTTCTAAAATATGTACTTAAAAAGTAATCTAATGAGGGGCTGAGGTTATGGCGCAGTGGTAGCGTGCTCGCCTAGCACGCAGGAGGCACTGGGTTCGATCCTCAGCACCACATAAAAATAAAATAAAGATATTGTGTCCACCTACAACTAAAAAATAAACATTTAAAAAAAAAAAAAAGTAATCTAATGAGGCGGAGTGTGGTGGTGCCCACCTGTAATCCCAGCTACTTGGGAGACTGAGGCAGGATGATCATAAATTTGAGGCCAGCATGGGAAACTTAGCAAAACCTTGTCTGAAAATAAAAATAGAAAGGGCTGAGGTAATCCCTAGCAACACATACACACACACACTTTATATTCTTATGTTTGAGCATAAGGGAGGTTGGCAGATTTTATTTTTGTTTTAATAATAATTTATATATATATATATATTGGTACTGGGGATATATGGGTACTAGGGATTGAACTCAGGGGATACTCGACCACTGAGCCACATTCCCAGCTCCATTTTGTATTTTATTTAGAGACAGGGTCTCACTGAGTTGCTTAGCGCCTCACCATTGCTGAGACTGGCTTTGAACTTGTGATTCTCCTGCCTCAGCCTCCCGAGCTACTGGGATCATAGGCATGCGCCACCACGCCCAGCTTAAATATAATTTTAACACATACACACACACACACACACACACGCACGCACACACGCACGCACGCACGGGCTGGGAATGTAGCTCGGTGGCAAAAGGCCCCTGGGTTGTTCAATCTCCACTACTGCAAAATACAATTACCAAAAGAAAAAAAGAAAGGAAGAAAGGAAGGAAAAGAAAACGAAGGAAAAGAAAGGAAGGACAAAAAAAAACACCCAAGGCTTGACCAACTTTTAGACCACAGACGTGTGTAGGGAAGTTGGTTCTTGTTTTAGCTCTGTGGAGAAGCCTGGGTGAATGAGACAGTTTCCGGAGAAAAGCAAAGATGCCCAATGCCCAGCTGAGCTCCCAGCTGAATGCAGGCACCGGAGCAATACCAGGTGGCACCCAGAAACCACAGAGCTAAAGCAAGAACCAGCTTCCCTGCACACCTACTCAGAGCTGCAGCTGTCACAGGCTTTGCGTGCTGATCGGAGGGCCCACAGACGTGAGGGCGGTGACCACTGGTGAATGTGAGGGATGTGATAGTTGAGATGGATGTTAGTGACCACAGATGAACGTGAGGAATGTGACCACTGAGAGAGAGGTGAGGGACGTGCTAGCTCCCAGGCAGGACAGAAGGGTGGGAGGGATCAATTCTATCTCGGGGTGACAGGAAGAAAAGGTGAAGGAGCTGAGGTTGCTTAAATCCCCAGTACTGGGAGGGAAAAAAGTAACTTCAAAAAAGTGAGTATGGTGGAGCTTGCCTGTCATCTCAGCAACTCAGGAGGTTTAGGCAGGAGGAGAGTTTGAGGCCAGCCTGGGCAATCTGGCAAGACTGTATCTCAAAATAAAAAATAAAAACAGCTGGAGGTATAGTTCCATGATAAAGTGACCCTGAGTTTAATCCTCAGTGCTGGAAAGTAATGATGATAATGAAGAAGAAGAAGGAGGAGGAGGAGGAGGAGGAGGAGGAGGAGGAGGAGGAGGAGGAGGAGGAGGAGAAGAAGAAGAAGAAGAAGAAGAAGAAGAAGAAGAAGAAGAAGAAGAAGAAGAAGAAGAAGAAGAAGAAGAAGAAAGTAATCCAATGAGCAGCATATGTTTATCTTATCCTTTATTTTATTTTATTTTTTGGTACTAGGGGGGTTGAACTGGAAGTAGGGTACTTTACTACTAAACTACATCCCCAGTCCTTTTTTTATTTTGAGACCAAGTCTCTGTAAATTGCTTAGGGCCTTGCTAAATTGGTGAAGATGGCCTTGAACTTACCATCCTCCCGAATCAGCCTCTTGAGTTCCTAGGATTATAGGTATGTGTCACCATGCCTAGACACTTTATATAATTTTAAAATGGCTTCTATCCTGGTTTGTTTATAGGTATGCATTTGATATGCTCTTGATCACTGTGCACATTTTTCTTTGTAGTTTCTTTTCTGACTTAATGTCCTATGATAAATATCTCAGATACATTTTCATCTGTTTCAGTTTTCTATTGCTGTGTAACAAAGGGCCTCAAAATTTAATGGCTTAAGAAGACCTTGATTTATTGTTGTTGTTGTTGTTATTATTATTATTATTATTTTTGTGGTGCTAAGGATTAGAACCCAGGGCCTTGTACATGCAAGGCAAGCACTCTACAACTAAGCTCCAGCCTGATTTATTATTTTTCATGATCCTATGTGTAGGCAAAAAGGTTTCTTTGTGCCACCTGCTATTGCTCAGGTGGCTGCACTCAGCTGGGAGCTCAGCCGGCCATCTCTGTTCCTCTCTGGGTCTTGTTCTCTCAGGCTTCTCCATAATCCTGCTGGCTAGCCAGGACTTCCTGAAAGCAAGCTAGGTTCAAAGAGGAGTGCTCGGAAAGGACAGATGTAAAATATGAGCACTTCGTGAGGCTTTTCTTGTGTCATGCCTCCTGAAAGACCCATTGGCCAAAGTCAACCGCATAGCCAAGACCAGTGTCAGTGTGGGAAAGAACTATGAAAGGGCATAGATTCCAGGATTGTTCCTCCTTAGAGGGCGCCAATGTAATAGTCCACCACAGCTTCATTCTTATTCCAGAAGACTATTAATAGTTGTGGACTTGACCTTTTCCAATTGAGAGCTAGCCTGATGCTGGAACTGTGATTTTGCAAGGACGAGGTTTGAATTGTGCACCTCCAGCCCAGTGTACAGAAGTGAAATTACTTGCTGGTGAGTGAGCACCTGGTGTTTCCCTGGCACTTGACTCCTGTCAAGGCTTGGTTGGCCTCTGCTCATCTTGGCTGGCTACAGGTCAGTTCTCACAAAGTGGGGTTGGGGAGGGGGAACAACACCTTTTTACTTTGTGAGGGGAAAAAAAAAAGTACATCATGTGATAGGCACGGTGGCGCATGCCTATAATCTCTGTGGTTTAGGAGGCTGAGACAGAAGAATCATGAGTTTAAACCAGCCTCAGCAAGAAGTGAGGCACTAAGCAACTCAATGAGACCCTGTCTCTAAATAAAATACAAGATAGGGCTAGGGATGTGGCTCAGTGGGCGAGTGCCCCTGAGTTGAATCCCACGTACAAAAAAAGAGAAGACATCATGTGAGAGTTAAAACTAGTGATTAGGCCAGGCGCAGTGGCTCAAGCCTGTAATCCCAGCCCTTAGGGAGGCTGAGACAGGAGAATCGCGAGTTCAAAGCCAGCCTCAGCAAGGGCGAGGCACTAAGCAACTCAGTGAGACTCTGTCTCTACATAAAACACAAAATGGGGCTGGGGATGTGGCTCAGTGGTTGAGTGCCCCTGAGTTCAATCCCTGGTACCCCAAAAAAAAAAAAAAAAAAAAACACAAAACAGGGCTGGAGATGTGGCTCAAGTGGTCAAGTGCCTCTGAGTTCAATCTCCAGTACCAAAAAAACCCAAACAAACAAACAAAAACTAGTGATTAGCCAGGCGCCTAGCACATACCTATAATCCCAGCAGCTCTGGAGGCTGAGGCAGGAGGATCGCTAGTTCAAAGCCAGCCTCGGCAATTTAGCAAGGCCCTACACAACTCAGCAAGATCCTGTTTCTAAATAAGCTATAAAAAGGGCTGGGGATGTGGCTCAGTGGTTAAGCGCCCCTAGGTTCAATCCCCGGTACCAAAAAAAAAAAAAAAAATTCCAACAAACAAAACAAAACAAAATTAGTGATTATTGAAAAGAATGAGCAGATGATGCAAAAGTACCCACAAGACATACAGGGACCCTCAGAAGACATGAGTCAGGGGGTGAGGAGCCATAGAAATGTTTCCCTATGTCCATGTTTGGAAACTAGCAAAGCTCTTGACATACCTGTTATGGATGCTGCTGTATTCATGTAACCAGGCTTTTTTTTTAATATATTTTTTTAGTTGTAGATGGACACAATATCTTTATTTATTTGTTTTTATGTGGTGCTGAGGATCAAACCCAGTGCCTCATGCATGCAAGGCAAGCGCTCTACCACTGAGCCACAATCCCAGCCCGTAACAAATATTAACAGATATTAACAGAATTTAAGTATAAAGGGAAAATTACTTACCCAGTTGTACCACTCCAATTTCCAGATTCTCTCTGTGAATACCTCTCAAGCCAGAGACACAGCCAAAGGCCTCCCACCTGCCCAACACTCACAACCCTGTCCCTTGTAGCTGTTCCAGGTCTGCAGCCATATTCTTATATGATTTTGCATACATGTAAGCATAGAGTAGGTATATTTTGTATTTTTTCTAAAA
The DNA here is from genome assembly GCA_028644305.1 of Xerus rutilus. Lineage (NCBI taxonomy): Eukaryota > Metazoa > Chordata > Mammalia > Rodentia > Sciuridae > Xerus > Xerus rutilus. The sequence continues at coordinate 57,235,305 of CM053401.1, read as the reverse complement.
TCCATCATATATAACTTCCCTTTTCCTGTTACACAGTTTAACTTTTCTCCTAAGGGTGGGTATATGGGTTTTCCACATTGTTGACATTATAAATAGCATTGCTATGAATATCTCTGCACATTTCTCTAAAGTGGGCTAAGAAGAATCAATATAGCTCTTTTTTTTGCCGGAGGAGGGGTACTGGGGGTTGAACCATCCACATCTTAGTTCAGTGTGGTTTAACATGTGTTTAATCAGATTAATCTATCAGTATTTTCTTATTTGATCATTCCTTTTTTAAACTTAGAAAGTCACCAGGCACAGTGGCACATGTCTGTAATTCCAGCAACTTGGGAGCTTGAGGCAGGAAGATGGCAAGTTCAAGGCCAGCCTGGGCAACCTATCAAGACCCTGTCTCAAAATAAAAAAAGGCCTGAGGGATATAGCCCTGTGGTGGAGTGCCCCTGATTTCAATTGCCAGTACCACTAAAGAAACAAACATAGCTGGGCGTAGTTGTGGTCGCCTGTAATCCCAGCACTTAGGGAGGCTGAGACAGGAGAATCGCGAGTTCAAAGCCAGCCTCAGCAAAGGCAAGGCACTAAGCAACTTAGTGAGACCCTGTCTCTACATAAAACACAAAATAGGGCTGGGGATGTGGCTCAGTGGTTGAGTGCCCCTGAGTTCAATCCCCACTACCAAAAAAAAAAAAAAAAAAAAAAGGAAGGAAACATACTTAGAAAAATCCTCTCATCTTCGATATTATATTACATATTTTCTTTCATTTTAAAAAAGATGTTAAGATTTTTGTTCCTTATTTTATAACTAACTCCCACCCATCTGGAACTTTTTTTGGTGGGGTTGATCTAGGAACAGTTGAAAATTTGCAACAAGAGTTATGTTGAGCCTAATGCAGTGGTGTACACCTGTAATCCCAGCGAATAGGGAGACTGAGGCAGGAGGATTGCAAGTTTGAGGCCAGCCTCACTAACTTAGTGTGGTCCTGAGCAACTTAGGAAGACCCTGTCTCAAATAAATAAATAAATAAATAAATAGATAGATAGATAGATAGATAGATAGATAAACAATTGGCTGGTGGTGACAGTGTAACTCAGTGGTAGGGTGCCCCTGGGTTCAATCACTGGTACTACAGAGAGACAGAGAGAGAGATGGATGATGGAGAAAGATGGGAAGGAAGCAGCTGCTGAAATGATGTGGGCATGACATTTCCAATAGAAATATTGCAAAGAAGAAAGAAAAGAACTCTTGAGCCTCATGTACATTTTTTTCAAAAAAATATCCAGCACCTGATTGGGAATACACCTAATTGGGAATATTTCTAGCACCTAACAGAAAAGGCATAGGCTTTGCCCTCAGAGTGGAGAATCCAGAGGGGTGAGAGTCACAACACAGTGTTCTGACTACTCTAGTAACACTAAATAGGAAAAATGATAGCCTGGAATGATTCCTGGAGCACGATAACACTTACTTATGTAAATGAGAATAAAATCAACACTGCCAAAGACTAGTGCTAAGCCCCAGATATGAATATCCAAGAGTCTAAAAGTTCACAAAATGGGCTAGAAGGCTACACATGGAATTCAGGAAGAGTGCTCCCTTTAGAGACTTGAGAAGGGAAGGCATGGAGCAGGCGTGGTAAAGGGAAATTTTGCCGTTTGATGTATCACATCCCATTTCTTATAAAAAATGAGACAAGGATTACAAGGAAGTATCACACACAAATTATGATATTTCTGAGAAAAAAAAAATGCATTGGTTGAGAAATGTGCAAATGTGTGCGACCAAGGGGAATAATTGAGAAACCCTGAAGAGGGTGAGGAAGGGAAACTGCAGGCTGAAGAGGGGTTGGCCTGCCTGGCTGGACATGGGGATTAATGGGTGGGGTACACAGGACTTTTGATCAGAAGCAAGGACAAGCCAGAGGAGAGATTGTGGTAGGCAAGCATGACGTGTACCCTAAGGGCCTCAAACTTCCCCAAAGGACTTGGCAGCCTCACTTGGCAGCCTTCATCTTGATGGAAGACTTGCTCCCAGGCTGTGTGAAGGGGAACCTAAGGAACCATGGGACATTCAGGGGTGCCCTAGCTTAGAGTCAGCCCACCCACCCACCTACCCACCATCCACAGTAGCTTAAAACTCAGCAAAAATTGTAAAGCAGACAACTCTGAGGCCTGGAGAGGCCCTTCTAGGGGACAGTAATCATGCAGAGTAATTTTAGGAAAAGTCTCAGTAAGCTGGGAAATCCACAGGATGGAGACCAGGGCCAGGTGGAGGCTGGCTGCCATTTTAGGGGGTCCAGCGCTTAATACCCTGACCTCTTCAGAGGAGATAAACTCCTACCCACTTCCCTCCAGGACAGCTGAAGAGGTCAAGTCCTTCCTACTCACCCCCACTCCAGGAATGTGGCATCCACCCAGCCAATGGGATGTTCTTACCTAGGGTTTTGGCTCCCGGGTGAGCAGCTGAGGACACTGGCAGAGGTCATTTACAAAAGCAGGTGGAGTAGGCATGGCTGTGGCATCAACATCCTGGCCATGATCACTTCTGGCCTGCCGGACCTGTCATTTCCTGACCTTCCCAAGCTTGGTCTCTGTAATCACTTATCCATCCTGTGAGTTCTTCACCACATTAAATTCCTCTCTGCTTTAATTACTGGAGCTGATTTATCGCTCTTGGACACAAGCATCAGGATGGATTTAATCACTCAGCTGACCAGTGGGCTGCAGAGAATTAGCCCGAGTATCCTGCAATTTGCTCTTCATAATACGTCTCATATGTAATTCACACCCATGACCCCATCCAGGCCTGTATTTTCTTACTCCAAGCAACTGCAGAAGCTTCCTACTTGGGCTCCCTCCCAGCTCTTTCTGCCTCTCAAACTCTGAAGTATCACTGATGGATTTCTATCCTCTGACTTTGCTGCTCAAGAACTTAATGTGACTCACTATTGCCACAGGCCAAATCCAGGTGCCTACTGTAATCTGGTCCTGCTGCTACCATCTGACCATAAAAGCTTCCTCTTTGAAGGATGCCTGATAGATCACCTTGTTGCCTTCCCCAATAGAAGGTCTTGTCCTTTGTCTGTCTAAAGCTTGGTAAGAATTTAGGATAAAGGTTGTCTCACTGGATCTGCATCAGTGCTCTAGGAACTTGGTTTGAAGCTGTCACTGACCCTCCCTGGAGCGGCTGCCAGCATCTATAGAAGGCCTGGGTTGGGTCAGATGGTTACTAGTTATTCTTCACAGTTCTGAATTAAACCAATACTATACAAAGACCCTCTTGACTTTCATTTACCATTTTCCTTAAAGGGTTCCCAGCCTTGACAGAGGCCATAAAGGGACCATCCAAAGGCCCCCCTTTCTCTGCCTCCTCCTTCATCATGGCAATCCTGTGAGCCAGGTGAGTACAGGTTGGCTTACATGGTTGAACCTCAGGAAACTGGAGACAGACATTGATTTCAGACCCATGATGGCACAGAGCTCTCCTCGGCAACAGTCACACGTTCAAGGCCTGGCACTCTGTGTAGTCTGGTACTCTGTGATGCCATAGTCCACAGGACCAGCTTTTCTCAGGGAAAAAAACAAAACAGTAAAGCTATTCTCATTTTAAATTAGTTTTCAAAAATATCTATAGGAGGCCTGGGAGGATCAGGGACAGAGCATATAGGTTTGCATCACAAGTAACAGAGGCTCTGAGTGTGAGCTGCTGCCCAGGCCTCTCTGTCACCTGTGTCACGCATGTTGTCCTACTCTGAGTCACTTTCTGGCCATTGCTAGCACTTGGTTCTTCCCCAAACCCAGCTGCCTGCCAGCACAGGCCTCTGTGAGATGAGCACCCCGCTGGGCTGCTTCTCTAACTTAAAAGAATGGTCTTCCTTCTGGTCATTGCCCTCGAGCTGTCTAGACCCTGCCAGGGTTTTAGCACAGCGTTCTCAGGAGCTAAACGCCCCAGTTCCTGGGATATAATTAGACTAGTCTGAGTCCTCTCCTTGGGAGTGTTGCCTGTGTGTGTGTGTGTGTGTGGGTGGGTATGTGAGGGTGTGTGTGTGTGTGTGTGTGTGTGTGTGTGTGTGTGTGTGTGTGAGAGAGAGAGAGAGAGAGAGAGAGAGAGAAAGAGAGAGAGAGAGAGAAACTCGCAAGTGCTTGGCTGAAGGGTCAAGAGGTTGGTTTGTCAGGACATAGGGGTGCCTCCTGCAGAGAGAAAGCAGGCAAAGCTCCCTGGAGAGGAGCAGAGGAGAAGAACCCAGGTGTCTTCTGATGGTGTTTCAAGCCTCCTTTCACTGTCCCCTGCTCCAGTGAGGTTCTTGAGCTCTCAGTCAGGGGCTGGGTTATCTTGTAATGCAAATCTTACTCACTGTGGTCCTGGAGTATGCTCTGTGTCCTTTGGCTGTCCTTTTTCCTCAAGGATAGGTATGTGGAGCACATTCCACTGTGGATTAATATTTTTGAGAACAAATTAAAAATGAGAATAGCTTTACTGTTTTTTTTTCAATAATCGAAGTGATAGGAAGGGATAAAAAGAATATATTTCTCTGACATTGTTAGTGTTTTTTTAGGTGTGATGATGATTCAAGTTATGCTTTTAAAGCTGAGGATGTAACTCTCTAGTAGCGTGTGTGCTTAGCATGCCCTGGGTTCAGCCCACAGCATCACATACACACACACACACACATACACACACACACACACACACAAATTTAAACTTCTAAAATATAGTCTTTATGGACTAGGGATGTAATTCTATGTAATATTCAGCATGTGCAAGGCCTGGGTTTTATCCCCAGCACTACAAAGAATATAAAATAAATTCTTTATCTTTTAGGGATAAGTACAAAAATTTTTAGGGATGGCTTTATATGAAACGACAACTGGTGTTTACTATGATTTGGGGAGAGGTAGATGGAAGTATAAATGAAACAATATTGCCCATGAGATGATAACTAAAGCTGGAGATGGGACTTATTTTAATATTCTGTCTACATTTTTGCATATTTGAAGTTCTTTGTAGAAAGTTTTTTATTTTTTTAAGACTAAAATACAGCTACCCATCATCGTTGACATCTTGGGACATTTGTCACTTAAATATGTCAGAAGAACCCATTTTCTATGTTTGGAGACTGCTAAGTTGAAACAAAAATGCCAGGCACTCATTTTGCAGCCTCTCTCATGTGGCACATGACTGAGGCTCCAGTAATCTCACCCTCTGCTCAGACCTTGAATCAGAGGCTAATAATGGGAGGGATGGTGTAGAATCCATTCCAGGCACAGGGGATAGCCAAGGCCAGCAGTGTACACAGTTTGGGATGCTAGCAGCAGGGGCAAACTCATAGCATTTTCTCTCTGGCTTGCAGGCCAACTGGAGATTCTCAGGGCTCCTCCCACCCCAATTTTTTCACAAATCTCCTTTCTACCTAAATTACCCATAATTAGTTTTTTATTCGTTTGTATGTTTGTTTATAACCAATAATCTTGATGGGTAGAGCATTTGACTGTAATTTTTTATTTTTCATAGGATTATATTATGCAAAGTGTTCTGTAACATGTCTATTTCCCTTCCACTTAATGGCACATGGAGGCTGCCTCTGTAGGATACAGACATCTTCTCTCCCATATTCCCTCAAACACTGTCAGTGCTGCTGTAAGGTCGAGTGCTCTCTTTTCCTGCTTTTCCCACAAGTAGTTGGGAGGACAGGAAGGATCTCCATATAAAAATTCACCTTCTAGTCCTGTGTGGTGGTGCAGGTCTGGAATCCCAGCAACTCAGGAAACTGAGGTAGGAAGATTACAAGTTCCAGGCCAGCTTCAGAAATTTAGCTAGTCCCTAAGCAACTCTGTGAGAACCTGTCTCAAAACAAAAAAATAAAAAGGGCTGGGGATTTAGCTCAGTGGTAAGGTGAAGCCCCTGAGTTCAATTCTCAGCACCATAAATAATATAAAAAAAAAATAAAAATTTACTTTTTGTTTTGCAGAGGCAGGGTTGGGAGCTGGAAAACTCATACCTGATCAGTCTCCCCTTATAACAGTGGGCTCCTGGCACAGTCCCAGGAGAGGGGTGTTCATCACAGCATTCTATAACCATGTTGTGTTTCTCCACTGACACACATCTTTCAGGTACCTGTGACCTGGCCCATTGTTGATGATAAGAGCAGCAGTTTCTCTCATTTTCTTTGACTTCAACAAACTCTCAGAGGTCAGGAGTCTCCTAGGCTTGTACCTGATCTGGACTCATTGAAGACCCTCAGTTTCATACCTTTCATCAGCCCGTGGCAGCTCCTGTAGGTCAGGTCTGCACTTCACAGGTGTTGGGAGGCTGAGAAGGGCTGGGTAAGTGGGAACACTGGGTGAGGGACAGGTCAGGGAGCGTAAAGAGGAAAGACTGAAAGTCCTAGTTCGTCCTTAGCAGATCTGTTTCCTCAGGGCCTGGGTTACCCTGAGAGTAGAGGAAGGAGTGCTGCTTTGAAGGGAATGGCACGCTGTCAGATGCTCTTCACATTAATTTTTATATATATATATATATATATATATATATATATTTTTTTTTTTTTGGTACTGGGGATTGAACTCAGGGGCACTCGACCACTGAGCCACATCCCCAGCCCTATTTTGTGTTTTATATAGAGACAAGGTCTCACTGTGTTGCTTAGTATCTTGCCGTTGCTGAGGCTGGCTTTGAACTCGTGATTCTCCTGTCTCAGCCTCTCTAAGTGCTGGGATTATAGGCTTGTGCCACTGTGCCCAGCTACATTAATAATATTGATAATCTTCATAGGTTCTACTAAGAACCTACTATGTGCCAGGCCCTTTGCCAGAGTTTTACAGATACTGTTAGTGATAGTCATGCATCACAGGAACTCTGCCAGGCAGCTGTAATAACTCAACTTTATAGATGAGAAATTGAGACTCAGGTTAAGTAACAAGCCCAAGGTCATACAGATGAGGGCCCAGAGTGGGGCGCAGGTCAGGCTGAACCTTCAGGGATAGGTAATCACTCTGGAGGCTGCCTTTTTCCTGGCAGCCACCAGTGAGGTGTGTGCCTGCCATTTGGCTTCCCCCAGACCCAAGGTCTACAGGTGTCTGTTTGATGTACCTCTTTCCACCCCAGTGAGTCAGGTGGAAATTCACTTTTTTTTTTTTTTTTTAACTCACTCTTTTTTTTTTGGTACCAGGGATTGAACTCAGGGGCACTCGACCACTGAGCCACATCTTCAGCCCTATTTTGTGTTTTATGTAGAGACAGGGTCTCACTGAGTTGCTTAGTGCCTCGCCATTGCTGAGGCTGGCTTTGAACTCGCGATTCTCCTGTCTCAGCCTCCCTAAGTCCTGGGATTACAGGCTTGAGCCACCGCGCCTGGCTTTTAACTCACTCTTAATATCACATAATTTCTTCAGCGAGGGTTTCCCAGCTGGCTCTAAGGAGGCAGAGTTTTCTCCCTTTTTTGCTGAAGAGTTCCTGTTCTCAAAAACCCTGATGGTAGAGGCTGGGGGTGGGCGTGGGGCTCAGTCGTGGAGCTCTTGCCTACGCTGGGAGCAGAGCTGGGGCTGGAGCCTCTTTCCCTGTGGCCAGGAGGCCTCTCACCCACTAAAGCCTGGTGTGCCAGGACTGCCCACAGCAATTGCAATGAGCCAGATGCTCATGTCCTCCCACAAACTCATGTAGAAATCCTGACCTACAAGATGATGTATTAGGAGCTGGGGCCCTTGGGAGGGGATTAGATGATTGAGTGATTGCACATGAAATTCTAAAACAAATGAAGCTTGTTCTCCGATTTCCTCTCCTTTATCCTCCCTATCCTGGCTACCTGCTCCACTCCCCACATGCCAGCCACCCTGCTGTTCATGGATTGGTTCATGTCCTGAATTTTTAGCTTTTTTTTTTTTGATACATCAAAATGTACTTGTCATGTGTCCTATTACTTAGGACTTTAGGCCTAATGACTAATCAGACTAAAGTAATACTCCCCTCTTCTATCCCCCAAATTACTGTCTAAATTAACATGACGTCATTCTTGCATTATCTTCATTATAATAACTACTATTTCAAGAGACTCTTGCCCAGATAAATAACTTGATTGTTCATTACAGGAATTTCTCAAAAGACTCATAAACTCTTTAAAAAGGAAGCATCAATAGATATTTCATACCTAAGACTCTTCAAACCCCTCACCTTGCTGTTTCACTAACATGAAATTGCTATATGATGATCTTTCCTCCAACTCAATCAAGCTCCTGCACCAAAAAATCCTCCTTAAACCAAACTTGCAATTCCCAGTGAGAAATGACCTCTTTCCTCCTACCACACATGCTATTTAGAGGTTCTGAGGAGATATCCTGCCTGCCCACTAAGCAATGGCCTCAGTTCTATCTTATTAGCAAGTTAGGGGCTTCTGTTTAGACAGCCAGCATTGGGCAAGATCAAAGATCACATGCCTGCCAACATCTCTCTTCCCCAAAGAAGAAACTCTAGTGCCCTCCTTTCAGAAAGCCCTTTTGATGGGACTGACACTGAGGCCCAGCTAAAAGCCAGGAGAGAAGACTTCTGGAGTCAAGCTGAGTCTAGAGGTCATTTACATCCTCCATGTGTGTGGAGCTGTTTAAGTGGGGGTGCTTGTGGGACCATGGGTGGCAGCCATGTGCACAGAGCTCCTCATCACACATTTCAGGCCTGAGAAGTACTACACACTCTGGTCATGATCAGTCATGGGAGGTACTATTATTAATTCTCATCCTGAAGAGAGAAAGCTGTCTACTCCTACTTGACTTGTGGATGGCTGGATATTTATTCATCTATGGCTTAGGTTTCTACTTCAAATCAAAGATTTACTGAGTGTTTTGAGGAAGAAAACAATTGGTGACGCACGCCTGTAATCCCAGCACTTTGGGAGGCTGAGACACGAGAATCAGGAGTTCAAAGCCAGCCTCAGCAACGGCGAGGCGCTAAGCAACTCAGTGAGACCCTGTCTCTACATAAAACACAAAATAGGGCTGGGGATGTGACTCAGTGGTCGAGTATCCCTGAGTTCAATCCCTGGTACCAAAAAAAAAAAAATGTCTATAGAACTGGCTGCTCCATAGGTAGGTCACACACAGCTTTTGCCATACAACAGAGTCTTCCACAGTGACTTTGCTCCTCAGGGTTAGAGGTGGAAAGGCATTCAAAGGAAAACATTAAAAATCAGCTTAAAATTGAATCAATACTAGAACATTTCACCTGAAAGAAGTTCATTCACTGGTCGTTAAGAAGTTGCATTTGCTTGTTTGTTTTGGGCATCCCCAGAGAGGAATATTAAAATACTGCAAAATTTTTAAAAGTCTGACCAAAATGTATAATGTGGTGACTTTGGGTAGACCCAAGCCTCAGTCAGAAGCAAACATAGACCACACACTGGAAACTCCTGGAAGGAGAGACGTGCCTCACTTCCTTTATTAACACCATATGAAACTTTATGCTAAAATTTTGGGGGGGGCAGTGAATTAGGATTTGGGTTCATATCTGCCTGAGTCCCAAAGTATTGTTCAGTTACTGGTCTTCTAAGATCTTAGATCTTATATTTTCTGCATCATTTTGCAGTTTCTATAAGACTCTTTTTTTTTTTAAATGAACTTCAGCTTGGGCTAGTTAGGCCCTACCAGCCACATTGAAATCACATGTAACTTTATTTTTTGCAGTGCTAGGGATTGAACCTAGGGACTTGGGCAGGCTAGGCCAGTGCTCTACCACTGAACATAAGGAATATATTCCTAATCGATGATCTGAAATCACTTTTATTACTGGGAATGCCAACATTTACTTGGAAGCTGTTTCATACCACAGGTTAGGAATGTGGAACTGGACCTGAGCCACATCTGGCTCTGCCATTGATTGGCTGTGTGACCCAGGCTATTTCTTTTTGTTGTTGGCAGGTGCTGAGGATTGAATCCAGGGCCTCACGAATGCTAAACACTTGTTCTACCACTGAGATATATCCTTGGCCTTGGGCCATGTTTCTTCACTTTGCTATGCTTCATTTGAAAGAAATATGAAAATAATAATAATACCTACTTCACAGGTGGTTTGAGAATTACAGGAGTTAGCCTTAAGCATCTTAGTGAGGCACCGTCTCAAAAAATAAATAAATAAATAAATAAAAACAACAATAACAAAAAAAACTAAAAAAGGGCTGGGATATGGTTCAGTGGTTAAGTGTCCCTGGGTTCAATTCTTGGTACTGAAGGAAAAAAAGAAAAAAAAGGAGAATTACAGGAGTTCACTTAGACTATTGTCTGGCACATTGTAAATATTATATATACATTTAATAAAAAACTGAAATTATTTGAATATTTTATCCCATAATAAATACTGTCATAGATCAATTAAATACCATTGTGAATAAAATATTGTACAAAATGAAAATATAGTAATTTTTAAAATATTGTATACAATAAAAATATGTCATTTGAACATTTTAACTTACATTTAAACAGCTAAAAATTTTCATGTAGGCTCTACTCAATAAATTTTTTTTGGCACCAGGGATTGAACTCAGGGGCACTCGACCACTGAGCCACATCCCCAGCCCTATTTTGTGTTTTATGTAGAGACAGGGTCTCACTGAGTTGCTTAGCGCCTCGCCCTTGCTGAGACTGGCTTTGAACTCGCGATTCTCCTGTCTCAGCCTCCCTAAGTGCTGGGATTGCAGGCGTGTGCCACCACACCCGGCTTCTCAACTCAATAAATTTTAAACATATATGAAATGATGGCAACATCCAAAGAGAAGCTCTTCATTAGAAATTTTCCTGATGCATTTTAGTCAATTGTCAGGCTGCCCACATTCCAGTAAGGGCCATGGGAGCACTATCACAGGGATGAAAGGGCTGCCTCTCCATTCCTTCAGTTCTGAGGCCTGGTCAGGGCCTGACCTGCACCCACAGCAGCCCATGCAAAGGTATAGATTAACACACTTAATTGATTAATTAATTAATTTTGAGGGTACCAAGGATTGCTTAGCGCCTTGCTTTTGCTGAGGCTGGCTTTGAACTCTTGATCCTCCTGCCTCAGCCTCCTGAACCTCTGTGATTACAAGCATGTGCCATTGTGCCTGCCAGCTTAACTAATTTTAAAACCAGCTTTTCATCTCCTTAATAGGCAAATTACCTCTACAAATGCAGCTCATTTTGTTCCTTTCCTGGAACGCAATGATTATGCTATAGACCTTGTATTGTGTCAGACTCTTCCCTATTGCATGTACCTGGTTTGGTGGCAGATTTGTTGGCCTTGGTCCCTATTTCAGTGCCAGTGCTCAGAAGCCAGCCCTACTTTTCAAAAGACTCACATCGCCCAGTGCTAGATCTTCCCTATGAGCAGCTATAGAAGTGCTTAGGCCAGTTTGCAGTGATACTGACAGGGGTGGCAGACAGCACTAAGGCCTAGTTCACATTAAAGTCCGATCCCCAACCAGAAGTACATTATCTAGGAAAACATTAGACATGAAGAATTTCAGGCCAGCCCCAACCAATTGAATGAGAGCTTGCATTTAAACAAGTTCTCTAAGCAATCCAAGTTCATGTTAAATTTAAGAAGCTTTGGATAAAGGCATGCATATCATTTGTCATTAACGCAAAGACAGGTGGCAGATTTCTTTCGTATTTGGCTCTGGAATCTAGAGTCACACACAGATGTAAAAAGAAATGGTATGGCAGGGCCTGATAGTGAACATCTGTAATCCCAGCTACTGGGAAGGCTCAGGTGGGAGGATTGCAAATTTGAGGCCAGCCTGGGCAACATAGTGAAACTGTACCAAAATGGTAAGGTCTATAGCCCAGTAGCAAAGTGTTTGCCCAGCATGTACAAGATCATGTTCAAATCTTACTACTGTAGGAAAGAAAAAAGCAGTGTAATGAAAAAATGTTCAACATCTATAGCAATTAGAGAAATGCAAATTAAAACCACACTGAGATTCCATCTCACTCTAAACAGAAAGACAATTAGAAAGAATACAAGGAACAATAAACGTTGGTGAGGATGTGGGGGGAAAGGTACACTCCTACATTGGAGGTGGGAGTGCAAATTGATGGAACCACTCTGGTGCTTTCCAATCTGGAAAGCAGTATGGAGATTCCTCAGAAAACTTGGAATGTAACTACTATTTGACCCAGTTATCCTACTCCTTGGTATATACCCAAAGGACTTAAAATCAGCATGCTATAGGGGCTGGGGTTGTGGCTCAGTGGTATAGCGCTTGCCTAGCATGTGTGAGACCCTGGGTTCAATCCTCAGCACCACATATAAATAAATAAAATAAAGGTATTGTGTCCATCTACAACTAAAAAAAAAAAAATCAGCATATTACAGTTATGCAGTCACATCAATGTTTATAGTCACTCAATTCACAATAGCTAAGCTCTGGAATCAACCTAGGTGCCCTTCAACAGATGAATGGATAAACAAAAAATGTGGAACACAATGGAATATTACTCAGCCATAAAGAAGAATGAAATTATGGCATTTTCCAGTAAATGGATGGAACTGAAGACTATCATGCAAGTGGAATAAGCCAATCTCCCAAAAACAAAGGCTGAATGTTCTCTCTGATCTGCAGATGTTAACACACAATAAGTGGAGAGAATAGAAATTCATTGGATTAGACAAAGGGGAATGAAGGGAAGCAGGGGAGATAGGAATAGGAAAGACAGTAGAATGAATGGGATATAACTTTACTATGTTCAGGGCTGGGGCTATGACTCAGTGGTAGAGTGCTCGCCTCGCACATTTGAAGCACTGAGTTCGATCCTCAGCACCACATATAAATAAATAAAGACATTGTGTCCATTTACAACTAAAAAAAAAAAAACTTTACTATGTTCATATATGAATACCCAACTCCACATTATGTTCAATCGCAAGAATCAATTATACTTCATGCATGTATAATATGTCAAAGTAGACTCTACTAGCTGGGCACGGTGGCGCAAGCCTGTAATCCCAGCAATTAAGGAGGCTGAGACAGGAGAATGGCGAGTTCAAAGTCAGCCTCAGCAACAGCGAGGAGCTAAGCAACTCAGTGAGATTCTGTCTCTATATAAAACACAAAATAGGGCTGAGGATGTGGCTCAGTGGTCGAGTGCCCCTGAGTTCAATCTCCAATACCCCCCCCCCCCAAATAGACTCTACGGTCATGTATTTTTTTTTTTTAATTTTTTCTTAGTTGTAGATGGACTCAATGTCTTTATTTTATTGCTTTGTATGTGGTGCTGAGGATCGAACCCAGGGCCTCATGCATGCAAGGCAAGCGCTCTGCCGCTGAGCCACAATCCCAGCCCCGTCATGTATTTTTAAGAAGAAGAGTAACTACAACAAAAAGCAGCATAGCCTGCTGTGGATGGTCACTTTAATCTTCAGAATGGAATTTAGTTTTGTTATGAATACAACTTGATTTCCTGCCACCTAACAAAAAAGTGCTACTGGTCACTTGGGGCATGGGATAAGAGAATATATAGTACTGGTGGGTAAATAGCTAGCTGGGGCATAAACTCATTCCCATTCTCCACCTCTCTGTGCCTTAAATGCCTGCACTTTGAGCTCAGGTCTTGCTCTGTGCTTCATCTCCCCGGGGTCTTATATGTGTTGTCTTTCTCTGCACGTAAGCAAGGAGCCTTTTGAGGCAAAGGCCATGACTTGTTCATTTTGTGTCTCCAGCTCCTGGCAGGGGGCCTGGAGAATAATAATTTTTTATAATGCAAATGAATGAATGAGACTGAAAGTCTCACTTCTCTAGGAGGGAAACACACATATAATATCTAGTTGCAGTTTCCATAATGCTCCTTTAAAATTTGGAAACAACCTGGGATATTCTTGTCCAGGGACCAGAGTTTGGGGAAGGTTTCTTGGGCAGATTTTCTGACTCTAGTTCCAGAAATCTGACCTTTTTTGCCAAATGAAACTTCAGCTTCACCTAGGGCAAGTTAGTAAAAATCTGGAGCAAAGGAGAACAAAGAATCCATTTCACTGACTCAGTTTTAACTGTCACCACTTAATCACTTCCAGTAGCAACTGAAATTTCAATGCAAATTCCCCCTAGTGCCCAGCCTTTAGCATTTCCAGGCCTCAGAGTCAGATTGCTCAGGCTACAGTTTGTTTCCTCTTTAAAGAAAAGTCTTCCTTCTGGAAGGGGACTTGGTACACATGACCCATAAAGGAAATTTATCCTTTTAGATGAGGCAGGCAGAAGGAATCAAGGAACTAAATTCAAGGAAGTTGCTGATGTGACTTTTATTATGCCCTCCTCTTACTTGCCTCTTTCCCAAGACTCCCTTACTTCTCCCTGCCCTGACAGGACCTTTAGCTTCTAGGAGAAAAGCAAAGTGTGTAAACTAAGGCTTTCAGTCTACTGAACTGTTTTCTTTGAAAACTTCTGTTCTTGTTTGCTTAGAAATTTGAACACAGCTTTCTATCAATTAGAATGTTTCCATTCTAAAAATCTTCTGTTAGAAAACTCTAGGCTCCAGCCATCCAAACAACTAGAATAATGAATGGAAAGAAAGAGGAAGAAAAGGAAATGGAAAAATAAAACTGGAAAGTTAAGGACAGACTTCAGTTCTTATCTGGCCCAGCTACTTTGGGGTTTATGCAGATGACAAAACCCAACCTGAGGGTTGGGGTCTTGAAAAGAAGGTGAGCTGAAGCCTAGAAAGGTGAAGACTGTGGGCCCAAGTGGGTCAGAAGAGGACACTCCCTGTGGAGGGTGAGATCCCTAATCATGAGCTGGTCCCTATGGAGGTGGGGGATGGGCCACATCCCTTTGCTCTGTTTTTCCAGGTTTCTAGCACAGAACTAGAGAGCCTGTATGGATGAAATGGCATACATTCGCTACTATTACAGCGAGAAGATTTGATTCTGAGTAGGGTCACTAAGAGCATCATTCCATGGGAAGCCAATTTCCAAACTTTGTTCTTTTGAGTATGAGGACTTGGATATTTCCCCCACCCCGACCTTATCCTTTTCACTTACCAGCTGAGAGAGCTGAACCTAAATCAACATTTATGTGTTCAAACATTTAACGCCTATGTTCAGGTGCTCTGGGATGTACAAGGAATTTCATGGATGAGCATGGCACACAACATGGTAGTGCTTGGCTCTAGATGGACTGAGGCTGCCAAGATGGGACACAGCTGGCTTTGATCAGCTCTGCAGTAATGCTATTTATATATGAAAGACCTCACCAAGTGTTGGGTCCTTCTTGGTTTGAGAGGGAGGTGATGGTCATATTTATTTGACTTTGACATCATTTGTGGCTCAGGAAAGGGATAATAGTAATATTTTCTTAGCTATAAGCTGAAATACACGAATTCTGCATTTTATAGAATGTCCTAAACTTTATTCTCCTACTTATGCAAGACATACATTTTAGGGGGAAAATGCTAATTAGAGTATCTATACTCAACTTTCACAAATTACTGATTTTTTATAAAACCTAAGACTCATCAAACCAGTATTATTACTTTTCTACTAAAGCCAGTAACAAAATAGGTAGTTTCAGAGATCAACATGTTTAAATGTTTAGCTGCCTGAAAACAAGGGGATTAACTAAGTTAACCATCTACCTCTCCTAAAAAGTGACCTTAGACAGGCCATTCTCTCGTTTCTTCCACTGTGAAATACAGGATGTTGTGCAACAGCTTGTATTTTTCTTTAGCACTATACGCCTGGCACTCTGCTGTTTTTTACGTGGATGTCTTCTGCAATGTTCCCAACAGCCCAGTCACTAGATGAGCACACTAAGGCTCAGAGATATCTGCTAACAGATGTCAGTGTAGTCCCATTTCCAAGTCCATATTGTTAGGAACTTTCACTATTAGATTTTTTCCATTTCTATGAAATATGGATTCAGCATATTCCTCTCATCCAAAATAATTTCCTGAAGTGGAAGCAAGGTTCTGGAATAGTTTAAATCAAGGGGAGGAAAGAGAGCCTTTCAGCCACAGGATGAGTGGCTTGTTATCACCCTAGGCCCGAGACTGGCATTTCCTATCATGCTTGCAACAGCCTCCCTCCCACTCAGGCCCAGGGGCTGCCTGCAAAGCTTTGCTGGGAGGATGGGTGTAAATGTGAGAAGCTGCTCTCTGAAAGAGTTCCACGACTGGCTGTTCCCCTACAGCTTTCTACCTCCACCTTCAACTTAAGGATGGAGGAACTCTCCTAATAGAGTCCCTTGACAGTCTGAAGACAATGATCAGGATAACTCTGTAAAAGTCCATTTAATAAATATACATCTTAAAAGTACCAAAATAATTACCAACAAAATACACTACATACATCATTTACAAGAGGGTAATACAAACCTTGATAGGTAGTGACTTTTAACCCCACACCACCAAACACCTGGTTATTACATGTGACAGGACACAACTGGGGTCAGCCACTAAATCCACAGTGGTTCAATCAATAGCACAATAAATAAAATGTAGTTCTTTCATCAAATTCTGGATAAGCTTCTCCATAAACCCTACAAACGTGAAGTTTAAAAGAGGTTTTCTTTGAATTCCAATCTGTCTTGCTCCCCCACACAAAGTTCACAAAAATAACAAAATAAGGGCTGATCCACCACAGCAGAATGTTTGGTGCCAGGCAGTGTGAGGAGTAGTGGTAAGTATACCCTTTACTTTTTTTTCTTTTTCCTTTTTTTAGAAAAATAAAACTCTCCTTTTGTACAAATATACAAGTCCAAGTTTTTTTCAATATTTTCCGCTCATAATGTCAGGCGCTGGCCTCCAAACACACAGTCATCATAAGGCAGCTAAAACAAGAGGAAAAAAGACATGTTAAACTTCCAGAACTTTGGCAAGGATGTTGTAGGGAGGCTACTGAAAATAACTCAAGTATTTTCTTGGAATCTCTTCTCCATAACCCAAATATAACAAAACTGACAGGCTGAAGGGGTTTTCCTTGAATGCTCCTCTTTCTAAAAAAAAGGCTAAACTATTTAGGATGTAGCTTAGTGGTCGAACAGGTGCCTCACATGCATGAGGGCCTGGGTTCATCCCCAGGACCAAGAGAAAGGATAAGCTATTAAAACAAAACAAAACAAACAAAAAAGGGCATACTCTTGGGTTGCTGGTTGTATAGGTTCACGTTTGAGAAACTGATGACCCCTATAATAAAGAATAGCTCTAGGGCTTGGGAGGGTACAGGAAAATAGCCCTCATGATCTTGGGCAAAGTGTTGAAGACCTTAATGGAAACTAACCTCATCCTCTGTGAACTCTGATTCTGTGTCATAGCTCTCCTCGTCCTCACTTTCAGGAAGCATCTGAAGGTTTTCCAGGGTGAGCTGGCCCAGCTGCTGCTGTATCCGGGTGCTTGGGCGGCCCCAGGTGAGCTGGTATGGGGAGTACCCTTGGTAGGTAACTCTGTTGACATCTGCCCCACACTTCAACAATAGGGACACTAGGTCAGGATTCTGCAGGTCTACAGCGAGGTGGAGGGCTGTCCGGCCATTACAGGGCTCCTGAAACCAAGAGCAATTTGAGATGCTTACAGCTGAGTTTGGAATTTCTGCTTGCAACAAGAGTATGCTTAGTGTTACTGAGGAGGAGCCTGAGTCACTCCATCTGTAGGTATGAAGCACTCACCTGAGCATTGACATCAGCACCCAAAGACACCAAAAATTCCACGATGCCCAAGTAGCCATGAATAGAGGCTAAGTGCAAACATGTGTGCCCTAGAAGAACAAAAGGCAAAAAATGAAATCATTTGCCAACTCTCACATCTGAGGCAGAACCTTACCCCTGTCCTTTTATGGGACATGTCTTCTGAATTTTAAGAACTCAGAATCTGGGTTCTGAATGAACTTCATAAGGCCATGAAACAAAAAGTCTTGTAGACCTGTTTCCTCAACCTTTCACATACTGGGGATTTAAGCTCTTGCCTGACTCCTTAGGTTGGCTCATCCAACCCTTCTCCATGGCAACTGCTGTTGGATGGGCAGTCAAACATACCATTGTAGTTGGTGGCCTTCAGAATGGATTGGAGGTGCTGTGTCGTGCAGTTCTGTGTCAGGACTCCTATACCCGCCAGGAAGCCATGTTCACAGGCAAGGTGTAGGGGGGTATTTCCTCGAAAGTCTCGGAGCTCAGGATCACAGCCAGCTTCCAGAAGTGCCTCAGCAATTTCTGGCTGGTTGGTGATCACAGCCAAGTGGAGTGGAGTCTACAAATGGAAAAGGGTACAAAGAAGGGTGAGCCATGGAACAAACCCATAATCTGATTCCCCGAATCTCAGACATCTCCTAGTCGTGGATGCTGCTCCTCCCAGACAGGCACAGGGGGTTACGCAAATACCAGAGGCTCTAGGCAGGTCATAAAGACCTCACCAAACCAATGGAATTTTCTTCACTCTCTAGGAAGCTGGTGGATTTAAATGAAAAAGGCCATAGCAGTATGGGCCAGTGAGTGTTAATTTAGAAATGATCTGAGGGCAGCTGTACTATATATCCAGCTACACCATGGGGTCAGAGAGGGCGCAGAGCTGGGTATGGGGCCCACCTGCTGCAGGTTGTTCTGGAAGTTGAGGAAGGCTAGGTCTCCCTTCACCTGGCGAATCACTTCCATGGTCAGTGTCTTCTCTTCATGGATGATGGCCAAGTGCAGGAACCTGAGGGGAAGAGAGGGAAAATCCCACAGGGGTGGTGAGTGCACTGCGTGGGGCCCAAGAGGCGCGGGTTGTGGGGGATTGCGCAAGGTTGGGGTTTCTGGAGGCCGAGGCCACGGTGTTTTCCGCGAGGTTATTATGAGCTGAGTGTTCCTGGCAGGCACCCAGGGACTTTCCGGGCCCCACCCCCTCCGCGGCGGGCGCCGGCCAGACCGCCCCGCCCTCCAGCCGGGCCGGAACGCCTTGTACTTCCCCTCCCGGCCGCTCGGCGCCCGCCAGCGGCCCAGAAACTCCCGGCCCGCCTTATGCAACTGGGGACTTCGCGTCCCTGCCGCCGCCCCGCCCCCGGCCGGGGCCGAGGTTGGGAGGCTGGGGGGCGCTGGGGGTGTGTGGCACCGCGAAGCAGAGGTGCCCAGCCGTGGGCTCTCGGAGCCCGAGTCAACTCCCGTTTCCCTCACGCGCAGCCCTGCACTTGTGCAGGGGTTCGCAACGGTGCAGAAAACCCGCAGGCAATGCAGGCCCTTGTGCCCGCGGCTTGAGCTGCAGGCCCCGCGCGCCCACTCTGTCCTGCACGTCCGCCCGACCCCGCCACCCGGGCCCGCGACACTTACGAGTCTCCGTCCTCAGTGAGCTGCTGCTTCCAGGGCTCGGTTCCATGCGGTGCCTCCTGCGGCTCAAGGCGGATCTCCCGCAGCTCCTTCACCATCTGCTCGTACTCCTCGTCCTTCATGGAGTCCAGGCCGCTGTCGTGGCGGTCATCCAGCAGCCGCTCCTTCTTCAGCCCATCTCGGGGGCCCTCCATGGCCCACTCCTGAGCGTGCTCGACCGGCTGAAACATGGCGCGCTGAGAACTCCGGGCGCTGTCCCCAGGTGCGCTCGGCTGCGGGCTGCGCGCTGCCTTCCTCGCAGTGTCGCTAGCGGGCGGAACGGCACGTTCGGATTGTTGTGGGCTCGGCAGCGCCGCCGCGGCGCCCTTATATCGCTGGCAGGGGATTTCTCCGGGGCGGGGTCAGGCGCGGGGAATTTCCAAGCTAGTCAGACCAGAAAAAGAGAACTGGCTTCGTCCTCTGCTAAGAAGCCTAAGCCCCGAGCCGGGGTTCATTAGAGAAACTCCCTGCGATGAGCCACTGGGGTCATGTACTGGGAACTTTTTCACGAGCGCTGAGTGGCTGGAAAGTCCTCCCGATCAGGCCCCCTCCCCCGAGGTACTTCCCTGCAGCCTGCACTCAGTAACCCCGTCCCTCTGCAAGAAAGCTTCTTTCCCTGGGGTTTCCCAGGATCGTTTTGATTTGGGGTCGTCGGCTGCTGAGATCCCAAGGACTCAGACCGGGTGGGCGGTTCCTCTTTGGGGTTTGCCAACCTGCGGGTCCTTTCCGTTTTTAAAGATCTTTTTGAAAACGCAAGGGTGGAAATGATGGCTAGGTGAAGGGATTTGCTTCCCCCAGACTTCTTTCTGCTGGGAAGTACACACTGCTGGTTCAAAGGTCGCAGGCGTCAGTGTTTCTGCAGGCATCAGGCTCATCTCATGGTGCAGGGACATTTACGTCTCCCCACTACACACACACAGACCCACAGAGTTGTGAAAATCTTTGTAGTAGAAGTTGTGGATACCTTGCAATGACGAAATAGCAATTGTTGAGTACCTACTGTCTCATTTACCTTGTGCTGCTGCAGAGAATTGATCCTGAGCCTACTTCTGGGTGCCCAGCTAAGAACTAGGTTAGTGCCTTACCCAAGACTGGCCTTTAAGGATAACCAAGAAAATAGCTGCCAGGCATCCTGCAGGAGATTCAAAGCAGCCCTAACATTGCCCCCACATCTTTTGCTGCCTATGTGCTCCTTTTCTCCGGGGGAGGGCAGCAGTTGGATACATCCATGCACTGGGTACCCACTCCTGAGATAAAGGGGTTTGGCTTCCCCATCTTCTGAATTCACCTGTAGAAATAGAACTGATGCTTTTGCCCTCAACCCCACCTCCTATCCTGCAAGCCACGGTTTGAATTCATCAACTTCTTATAGAATTGATCCAGCCAAAGTAAAGTCACTCAGTCGGAGTTTTTCAAAATTTGCCCAAATGGTGTTGGGGATGTATCTCAGTGGCAGAACATTGGCTTAGCATGCTTGAGGCTCTGGGTTTAATCCCTAGTATCATTTTTAAAAAATGCCCCATAGTTCTGCAAAGATTTCTGTTAATAATTGCAGTCATCTTGTCCTTGATTGGCTGTGTATTCACCAGCCTTTCCCCTCTCTTTATATTTTCACCCCTTCTCTCAATATTTTAATGAGGGGAAACAGAATTAATAGGGTGAAAGACAAACTATGAGAGGAAGAAAAAAAGTAAAATCAAGAAATAAAAACTTCCAGGTAGTAATGATCATATGTTCAAAGAAACACTTCCCTGGGATTGACTTCGTTGTCTCTTAGGCTTATGGTATGCATGTGTATAATTATTGAGGCAGTGTAAAATAGTGACTCTAAGTAGCAGATCTTAATTCTAGGTTCTAGCTCTAATTAACTGCATATTAATTGGAGATGTCAGTTAACTTCTTAGTGGTATACTAGCTTTTATAATAAGACTGGATTTAATGCTACTTAAGGTCTTTAGTGGCTTAAAAATGTATTGTTCACAAATGCATATTTAACTCTGCTTTGGAAGGATGACCATAGCTTTTGGAAATATCATACTATACATTTTTGAAAGAACTCCAATACTTTATGCATTACATTATTAGTTTTCAGGACTAATCTTGTAAGATAGGTATTATTCCCACTTTCCTAAAAAGAAACTGAAATGCATGGACATTTACCCAGACACCCATGGCAGTTTGTCTAATTTCTACACCAACATATTAATCACTTGGCCAAAGAAATTGTAAAATTAATACTTGAAAACTCATCATGAAAATGAGACAAAATACTCTATAATTTGGAATATACTCAAAGAACTTGCTACTCAGGTTGTAAAAGAGAGGGTAGGTGTTCCCCCTATCTGGGGATATTCACATCTTTTAAAAACATACAACAATGTTGAATTCTAGAAGCACCACTAACACGTACACCAGAAAAGAATTTGGGGCTACAGTTATAAAAATTCAGGCATAAGTTTTTTTTGCATCTTCTTGGTTTTGCACCTTTGATGGTTTTATGTTCCTGATAGCCTTCAGGATGTGGTGGTCTGTTCCTGATTGTTTAGTGTGACACCTAGTGGTAGGAGTCAGGCCCAGGTGTTCCTTGATTTATCACAATGCCTTTTTAAAATTAGGGCGGTGCTGAATCTTTATGAGGTGGGGATTCCCAAGGAACTACCTTTGTTTTCCTGCAACCCTAGGAGACAGTTTTGAATAATGTGAACTAACAGGTTTTCTCGCCTCACGTATAGCTCGATATGGTTTGTCAACAAACATTGCAACTTGAGTGAAAAAGAATATACTTGGAAATCAGAACCATGAGGACATTTTTTTTTTTTAGTGGTACATAAAAAGGAAGAAGACAACAAAAGGGTCTAACTTTTGTTTTAGGAAGATCTTTATAGACCTTTCAGTGCTTGGATTTTTTCTTCATTGTCAAACACTTTAACCCTAGACATTTTAAAAATGTTAAAATCTTAGATAAATAAAATATAGTGCTGTGTGGTTCTGAGTGTGTATTTGTGGCCAGGGATTGAACCCAGAGGCCTTGTACATGCTAAGCACTTGCTGTACCCCTGATTTACTCTCCCAAGCCTGCTTTTCTTTTTAGTGCAAAAGGCAAGAGAATTAAGTTTCACCTTGAGGCTACTTTGTATTTTAACTCAGGATGTAGCCAGAGAGAATGACAAGATGGACTATGGGAGGGCTGGGGCTTTCCTGTGGGCAAGAAGAGCACCTACATGAGAAAAAGAACATCAGGGCCTGGTGGGGCTGCAGGTACCTGGTGCATTCTTCCTGGGTGACAAATGCACAGTACAGACTAAGCCTACTTCCTGAAGTGCCCAGTGGTTTTACAGTGCAGAAAATTTTTATAAGTTAACCAGGTGCTCCAACATCTTCTATTTCCATTTCCTTCCTTCCTTTCTTTTTTTAATGGTACTGGGGATTGAACCCAGGGGAAATCTACCACTGAGCTATACCCTAGCCCTTTTTAACATTTTAAATTTTGAGACAGGGTCTTGCTGTTATCCAGACTGACCTTGAACTTTCAATCCTTCTGCCTCCCCCCGCCCAAATAGTAGGGATTACAGGTTTGTACCATGATGCACGCTTTTCTTACCATCATGGATGGGCCTGTGCCAGTTGGCCAAGCCAATTAAACCTAAATTGTTTTGGGCCCTGGGAATTAAACTCTTTTTTAAACATTTTTTAAAAAAATATATTTATTTTTATGTGATGCTGAGGATCTAAATCAGTGCCTCACGCATGCGAGGCAAGTGCTCTATTACTGAGCTACAACCCCAGCCCCTGAAAGTTAAACTCTTGAATCAGGGTACCATCATTCAGTATAGCCAAGCTAGAAGAGAGAGGAGCTCTGGCAAAGTCCTTGAAGACCAGGCAAGGCAGGCACACTCCTGATGGACAGTCCTCTGTGACTTTTTTTTTTTTTTTTCGGATTGGGAATTGAACCCAGGAGCACTTTACCACTGAGCTAAGTCTCCAGCCTTTTTTTTTTTTTCTATTATTTATTTTTGGGTACTGGGGATTGAACTCAGGGGCACTCAATCACTTAGCCACATCCTCAGCCCTATTTTGTGTTTTATTTAGGGACAGGATCTCACAGAG
This sequence comes from Xerus rutilus, assembly GCA_028644305.1. Taxonomy (NCBI): domain Eukaryota; kingdom Metazoa; phylum Chordata; class Mammalia; order Rodentia; family Sciuridae; genus Xerus; species Xerus rutilus. Next base: position 57,211,933 of record CM053401.1, on the reverse strand, counting down.
TTGCTTAGAGCCTCGCCTTTGCTAAGCCTGGCTTTGAACTTGCAATCCTCCTGTCTTAGCCTCCTGAGCCGCTGGGATTACAGGTGTGTACCACTGTGCTCGGTTTCTTTTTCTTTTTCTTTTTGGTACCAGGGATTGAACTCAGGGGTACTCCACCACTGAGCCACATCCCCAGCCCTATTTTTTGTGTTTTATGTAGAGACAGGGTCTCACTGAGTTGCTTAGCGCCTCGCCGTTGCTGAGGCTGGCTTTGAACTCGCGATTCTCCTGTCTCAGCCTCCACAAGTGCTGGGATTACAAGTGTGAGCCACCATGCCCGGCTCGGCTTCTTTTTTATTTTGAGACACGGTCTCACTAAGTTGCTTAGGACCTCGCTAAATTGCCGAGGTTGGCCTCAAACTTGTGATCCTCCTGCCTCAGCCTCCAGAGTTGCTGGGATTATCGGTGTGGGCACCAGGCTTCTGTGACATTCTGAGTGTGTGTGTGTGTGTGTGTGTGTGTGTGTGTTTCTAGTATTGATCAGAGCCTCTGTGCATGCTAGGCAATCACTCTACCATTGAGCTATCTTCCCTGCCCTCTGAATGTATATGCTGCATCCAACCTCAGGCTTTCCTCTTCTCTGCTACGATGGCCAGCAACCATTTATACCTCTCCCCATCCCCTGAACCTGGAGCCCCCACGCTATTGCTCTTTTCCTATAAAAAATAGCTGTCAGGACCTTCGTAGGGTAATGAAAATAGTCTCTCAAAGTTATAGTGTACTCCCTTTGCTACAGATTCTGCAGTTTAATGAAGACCAAAGTCCTAAAGGATCTCAAACACAAATATCCACCATAGGGCCAGGGAGGTTTCATTGAAGAATGAAGCTTCCCTGTGAGTCTGAAGGGGAGTAGCTGGATCTCCAGCACCCAGACCTGAGTATGCTTCTCTCCTACTCACTCAGTAATCTTTGGCACTTGGCATTTTGTGTTCAGTGCTGATCTTCCATTGTTAAAGGAAAATACAAATTCAAAAATGGATTTTGATGTGAAAAATTTTCAAATTTAAACTTTATGAAAACCAAACAATGCATTTCTGTATTTTTTTTTTTTCTAAATAGAATCCACAGGCCCTAAGTTTACCGGCTGTTTTTCCAGTTAGGTTATGATGGAGTTTTTTTGTTTTTTTTTTTTTAAAGAAGTTTCCCTCGATTATAAACTTAACCTTGAGGGTCTTGCAACTTCATGATTCCCCACCCCAAGCAGCCATTAACCTCCTGGATTTGCCAGTCTGGTAGTCTTGGTCTTCATTTATGGCAGTGAGAATGAAGTGAGAATAGATTTTTTTTTTTTTTTAATTTTTTTTTTTAGTTGTAGATGGACACAATATCTTTATTTATTTATTTTTATGTGGTGCTGAGGATCGAACCCAGTGCCTCATGCATACGGGGCAAGCGCTCTACCACTGAGCCACAATCCCAGCCCCCAGAATAGATTTTTTTAAAAAAAATTTTTTTTAGTTGTAGATAGACACAATGCCTTTATTTTATTGCTTTGTATGTGGTGCTGAGGATCGAACCCAGGGCCTCACACATGCGAGGCAAGCGCTCTACTGCTGAGCTACAGTCCCAGGCCCTAGGTTATGATGTTTTAATGGTGGTTTTGGGGAAGGCCCTTACTCTCTGATCACTTGGCCTCAGAGGGTCTCTGCTTCTGGGGAGGCTGAGGGTGGAGTGTGTCCATCCAGGATGTGCAGGGCTGCTGATGGCAGGCAGAGTTAGAATTAGAGACTCTGAGCCCTGAAGAAAGTTGTCCTTTCCTCTAAAGCAATTTTTAAACACTACGTTGTAAAATATGTACAAGTCCAACAAAGTTCTGATTTTCCTCATAAGAACCACACACAATGGGCTGGGATGGTAGCTCAGTGATTGCAGTGCTTGCCTCGCAAGTGTGAGGCACTGAGTTCGATCCTCAGCACCACATAAAAATAAATAAAGATACTGTGTCCATACACAACTTTAAAAAAATTTAAAAAAAAAAAAAGAACCACACACAAGCAGGGCATGGTGGCGCAAGCCTGTAATCCCAGCACTTAGGGAGGCTGAGACAGGAGAATCGCGAGTTCAAAGCCAGCCTCAGCAATGGCGAGGTGCTAAGCAACTCAGTGAGACCCTGTCTCTACATAAAACACAAAATAGGGCTGGGGATGTGACTCAGTGCCCCTGAGTTCAATCTCCAGCACCAAAAAAACAAAAACAAAAACAAAAAAATCCACACACACACATTTTTGAATCATATTATTTCAGTAAACATTTTGTGCAGTGCTCTTGCTGTGCTGGTGCCCTAACCACATGCCCAAGCTGCCTATTGGGTAACTTGCTGCAAGGGAAGGAGGAGGCCTACACATGTCACCTTTGGCCAAAATTCCTGGCTCTCCCTTTTCAACACTTGTTGGCAGTAACCAAATAATATTTATAGGTGTGTAGGATTGATCATGTTCTGTTGTGTTCTGGGAGGAGTAGTTGAATCAGGAAGTCGGTGGAGGCTTAATAGCACTTTGTTTCCCTGTCTGCCAGTGTCTTTGCTGTTTGGTTTCAGGTATAAATTCATTCTAAGTTTAGTCAGGGTAGGAGGAGATCTAGAAATAAGGCAGGTTCCACATAAAAGCCTGGTACTTGGCAGGATATCAGGCATCAATGAGATAAGGTTCCTGTTCTTGGACACCATAATTAGGTGAGGGGCTCAAGATCTTTCTCAACATCAGGAGCTAAACCCATCACAGATACTTTATGGAAAAGAGGAAACTTTTTTTCTCCCTGTGGTCTAAGGTCTTGGACAAAGTTAAACAGAATCAGAATTGCTAAAATGTTGCTTTATATTATAAACAGAGAAAGGATTTGGAAACCTTGATCTTCAACTCTTTCTTGTAAGCACTAGGATGATGCCCTTCTCAAACCTCCCTTTAGAAACTGGTCTCTGGAGTTGACTCCCAGATTTCTTGGATAAGTATTAGAAACTGAGATTTATTCTAAGGCTTGTCTCTGAGGCTATTAAAGGGGAAGGATAACCATAAAGATATTGGTTCTGAAAGTTATTCTTAGTTGATTTTTACACATTTAGGAAACAGAGTAAGAGAGCTGCAAGCAGAAGCCATGAGCAGGGAGAAAGGGACAGACTGGCCTGGAATGTTTTTCCTTTGTTTCCAGGTCACAGCTGTCAGAGTCCAGTCCCATGACTGTCACATATTCCCTCTGGATAAGTCACTCAGCTTGGCTCAGGAATGCTCATCATTTCCTATATCCTATGGCTGTTTATAGGCTAAAGTTTGGGGATTATTATTTTAACCAAGAACACTGATGTTTTTAGAAAGTGAGATAGATTAATACATCACCAGATTTTTGAATGCTAATATATGAAAATTGAACTCATTTGGAAGAAGAGAAAAATAAGGTTAGTTTCTCTGCTTCTGATCATCATGAGAGCAGCTTCCTTCCGCCATACTCTTCCACCTTGATGTTCTGCCTCATCTCGAGCTCTGAGGAGTGGAACCCGCTATCTATGGATGCGGACTTCTGAAACTGTGATGCCTAAAAAAAGTAGAGTGTTCCCTCCACCTCCGAAGCTGAAAATCAATGAACTTCCACATCATGAATGCTTGGGTAATGCAAATGGATGCCAGAACAGTGATTCTGAAAAATATTAATAAATAAACAAGAAATCAGAGTGTATGAAAATAATGCCACTGAATAAAAGTATTCTACAGTAAAATAAAATAAAATAAAGAGAAAAAAAAGAAAAAGAAAAAAGAAAAATAGGGAATGGAGTAGCCCTACACTCACCGTCTGAAACTCAAGGGGCTGGGAGAATCTGGGTGGGTTTGACAGCACAGGTGTGGATCTTGGTTAGTAATTTTATATATATATATATATATATATATATATATGTGTGTGTGTGTGTGTGTGTGTGTGTGTGTGTGTGTGTGTGTTTTAGTTGTAGATGGACACAATGTCTTTATTTTATTGCTTTGTATGTGATGCTGAGGTTCGAACCCAGGGCCTCACACATATGCGAGGCAAGCGCTCTACCGCTGTGCTACAATCCCAGCCCGATTAGTAATTTTTATGAATTTGATGAAAGGACATCAGGGAAGCACATGGAGAACCTGGTCTCCATGTTGGCTCTGCTACCTTGAATGATTCACGGATACCCCAGGTTGCCAAGACATCAGGAGGGTACCCAGAAGGATTTCAGGGCAGAGAAGATGAAGAGACACAGGAAAAAGAGAAAAGTACACGAGGGAGTGTGGGCTTAAGTCAGTTGGTAGGGAGCCACAAAGGAATTTTTCCTAGACAAACCTACACAAATGGCAGGGTGGAAGTCCACACCGAGGAACATTGCAGATGGTACTGTCTGCGGCGACATCTGCTGGCCAAGTATAGAAGAACTTTTCTCTGAGAAATATTTTCTTCAGGGGATTTTAGGAAAGTGAGGCTGAGGATATGCACTGAGGCTGGATATTTGGTTGAAACAATAGTGCAGCATTTACTACAGTCCCAAGGACAGTCCACTTTGTGAGTGCTCTTCTTCTGGCAACCTCTGGGGCCAGTGAGCTCAGTTCATCCTGCTTTTGAAATGATACCCAGACCATCTCTCTCTCCATTTCCACTGTCCCCACATGAGTACAGGCCTTACTGTACCAGAGTAGTTTCCTGATTTGTTATTTATACATTCATTAAACTACATTTGGTATACATATCATTTAATCTTCAGAACCATTGTTAGATGGGTATCAGTTGTTTGTTTTAAAGGAAATTGAAGGTCAGAAAGCTGAAGCAAAAAACTCACAAGGCTGTAGAAAGGAAATCTCAGAGACAACATTCAAATTTATCTCTGCATACACTGCCGCTCCTGTGCTCCCCTTCCAAACTCTACAATATTGCTTGACAGTTCCTATATAAAATTTTTCAAAGGTGTGTGTGTATATATATATAATATGTATGTGTATATATACATATATCATACATGTACATACAAACATATATTTGTTTGTTTATGGTACTGGGGATTGAACCCAGGGGCAATCTACCACTGAGCTACATCCCCAGTCCTTTTCAAAAGTTTTTATTTTAAAACTAACAGAGATAGGGTCTCACTAAGTTGCCCAGACTGGCCTTGAACTTGTGATCCTCCTACCTCAGCCTTCCAAGTAGCTGGGATTACAGGCATGTGCCTGGCTATATATTTTATACAGTTTTAAAATTCAGTTAAGTTGACACATAATACCTGTATGTGGTTAAAAAAATCAAGCTACCTAAAAGGGTTACAATTATACAATGACATGTCTTTGGGCTGGGTTGTAGCTCGATAGTGAAGCCCCTGTTCAGCATGTACAAGGCCCGGGGTTTGATTCTCAACACCGGAAAAATTTTTCTTTTAATGGCTGTTTCTATTACATATTTCCATCCCATCATTTCCTATAACAGAACCTCCAGTGGCATGCTGTGGCCTGTAGGAAAAACTGAATTCCTCAGCTGGCACCTACAACCCTGCAGGGTCAGACCCCACCCCGCTTAGCTACTGCCCATTTCCAGTGCTCCCCAGCACCAACACTCTGTCCTAGCTGCTGTGGCCTCACACAAGACTATGTCCCCTCCCCTCCTTCCCTGTTCAGCTTCCTTGCCAGGACTCACCCTTTTCAAAACTCCTCTCCTATCTGCCTTTTCTGGAGTGCTTTTCCCAGATCCTTCTAGTTCTTACTGACTGTCTTGGGCCACATGTTGCCATGTACTGCTTAGTTATTGCTAGTCCTCCACTTTGACCCTTAGTGGAACACTTCACTCTATAGGATGGAACAAGGTCTGCTGGGTGGGGAAGACACTATTTATTTCTTCTGTCTCCCATACCAAGTCCCTTGTTTCAGGCCTGAGTATCCTTTTCCTTCATACCTATCGTAATTATTCCTCCACTCTCCTTCTCTGTTAGTAGTTTACTCTTCATTCCATTATCTTTCCTTCTCTAGCTGGAAATTATCTCCAGAGATCATCTGGTCCAACTTCTGCCTTCAAGTGAGTCAACTATCATTATTCCCATCTTACAAAGGAAGCTGATACTCTGGGGTAAAGGATATTAGGAGGAGACGTGCCAAGCCAAGCCAGCAGAACCCAGCACATCCTGCCCTAGGGAAATGGGGAATCAGTTAGGAGAACTGAAGAGATTATTAAAAGACCTAGACAGTGCCTTCCTTCTCTTCTTTTCTCTTCTGTTGCCTGAGAATAACCTCTAGGGAGAGATGCAGGGTCAGGAAGAAGTCTCTTCTCCTCAGTACCTTAAGGACATAGATGAGGTGCCTCCTGTAGGAGATAGGTGAACTTGAAAAGAGATAAATAGGAATTTGGGGCAGAATCTCTGCTTCAGAGTATCCTCTGTGTTAGACATATGTTGAGGACAGAGCGTTGGGAAGGAGGCAGAATGGGAACAGTTTTGCGGTTGAGAGGCCACCTCCTCTCATCAATGGACTGTGAGGCTGAATGGGCATGCGGCTGGCTGGCCCTGGTAGGGGTATGACTGCTAAGGCCTATTAGATGCCTTTCCAGGGTACTGTTTGATGACTTTCAGAAACAGGGGTATTTTCCACACAAAATATCATCTCTCAAGAGCTTGACCTAGTTTAACAAATGCTACAAAAACTAACAGAATCAGAATTTAAAGTGAAAAGCCCACTGGTGTATGAAGAATAGTCCGCGGTTTGGAGTCTCCCCTGCTCAGGCAACACCGAGAAAAATTTGTTTCCCTGGTAAGTTTCCCTTGGAGAGGAAATCCTAGGGAGAAGTTTAGATTATCCAGTGGAGGCTCCGTATCTCTGACTGATCACAGAATTTATTCAAATGCTTTTACACATGGACATTCACTAAGTTGTTTTATAGAAGTAGTTCAGGAGGTTATAGATGTATTAGATGTCAGGGCATCACCACAACTTTCCACTGTTAAAAAAACCTTGACTGTCTCACTTCAAGTCTTTTTGTTCTTGACTTTAGGTCTAGCAATTTGTGAGGCCAGCCCTGGGTGATTCATATCAGTGTTAGCAAGAGTGAAAATTAGCATAAAGATACATGGGAGGGTTGCTGTCTGGAGGGTGTTGAATTGAGGCTAAAAATAGGTGGGGGTTCCTGGGGTAGCCTCCTTTGTGGCCACAGGCATTCAAAAGGAACAGTCATCAGGGAAATCTGTCTTAGAGTACTGCCCACAAGAGAAGGCAAAAGCCCCCACCTCTGTCACTCCTTCTTCCCCACAGGAAAAGCTCAAGGTGGCAATGAATTTGGTGCTTTCAAAATGTCACTGACAGATTCTCACACCTTCTTCCCCCAGAACTCTCATCAGAGGCTTTCTGTCTGGGTAAATTCATATTTTCAGTTCCTGCTTCGTTAGTTCAAGAGCAAATGTCGGTTCCTGACTGCCTGTAGCTGTTTTGTCGAAGGACTGATTAGGGTAAAGGGAATGAGTGTGTGTGTGTCGGGGGGAGACCCTGGCTGGGTTCAATCCCCAACAATGCACAGACACATACATACCTACACAGAGTGAATGTAATAAATTAACAAAGCAAGGGTAATATGAGAAGAAATTCTAAGAAAAAAAGCACTATAGATAAAGAAAAATAAGCATTAATTTGTCAAGCATTTATTAAGCACTTATATTCTGTGCCAGGCACTGTGCTAGGCAGTGGAGGTACAAAGGAAATAAAATACACTTCCCACTCTCAAGAAGCTTCTAGGGAAAATGATCAGGTAAATTAGTGATTCTTGTAAGGAGCAATAAAGGCTATGGCTGGGGTAAGGACAAAATGCTCTGGAAGCATGGAACAGGGGAAGCTAAGCCAGACTGAGTGGGTTGGTCAAGGTGGCTTGGAAAAGGACAAGTAGTAGTCAGAGTGAGGGTGGGGGAAGGGCACAGCAGGTAGAAGGCCGAGCCTGTGGCAGAGCAGAAGTATGAACAAGCAGTTCCGTGGACGTGGTGTGTGGTAAAGGGAGATTTGTGAAAATGTTAGGCAGGGAAGACATGGTGCACAGCTCTGGGACTGAACAGAGAACTGAAATGGGACCCTGGAGAGCCATGGGGGACCACTGTGGCATCTTAAATGGCACTTTAGGAGACAGTATGGTGATGGGAGTGGGTGAGGCAGGAGGCTGGTGGCCAAGGGCAGAGGCTGGAAAGTGAGATGGCTAACAAGAGATCCACCTAAAAGCAGGGACCTGCGGGATTTGGTGACTGACTGAATAAGGTGAAGGAAAGGGAAGTCTAAGAGCTCTGCTTCTGACTACTCATCAGGAAGCCAGGAGGAAGAGCAGGTTGAGGGGAAGTTGGTGAGTTCTGTGTTGGACACAGTAACTTCAAGGGCTGTTTTAACAGGCAATTTAAGGTTGGGGATGGGGACATCCTCAGAGCATACACTTTTTTTTTTTTTTTTTGCCGTGCTGGAGATTAAATTCAGAGCCTCATGCAAGCCAAGCAAGTGTTCTAGTGTTCTATCACTGAGCCACATCCACAGCCCAGGACACAATATTTGAGAAATAGCTGAAGTTGGGGTGAGGACAAAGCCACCCATGGTGAAATGGTATGTAGAGGAACAAAGGCCAAGATTGGGAACATTTAGGGGGTGAGCTGAACTGAGAAGCCAGTAACAGAAACAGAAATAATATCACAAGAAGAGGGAGGAAAAAAAGAAAAGAGGATGTCCCAGAAGCTGAAAAAGGAGAGAAGTACAAGATGGTCTTTGTAAACAGTATCAAATGCAGCAATATTGTGTGTCTGTAATGAAATTGCATAAGTTTGGAAAGCTCATCAAAGCATAAGTATGCAAAGCTTGGGGACTGAAAGAAGAGCAATTTTTATTTAAAATATATTTAATTTCCTCCAAATACAGCCATGATGTTAGCTGCTAAGGAGGCAGGTGCCTTTGGGGGCAAACCCCTGCATTAATGGGAAACTTCAGTTGTCCTATCTTTTTGTTTTGTTAGAGAAAGCTTGTCTTTGTCCTCAATGTCAATCCAATAATGAGCACATGGTTTTAAGAAAAAGGGAAAAGAAGTTTTATTGCTTTGCTAGCAAAGAATAAACACAGGGACTCCTGTCCCAGAGGCTGATTCTGCTCATCAGGGTTTTTGTTTTGTTTTGTTTTTTGTTTTTTGTTTTTTTTTACAGAGGTGATTCAAAGGCTATATTCCATGGGTTCTCTGAGTTGTAATTCACTTGTTAATTTGGGAGACAGTCATTTCTTAGATCTTCTGGTGCCATCCTCAAGTCTGCTTTACTCTTTCCTGTGGTGGGTGTGTGCTCAAGGAGAGAGAACTTTGCTTAGGATGGGGAAGAAAGGTAATCCTGCTTCTGAGAATAGGAACAGGGAGAGATTAGAGAAAGGAAGGAAAAGATAAACATGTCAGTTTTAAAAATAAATCTCAATGGGGCTGGGATTGTGGCTCAGTGGTAAAGTGCTTGCCTTGCATGCGTGAGGCTCTGGGTTCGATCCTCAGCACCACATGAAAATAAACAAATAAAGATGTGTCCATCTACAACTAAAAAAATATTTAAAAAAATAAATCTCAGTGGTAGAGCAGCAAGGACTATATTAAAAGCATAAAGTGGACCACTGTTAAAATTTTACCTAAGACTCTCAGACTTTCAGAGAATCAGCTAAAGTCACCCAGCCACTTTAATTCATTCTTTTAGGTGTCCTAGAATAAACTTGGCTCATTATAATATTGAATTATGGATGCCCAGAAGTGTTCCTCTCCACCATCCTAACCTTAAGGACTTATGTTATATGACTGAGCTGAGCATGCTCAGCAATGTACACTTTAAATTGACCATACTCAGGAATGTGCCCTTCCCTAATGTGCTTTCCTATATAAATATGTATAAGCTCCCCAAATAAAATCCCCACACTTCTATTCCTTGGGGAGAGCCTTGCTTTGGAAATAACTCCAGTATTCTCTGCAGGTAAAAAAATCTTTCTCCACTCTTTTATCTCTTGGATGTGCTTTTTGGCTTCATATCCACCAAGAAGCAAAACTGTTGGGTGTGGTTGTGCACACCTGTAATCCCAGAGGTTTGGGAGGCTGAGGATTCAAAGCCAGCCTCAGCACCTCAGCAAGACCCTGTCTCAAAATAAAGACAATATAAAAAGGGCTGGGGATGTGGCTCAGTGGTTAGGCACTCCTGGGTTCAATTCCTGGTACCCTCCCCTTCCAAACAACAACAACAACAACAACTGCAAAACCACTGTGTTCAATTATAAAGTCATTTAATGATGGGCTATGATTTGAGAAAAGCACCAGTATGTGATTTCATCGTTGTGTAAACATCATAGAATAAATACACACAAATCTGAATGCAATAGCTTACTACACAGACAGGCTAAAAGGGTGAGTATCTTTATGTACACACCCAGACACACACAGACACAGAGTAGGGCCGCAATGAATGAAACATCATGAGATTAAATCAAACACAAGATAAAATAATGCAATCAAGAGACCCAGTAAACATGAGAGGTGTGAGACAGTGGCTGGCCTAACTTGGCATTCTGTTTTATAGTAAACTCTTTTTATAAGTAGAACAACATTGTAAAATAATGATTAAAAGTATAGGACAATAAATGCATAAACCAGTAACATCAGTTACTATCATTATCAAGTGTTATGTACTGTACATAATTACATGTGTATGCTTTTATATGAACAACAGAGCAGGTCTTTTTACACCAGCATCACCACAAACACATGAAGAACACATTGTGCTACAACATTATAGGAAGACTATTAGAAATATTGAGGTGCTGCAAGAAATAAAACACCCGCTCAAAAGTGGGAAAGGGAATGCTACCAGAACCTGGCTAGCAGGAGCACCTGGGTGGGCAGTCTGCCTGCTTATATCCCTAATGCTGCCCTTTGTCCTGATTGGAGGAGCTTGGGGGTGCAATCTACAGGATTAGCTAATTTGAAAATTGGGGCAGGCAAAAGGAAGGGCTATAATTAAACGGCTACCATTGGATCCAATTAAGGCTATATTCTGAAAATGGACCATTGGGCTTTTTGTTGTCAAATCCTCCTTTTTCTTTTTATTCCTTTTGGTTTCATTTTCATTGTACCCTTCGGCATTGCCTTCCATCCTAGACATATTAACTTTTTGAGGTGGAAATTGCCATGGTAATGAGTGCTCCTCTTTTTAGTAGTTCAGATAGTCATCCTGGTGATTAGGAACACTTGGTAAGGTCCTTTCCAACTCAGTTGAAGCTTGTCTTCTTTCCAGGTCTTGATAAAAATCAAGTTGCCAGGCTGGAAGTGATGAATTGCAAACTCTAGGAGGGGAGTCTGAGCAAAAGTAAGTAATAATCATACCAGTAGGGGAGGGGGAAGCATAGATAGTCTTTTTTTTTACATTCTTCATATTAAACATCTTTATATGCACTTTCAATGAACAGTATATATATATATATATAT
>CM053401.1:57141670-57199964 GCA_028644305.1 Xerus rutilus | reverse complement strand
CCACTTTGAGTTGAGTTTTGTGCATGGTGAGAGATAGGGGTTTAGTTTCATTTTACTGCATATGGATTTCCAGTTTTCCCAGCACCATTTGTTGAAAAGGCTATCTTTTCTCCAATGTATGTTTTTGGCACCTTTGTCTAGTATGAGATAGCTGTATTTATGTGCATTACTCTCTGTGTCTTCTATTCTGTACCATTGGAGATAGTCTTAAATCAACTCAGAACAAACTTGTGACTCTGACAGAGCTTTTTGTGATATTTATCAGGCACTCCTATATAAAGCCCTTCCTGTATAACCTCCTAGTTTTACTTACCTTCAGAAGGACATGCACAAATGTACATCTCAAGTAAAAGAACCATTGTCATATTTTTGGTTATACTCTCCTGGCAGGTGTTTAAGACCAAGTTGGTCAAAATTGACCTCTTTCCTATCTACTGTTAGAGTCAGTTGACATTTTTTTTTTTTGGTAGTGGAGATTGAACTCAGGGGCACTCGACCACTGAGCCACATCCCCAGCCCTAATTTTTTTTGTGTTTTATGTAGAGACAGGGTCTCACTGAGTTGCTTAGCACCTCGCCATTGCTGAGGCTGGCTTTGAACTCACAATTCTCCTGTCTCAGCCTTCCTAAGTGCTGGGATTACAGGCTTGCGCCACTGCGCCTGGCTGTCAGTTGACATTTGTCAGGGATCACTCTTGGAAACTTGTGAGAAGCCTCTTGGTTCCTTTTGCTTTTCCTCTACCAGTGGAGCCATCTGCCAGGATGGGTCAGGGTGCTGCTGACCCACTGCTCACATGAAGCTTCCCTTGGAAGCATCAGAGACCTTTCCAAGTTTTGGTTTTAAACATCCAGCAGGTCAGTTTCACCGTTATCTTTAATGTCTATATTTTATAGTTGTCCCTTCCATTTAACTAGAGTTAGTATAGCATTGGAAATCAGCCTTATATCCTATTCTGTACGCTAGGTGATGGCTTATTATATGGAATTAACTCAGGTTGTTCTGTTAGAAGGAGTACTTCTTCAAAACACCAACAGGGGGCTGGGGTTGTAACTCAGTGGTAGAGCACTTGCCTAGCATGCGTGAGGCACTGGGTTCTATCCTCAGCACCATATATAAACAAAAAAAATAAAGGTCTACCAACAACTAAAAAAATTTAAAAAAACTACTAATGGGCAAAAATTATAAAACTCTGTAAGGAAAATACAAAATGAAATTAATAAGACTGAAAACATTCAGTTTGCACAATAGCTTTGAACCAAGAAACATAATTTTTGTAATAACACAAATATATCTTTGGTATCTTTTTTGCCTCCACAAAGACACATACATTTACCAACTCAATCATATATGAATTTTACTTTCTTTTAAAACACTCTTACAATCTTACATATCTTTTATAATTTACCCAAACCTTTTCTTGGTTTTATATTACATTCCTTGGTTATTTTGAGATCACAGTGATAATTACAACAAAAATCTATCTTGTCTGGGCTGGGGTTATGGCTCAGTGGTAGAGTGCTCGCCTAGCATGCATGAGGCACTGGGTTCGATCCTCAGCACCACATAAAAATAAAATAAAGATATTCTGTCCACCTAAAACTAAAAACTAAATATTTTTTAAAAATCTATCTTGTGTGTGTGTGTGTGTGTGTGTGTGTGTGTGTGTGTGTGGTGCTGGGGATTGAACCCAGGGCCTTGTGCATGTGAGGCAAGCACTCTACCAACTGAGCTATATCTCAAGTCCCCCAAAATATACCTTTGAACACAACTTAAAATAAGTCTAGCCTACTTTGGAGCCATCCATATAAACATGGAGTAGGGTGAGAGGTACAGATCTCAGATAAAGAGGGGCTCTTTACAAATAACACAATACAACATTACATCTGAAACATGAATCAAACAAAAACTAAGAGAGATCCTAACTTTCCTTTTGTGGAAAGTGGCAAATGCTTCTATGTTTTACAATGTCAGCCTTTGAACAAAATCAGGCTCTTCTTTTTTTTTTTTTTTGGTACTGGGGATTGAACTCAGGGGCACTCGACCACTGAGCCACATCCTCAGCCCTATTTTGTGTTTTATGTAGAGACAGGGTCTCACTGAGTTGCTTAGCACCTCGCTGTTGCAGAGGTTGGCTTTGAACTCGCGATTCTATCTCAGCCTCCCTAAGTGCAGGGATTACAGGCTTGAGCCATTGCGCCCGGCTCAGGCTCTTCTTTTTTTTTTTTTTTTTTTGGTACTGGAGATTGAACTCAGGGGCACTTGACCACTGAGCCACATCCCCACCCCAATTTCATGTTTTATGTAGAGACAGGGTCTCACTGAGTTGCTTAGTGCCTCGCCATTGCTGAGGCTGGCTTTGAACTCATGATTCTACTGTCTCAGCCTCCCTAAGTGCTGGGATTACAAGCGTGAGCCACCGCGCCTGGCTTCAGGCTCTTCTTATTACCTTCCAAAAATACATTTAAATTCCCATCCCAGTGTAAAGAGTAACATGAAATTTTATATAACTTATATAACAGGTTGCCTTTATCCAGTTACAAAACATTAAATGACATAAACAAACACCAGTTATTTCTATATAAAAATTTGAAGGAGACTACTGCTACAGACAATTTTAGTTTGGAGAACACCAACTTGAAAAAGTGTTCTGTCAAGCTTTACATTTTAAAGGCTTATATACTTGAAGAACATGAATTCATCTAATATACAAAGAAGCTACTAATGGTTAGTGTCACAATTTTACAGATGTTCTTACATTAAGTAAGTTTAAATTTTAAAGTAAAATATAGAATCCCTAGTGTATGGTAACAATAATCATAGCTCTGCATGGGTCAGCAGTACTAGCAAAAATCAAAGGACAGCTTCAAATCTCTCATACATTTAGGAGACAGTGTTAATGATCAGAAATAGACAGTAAAAGCAAACAGACATAAGCCAAGTCTTCAAATGGCAATGTGGACTTTCTATGTCAGATATAATGTACAAAAGAGAGCACATGTTGGTTATCTTGCTAATAAACCTACATAAACTTTCATTTTACAAACTTTTACATAACACTTAGAAGACAAGGCTCATACAAACACGGTTCTCAGATGTATACATATCTCTGGTCACATATGTTTAGGGTGTCGACTATATTGAAATAACCCAAAATAACAGTTGTTCATTTAACCAGTTATGAAGTAATCATTTAAAAGACTTAAAACAGATACAGACCCTAATTCCTTTAAGACTGAGTTTCCCTAAGAAATAAAACCTAACAGACACAAGAAAATTATCTTGATAGCAAAGAACAGATTGATGTTCAGACTTTGCTTCCTATCAGTACATTAAAATTTAAATAACTTTAATGGATGGTGCTAATTAGAGTCAATTGAATCACATACACAAACATTTTGAGATTTACCTTACAAAAACCTTCTGCACCTTAGACATTCTACAAGTTGTTTACATCTTAGTTTTGTCCTCTCATCTTGGACTTGGGGACTCTTCAGAAGGGTAAGTGAAGGACTAATGCTCTATCACTTTTGCTTTTCTTTCAGGAGTCCTACTCTCCATTTTATACATTCTAGCTCTATCCAAAATACTGAGACCCTGTCAGTCAGTCAAAAGTAAACTTTCATACTTAGACACAATAATATTACTTTACCAAACAAAATACTTTCTCACCCAGAAATGTTTCTTTTACCTTCTAATTTTCCATACTAAAATATATTTCCATACCTATAATATTCTTTTCTTTTATCTTCTCTAGGTTCAGATCCTTTCTTAAATTCATGTTCTGAAACAATCCTTGTGAATGTTATCTGTGCATTTAATTTACACAACAAATTTCATCCCAGAGACAGATGGACAATCTGGCATACACAAAAACTGTGCCTTAATTTTTTTCCCCAGGTGGCATTTAAGGTGTTGGAGCACAAGATATTTTTGAGCATGACCTGTCTCCCTTAGTATTATAATGTCATCAACCTTAAGTGAGTTCCCTATTGTCAATTGTACCCAGAGGCTCATTTTGGGCCTTTTCCTTACACTAGGCATATTGATATTCAGTGGAGGAGGCCCTTTCCATCCTTTTCCCTTTTGTGTCCTTTTCTGAAACTTACTGAGAGAGTAGAACCCCCAAGTATAAAAAAGTTTATATTTAAAAGTGGCACTTTTTTCTCTGGTCCTGAGCCAGTTTGGGTAGTTGCTCCTGCAGGTCTAACTGTAAGATGGAATTATAATTTATGCCTCCTTCAAGAGCCACCTCTCTCTGTCCTTCTACTGGTATTTGTGCCAGAATTGGGTGCAGAAAATATTAGGCAATTACCCCAGGGTTGAAGGTCAAAAGAATCCCAGTGTATGAATGCTTGTGACAGAGAGAATGTTACCTATCTGAAAGACAAGGGAGAAGAAAGCATCCCTTGGCATCCCTCCATTGTCTGAACTAGATCAAGGTGTCCCTTGATCCCCTGTAGACCTCAAAGCTCCTTGAGGCCTAACTAGGACTCTTTTTTTTTTTTTTTTTTTGGTACCAGGGATTGAACTCAAACTCAAGGGTACTCTACTACTGAGCCACATACCCAGCCCTATTTTGTGTTTCCTTTAGAGACAGAGTCTCACTGAGTTGCTTAGCACTTTGCTATTGCTGAGGCTGGCTTTGAACTCACGATCCTCCTGTCTCAGCCTCCCAAAGTGCTGGGATTACAGGCATGCGCCACTGCACCCAGCTTAACTAGGACTCTTGAGTTGGCTGAACTAATTGCCCCTTATTGACATATCTTTTCAAAGTCCTCTCCAAGTTTCCTTTATCTTCTGTTATCCTCAAAACATTAGTGACTATATATCGAGGTTAGACTAGGATTTGGACAGGTTGGATTCAGTCATTCCTTACATGACTCCAAAGGCATGACCCCTAATTCTTTTTCCTCTTAAATGGATAAATCTTGATTTTTTTGTACTGTTTACCCCCAACTATGGAAGCATTGTAGACAGGGTTGAGCATCTCAGAGGAGAGAGGCCAATAATTTTCTTGGCTACTGTGCTAGGGGAAGGACATGTTCTTAGGAGCCAGGTGCCCTGGACAAGTTTTATTTATTTAAAAAAAATTTTTTGTAGTTGTAGATGGACAGCATGCCTTTATTTTACTTGTTTAGTTCTATGTGGTGCTAAGGATTGAACCCAGTGCCTCACACCTGGTAGTCAACCACTCTGCCACTGAGCTACAGCCCCAGCCCCTGCTGGACAAGTTTTAAATCTTTTCTGATGTCTATATTTGCCATCATATTTATAATGAGGGCCACTAAAGTCCTATCCTACTAGTTGTATAAAAGAATCTAATTTATACAGCCAGGGATGATGTCCCCTGTATAATAGACCCCAAATTTGAGACCCTCAACCTAGTTGGTAGGGGGGCTGGGTACAAAGTGTCTTATAGCAATTAAAATGGTGAGAGCCATGCCTCTCCCTCCTTCCCCCAGGACACTGGAAGGGTTAGAAACCTAGAAAACCATTATTCCAAAGAGGATAAAATCTTTATGGTCTGATAAAAAATGAACTGGCAAAAACTGAGGATTAGTGGGATAGAGTCTGAGACTGGGCTCCAAATTTTCTGGGGGAGGTTGCTGCAAGGCAGAAAAAGAGAAAGGAGAAATTCACTCACACACTGGTAGACTGACAGGTAAGGCTCTGCCTTGGAGTCCTCAGATCATGCTGAAAAGTTATCTCAGTCTGTGATCCAAGGAGCTCTCTGAGGGAGGCCCTTCCTCTACCATTAGGTAAGAGGCCTTGAAAGGAGATTAAAGTGGAGACAGAGTTTCCATGTGTGATTGATTGACTTTTGGCCATCTCTAGAGACTCTGTGTTAACACCAGGGAGTAGCCCCAATCAGAGACTTAGGGAGCTTGTAAGAGACCTCATATTCTCAATCAAATGGATTGCCATGAAAGGAGACTGAAGCTCCATCAGACCAACATTCAAAGGCAGAGAGGGAAGATGTCTCATTCCAGCAAAGCCTTTTTTTTTTTTTTTTTTGGTATGGAGGATTGAACTCAGGGGTACTCAGGGTCTCACTGAGTTGCTTAGCAACTTGCTGTTGCTGAGGCTGGCTTTGAACTCATGATTCCACTGTCTCAGCCTCCCTAAGTGCTGGGATTACAGGCTTGCATCACCATGCCCGGCTTTCAGCAAAGCCTTTGCCTTTAGTCTTGAGTTTGATTTTTTAACTGGCTGATAGGGTCCCAGTATTTTTGATAGAGACAGAATGTATAAAATGCAGTGTAGGACTCCTGGAAGAAAAGCAAAGTGATAGAGCATTAGTCCATTTCACTCATTTTTCTGAAGATCCCCGTTCAGGCTACCAAGATAAAACCAGAGTTTTGAGATGAAACTAGATTCCCTGCTTCACCAATTTCTTTTTTCTTTTTTAAAATTAATTAATTAGTTAATTAATTTTTTAGTTATACATGACAGTATATGTATATACAGTATATGTATATATATGTATATATGTATTTTGACATATCATGTATACATGGAGTATAACTTCCCATTTTTGGGGTTGTACATGGTGTGGAGTTAGATGGGTTGTATATTAATATATGAACATAGGAAAGTTATGTCCGATTCATTCTACTGTTTTATCAATTTCCTTCTGGGTTCTTGTCTCGCAAATTTGAAGAATAAAATCCATGGATAATAATGGAAGGGAAGAGTAAACAGAGCAGGATTTTTTAAGCAAGAAGAGAGAGAAGCTGGGTGCAGTGGCTCAAGCCTGTAATCCCAGCACTGAGGGAGGCTAAGACAGGAGAATTGTGAGTTCAAATCCAGCCTCAGCAAAGGCGAGGTGCTAAGCAACTCAGTGAGACCCTGTCTCTACATAAAACAAAAAATAGGGATGAGGATGTGGCTCAGTGGTCGAGTGTCCCTGGGTTCAATCTCCAGTACCAAAAAAAAAGAGGAGAGAGAATGCCTGCCATGTAGAAGGGGGCCTGATAGCAGAAAAAAAAATAAAAAAACGCAACATTTTGGTTAGGAGCCAACTTAGGAGCTTATATGGTTTGGGGTATATGCATATATCAAAATCTATGTAAAACAGGCATTGAAAAATATCAAGGCTATTGGGTGTCTTTTAGCCTGAGGTTTTGTTTTGTTTTGTTTTGTTTTTGGTACGGGGGACTGAACTCAGAGGCACTCAACCACTGAGCCACATCCCCAGCTCTGTTTTATATCTTATTTAGATACAGGGTCTCACTGAGTTGCCTAGTGCCTTGCTTTTGCTGAGGCTGGCTTTGAACTCATGGTCCTCCTGCCTCAGTCTCCCAAGCTGCTGGGATCACAGGTGTGTGCCACTGTGTCTGGCCTTTAGCCTGAGTTTTTTTTTTTTTTTTTTTTTTGGGTACCAGGGATTGAACTCAGGGGCACTCGACCACTGAGCCACATCCCCAGCCCCATTTTGTGTTTTATGTAGAGACAGGGTCTCACGACTCAGCTTAGCGCCTCGCCATTGCTGAGGCTGGCTTTGAACTCGTGATTCTCCTGTCTCAGCCTCCCAAAGTGCTGGGATTACAGGCTTGAGCCACTGCGCCCGGCCTATCCTGAGTTTTAATCCTTCCTGTAACTCCCATCTGGGTTCACCTCCACCTTCCATTTTCCTACCTTGATGAGTTAAAGGAGTTGGCTGGAGTATTCCCACAAGTGAGCCTCATGGTCATTTACCTCATGGTCATTTGAAAAAGGCCGTGATGATGCCCATTAATATTTCTACTGGTTAGTTGCCCGGTGTGGTCTCTGCAGTTGAATAAGACCTCAGTTTGGACCTATCACTTCTGATTGCTGACCATTGACTATTTTTATTCACCAATACTCTGATTCGCTGGCCACCTAGAAAGACATGTGGGGTTAGTAGTTTTAAAAGCATTTTTATTTTCACCAAAGTGGGTGGGCAAGGCATTTACTCCTGCTAGAAGGGTATGCTATCAGAACCTGGCTAGCAGCCGGGCACGATGGTGCACGCCTGTAATCCCAGCACTTTAGGAGGCTGAGACAGGAGAATCGTGAGTTCAAAGCCAGCCTCAGCAATGGTGAGGCGCTAAGCAACTTAGTGAGACCTTGTCTCTACATAAAAACACAAAATAGGGCTGGGGATGTGGCTCAGTGGTCTGAGTACCCCTGAGTTCAATCCCTGGTACCCAAAAAAAAAAGAACCTGGCTAGCCAGTACACCTGGGCAGGTGGTCTCCCTGCTTATATCCCTAATGCAGTGCTGCCCTTCACCCTGATTGGAGGAGCTCGGGGGTATAATCTACGTGATTAGCTAATTTTAAAATTGGAACAGGCAAAGGAAAGGTTATAATTAAAAAGGCTACAATTGGATCGAATTATTAAGGCTATATTCTAAAAATGAACCATTGAACTTTCTATTTCTCAAACCATGATGCCACTAAGTGATAGGAATTTTTCAAATCCCTTATAATTTTATAGTACCATCATTGTACATAGTCTGTTTTTGACCAAAATGTTCTTTTATGGCACATGGCTGTACATCATTGCAGGGCTAACTCGGAGGGTTCTTCAGGACTGTGTCTGAAAGATTTACCATTCCTACATTAAAAGCATGTAGTGAAAATTTAGCATCTCTTTTATTTGTTCAGTTGATAAAGTGAAGTCACGTACCCAAGGTCACACAGTTAAATTAATCCAGATCTAAAATCCAGATCTCTAGATATTTTGCCCACTGCTCTTCCCTGTCTGTTAGTCATGGGTTTTCAAATTTCAGTTTGCACTAGAATCACCTGGAGAGTTTGTTAAAACACAGACGGCTGGGCCCTACCCTAGTGATTTTTATTCGGTAAATCCAGGTTGGAGCTTGAGAATGCATTTATTTTTATTTCTATTTTTGGTTCTGAGGATTGAACCCAGGGGCACTTAATCACTGAGCCACATTCTCAACCCTTTTTATGTTTTTATTTTGAGACAGGGTCTCACTAAATTGTTGAGGTTGGCTTTATGCTTGCAATCCTCCTGCTTCAGCCTCCTGAGTTGTGGGGTTATAGGCATGCACCACTGTGGCCAGCTCTAAGAATGCATTTGTTACAAGTTCAAGTTACCTATTGCTTCTGGCCAGGGACCACTTTTTTTTTTTTTTTTCAGTGCTGGGGATGGAACCCAGGAGCACTCTACCACTGAGCTACATCCCAAGCCCTTTTTATTTTGAGATAGGGTCTTGCTGAATTGCCCAGGCTGAACTTGAACTTGAGATCCTTCTGACACAGCCTCCCAAGTAGCTAAGATTATAGATGTGGTCCCGCTCCCCCTCCCACCAGGTCTGGGACCACATTTTGAGAGCCACTGCTTTATAAACCTAACACTTGACATACTTGAAGTTTCCAGAGAACAATTAGGGCTCTCAGATTGCTTTGTCAGTCTCTCAGAAACCTTCCTTATAATAATATTAATTTGTTTGGAAAGGATTTTTTTTTCATGCAAATAAGAGTGTTCTTGTGGAAATTACAAATATGGATCTGAATATTTAAATTAATTCATTTTTACATTTTTATACTTAATTTTATTTTTTTTATTTCTTAGAGTGCTGGGGATCAAATCCAGGGCTTTTAGCATGCTAGGCAAACACTGTACCACTTAGTCACACCCGCTGCCTTGGATCTGAACTTTATTCATTCAAAATTCTGGGGCATTTGAGATAGAGTACAAAACTGCCCTCAGAGTTCACCTTATGCGGGAGATGCAGCTGTGTAGGATAAATAAGTAACATATATAATAGTGAGGGTGCTAAGGAGGAAAAATGTAAATCAGGGGAAAGTTATAGAAATATAGGGCAGGAAAGCCTGTTGACTTTTGGGATGGGGTGGTTAGAGAAGATGAGAAGACAACAATGAAGGAAGGAAGAACGGTCCAGGCAGTACTTGGCCAGTATAAAGGTCCCGAGGTGGGACCACTCTGGATGACAGCAGAAGCCAGTGTGTGTGAATAGAGTGAGTCAGGGGAAGAGTGATAGGAAATGAAGTCAGAGGTAACAGAAAGCCAGATCAATGCTGGGATCTTAGGAACTGATTGCGACAACATTTAGTAAGTTCCTCTGTTAAATGTCACATCACTGCTTTTCTTGCATTAAAACATCCTATTTGTAAAATTAGGTCTCAACCTTGAGTGGAATCCAGGAGCTCCCCCCAGCTGTGCTGGGGATCTCCAAATCCACAAAAGAAATAAAAGTTGTATTATCAGTCTTGTAAGTTCTGATTAGTTCGCTAAACTGTTTTCCTCAAAACAATTGTGTACAGACCAGTCTAAAGAGACACATAAGGAAGGAAATGTTTCTTCGGCCACCTTTTATATGTATATGCACATGACCTCATCTTTCCCCCACCCCATGACCCACCTCCCAGCCTCAGCTTTTTCACTAAATTCCAAGAGAATTGCCCTGGCAATGTCTGCTGCATTTTTTCTGGATTACAAATTACATTGTCTGCACTTCTGGGAAAAATTGACCCCACCCTTATGAGTTGTAAGCCGTGGCAGACCTTTAGTTCTTTTTATGATCAAGTTTTGGGTCCTGGCCCACTACACAACCACCTGTAATGGGGAAAAAAGACGTGTTAACACATTAAGTGATAGACAAGGATGTTTTGTCTTTCTGGAAGATGGCTGAACTTATATTGTAATAAATATAATATTACAATAGTTGTCACAGTCAAAGACAGATTACTAACTAGGCTAGATGGATCATTGGTCCAGGAAAGTTTTGTGTGTTCTTATCTCAAGGCATAAACAATATGGGCTGAGACAGAACAGTGAAGTGCTTTACTGTGTGGTCGGTCACTGGGGCCTTGGGTTAGGTCCTGCAAAATCAATGGACTAAGAAGATGCAATTCTGGATTCTGAGAGGTTGTATTCTAAAATAAAAAAGTCCTAGACCTGTGAGAATGTAGGAGTATTTATGAGAACTAATGTTTTCTCATTGGTATATGAAAAATATTTTCTAGCAGAACAAAGAATTGTAAACTTTCCTAGGATTTTTCATTTTGAGCCATCAGAGAATGCATGTGCATCTTTGAATAGAATTTATTTTTGGAGTTCTATTAGTAAATTATCAAGTTAGCTGGATTTTAAAATACTTTTTTCATTGATGACCTCTTTCTTTCTAGACTTGAATTGGCTCCTAGTGGTCCACAAAGAGCAGAAGGTGACTTCCTGTAGTCCACCTCTTTAGTGTAGGCCCCTCTGTTCCACCCAGAAAAAGATGTTGCATGTGGGTTACTTCAACATCCTAGCTGCTTCTTCTCCTACAAGCCGAGATGTTGTTATTGTTGTTGATCCCTAGAATCTTAAACTGTAGGAGCTGGAAGGACCTGTGAGGTCATTCAGTTCAACTACCCTTTTATGCTTAAAGCCTGCCTTCAACATCCTTGCCAGACTGTCTAGCAACTTGGGTCAAACATCTGTAATATTTGCTCTTAGTGAGAAGGTAAACCCTAATTCCATTTAATGGGGAAGGGTTTTTTTTTTTGCAGAAGGTATGTTTTGGTGTTGTTAATATGTTTAGTTTAAATGCACTTCAGTTCAATTTTTTAAAGAGAGGAAAAGGAGACTTGGCTAATGCATCTTTTCTTTTGCCAAATGAAACAATATTGTGGAGGGAGACTCAAGAATATCTCTTTGGAGCACAGCTAAATGGTAAACACCCTACACTCCTATTTCCCATCCTAATGAAAAACAATTCTAAATGCCAGACCACAATAGCGAAATGCTTAATAGTGCCCCCCACACCAGTAAGCCATGGTTCCTTGTCTCCACCAACACAAACAAATTTTATGGCCCAGTCTTCACATGAATCACTCTGAAAATGGTAGCAAATGTAATAATCCCAGACAGCTGCAATTATCTAAATGTCTCCCTATTAGCTGTTTGAACGGTTAAAGCCCTATAATCAAATCAGAGTGAATGCTAATTGAAATCTAATAGAGCATACATTCGTGTGATTAGGTATCAGAATTTGATTCCAATATTGTTAAATTACAGATGAGGCCCATCAAGTCACACTAAAAATAAATATTGTAACCTCAATGTCAAAAAAGATGGATATTTTTCAATAATTAGAGATCAAACTGGAAACGGTTTGCATGGTGATACCGCCACCTACTGGGACTTTGTGGAACTGCTTTCCTTTGACGTGGGTACAACTATGCATTTGTTTTTCTAACCCAAGAGATGTCTTAACAAGCAAGAGAAACTGCCCTAATTTTTAATTCTATGATTGAATATGATTTATTAAATGAAATAGTTAAGAATTATAATTTCTGTAAAGAGCAGCCGGGAGTATTACAGAGAAATTCATATTTATTTATTTCAGAAAATTGTGGTGGCAGTTTAAGGTATCCCAGGGATTGGAGATTATGTTGGCCAGAAGACAAGTGAGGATGGATGGACTAAGTGGACCCAGGTTGTAGAGTGCTGCTGAGTGAATGGCTAGGGAAATGACCCTTAACATTTCCCATTCAGCTGACTTTGTTCTTTCCCTAGTTTCCGAAAATGGAACATTCACTTACTGTTTGTAATATCTCTAGGATAAATAGCATTTATTAAATCTCTATCACGGAAGAACACAGTCTCAACTCCTGTTGAGTATTAGAAGTATAAAATGTGAGCCCTCCTCAGGGAGTTAATTATCAGGTCAGCAGTGAAATTAGGGGGAAAAATGCAGGACAGCTTATACTAGCAATAAAGAGCTGACTTTTGTCATATAGCAGTCCCTGAAGAACAAAGTCTTAAGATATAAATAGAGAATTTACACATAAGACAATACCTGTATTCTATATTTATGCTTAAAGCAGTTTGGCTAAATAAATTATAATTTTCTCTTTCTTGTCTAACGCATAGGGAAGCTTGATTGTGAAATCTGTGGCCCTGAAATGTGAGATATAGTGGAGGGATGATAAGCTAAATTTGTAACTGAATTTTACCAATTAAACAGAAACCTAAAGTCTACTTATCTGCCTTTAGGATTTAGCCCGAATTGGTGCTATTTTGTTTTTCCAGTGCTGAAGATGGAACCCAGAACCTTGCACATATAAGGCAAGTTATTCTACCACTGGAATACAGCCCAGCCCAGATCTTATTTTTTAAATTGTGATTTTCTTAAGCATGTATTAATAAACCACATGGAATTATTAATGAACAAAGCAAAACATAAACAAATAAATGAAAATATTTGAATAGAATTGATAGGAAAGGCAAAGAAAGGTCATTTGAAACATTTAACAAGGGTTATAATATGTCTGAAGTGATAATAGATTTTTTCAAGGCCAGCATTATGGCTTGTTGATAGGCACAACAATGTCCCGCTCCCAGATGTCCGAGGGTTTTTATTTTTGTTTTTGTTTTGTACTGGGATTGAATGCAGGGACACCATACCACTGAGCTATATCCCAGCCATTTTTATTTCCTTTTATTTTGAGACAGGGTCTCACAAAGTTGCCCAGGCCATGAACACACAATCCTCCTGCCTCAGCTTCCTGAGTCAATAGGGATTACAGGTGTGCATCACCACACCTGGCAAGATGTCTGAGTCCTAATTCCCAGAACCTGTGACTACGTGTTAGGTTACATGGCAAAGGGGAATTAAGGCTTCAGGTGGGATTAAGTTTGCTCAGCAGATGATCTTGAGATGGAGATTTTATCCTGATCGATCCAGGTGAGCCCAGTGCAATCACAAGTATCCATATAAGTAGAAGGGGAAGAAGTGAGAGAACCAGAGGGATGGCAGTGTGGGAAGGACCTGGCAGATGTTGTTGGCTTTGGAGACGGAAGGATAAGGCCTCGAGCCAAGGAATACAGTCGCCCTCTAGAAGCTGGAAAAAGGTGAGGAAATGGATTCTTTCTTGGAGCCTCTAGGTGGAGCACTGCGTGATGACACCTTGCCTTAGCCCAGTGAGACTCATTTTGGACTTCTGACCTTCAGAACTGTTAAATAATATGTTTCTATTGAAGCCACTAAACTTGTGGTAATTTATTATGGTGGCAGTAGGAAAACTCATACATGGATTGACTAGAGGGAAGTGGAGGGGAAGAAGGCAAGGAAAGACCATGGCACAGTATGTAGGCTCAAAGCAGCAGATGTGAAATCAGACCAGCTGAGGTGTAGCCCAGATCAAGTTCCTTAACCTTTGTCTCAATATCTTCATCTATACAGAGCGATAACAGTATCCTCTCTCCAGAAGCTTTGAGAGGATGATGAGACAATCTGTGCAAGCCCTTAGCCCCTGCCATCAATGAACCCCAATGTACCTGAGTTGCTTTAGCAGCTGAGGCTCACCATCACTAACCACTGCTGTAGGTTTTATGGTTTTGTGTTATTGTTGTTCTTAGTGATCAGGTGTTCATTTACAAGATCATCTGTGCAACAGGTACATAGTTAGCCAAAATTGACTTGTGAAGTAATACAGATTAAAATGATATTACTATTCTGAACATAAGAGGGTTTTGAGAGGACACTCCATTAACCCTACTCCCTCTAACCATACTTCAGATGAGGTGGTTCCTGCATAGTCAGTGACAAGCCTTGCCATTCAGAGAGTAAAAACAGATCATTTCAGTGTAATTATTCTTGAAATCTTCATCGGCAATTGTAGACCCAGGTTCATAAAATTAAATTTGCTTCTTTTTTTTTTTTGGTAATGGGGATTGAACTCAGGGGTACTCGACCACTGAGCTACATCCTCAGCTCTATTTTTTTTTGTTTTATGTAGAGACAGGGTCTCAATGAGTTGCTTAGCGCCTCGCCATTGCTGAGGCTGGCTTTGAACTCGCGATTCTCCTGTCTCAGCCTCCGTAAGTGCTGGGATTACAGGCTTGAGCCACCATGCTCGGCTAAATTTGCTTCTTATTAATCATGATTATCAGATACCAATTTAGAGTGTTATTCATTTATTAAGTTTTAGGAATGATTCAGAATATGCAGAACTCCAGAATATGAAATACAGCTCTAATGGTTGCAATTGAGGCTCTCCCCAACATAAACTTTTTGCTTGCTGACCTTTCTGATAAAAAGTTGGTCATTTCAGCAAGACACGGCAGCGCTTGCCTATAATCCCAGCACTTAGGGAGGCTGAGACAGGAGAAACGCGAGTTCAAAGCCAGCCTCAGCAACGGAGAGATGCTAAGCAACTCAGTGAGACCCTGTCTCTACATAAAACACAAAACAGGACTGGGGATGTGGCTCAGTGGTCGACTGCCCCTGAGTTCAATCCCCAGTACCAAAAAAAAAAGTTGGTCATTTCATATTTTATATATCTACATATGATTTGTAAAATTAGACATCACTGAAACTTTTATTTTGAAATAATTTTATGCTCATGAGAAGTTGCAGAACAGTATAGAGTCCCCTGTATCCTTCACTCAGCTTTCTTTGACATCAAGTCTGGCAAACTGACAATAACTACAGATCTTATTCAGATTTCACAGTTCTTTCATGTACATTTCTGTTATTGTAGTTTGGTACACATGGGTCCATGAAATCATATTGAAATTGTATGAATTGTATAGATTTGTGTAAACATTATCATGAGCAGGGTTTAGAATTGTGCCACTACCCTGTACTACCACTTACAGTCACACCCTCCTCTGTCCCTAACCCCTGTCAATGATGGTTCTGTTCTCTATCACTGTGATATTGTCATTTTGAGAATGTTACATAGATGGAATTATACAATATGTGAACCTTTTTTTTTTGTTTTGGTATGTGGAAGTGAACTCATGAGTACTCAACCACTGAGCCACATCCCCAGTCCTATTTTATGTAGAGACAAGGTCTCACTGAGTTGCTTAGCACCTCGCCCTTGCTGAGGCTGGCTTTGAACTCACAATTCTCCTGTCTCAGCCTCCCAAAGTGCTGGGATTACAGGTGTGTGCCACCACGTCTGGCTACAATATGTAAACTTTTGAGATGGGCTTTTTTTCACTCAGTGTAATACCTTTGAAATTATCTGCTTGTGTCAGTAGTTTGTTCCTTTTCATTAATGAATAGTACTCCATTATATAGGTATATCACAGTCTTTCCACCACTTGTTAAAGGATATTTGGGTTATTTTTAGTTTTTAGCTCTTACAAACATAATGGCTATGAATGTTCATGTATCGGTTTTTATGTGAGCATGAGCTTCATTTCTCTAAGAAAAATACCTAATTCTACAAGGTCTTAAGGTTAAAGTACTTTGTAAATAGCAATGTTCAATTCAAATTTAAGGTATATTATTTTCAGTTATATTATTAATGATAAACAGTGGCAAGTGATGTTGGCCAAATTGTTATATTGCATGCATGTATAAATATGTAACAATAAATCACATTATTATGTACAACTATAATAAACCAATTTAAAAAATGGAGAAAAAAGGCTGAAAAAAATAGGGAAGAAGAGTTGGTAAGAGTTGGTGGCAAGCCGGGTGCGGTGGCTCACGCTTGTAATCCCAGCACTTAGGGAGGCTGAGACAGGAGAATCGCGAGTTCAAAGCCAGCCTCAGCAATGGCGAGGCACTAAGCAACTCAGTGAGACCCTGTCTCTACATAAAACACAAAAATAGGGCTGGGGATGTGGCTCAGTAGTCGAGTGCCCCTGAGTTCAATCCCCAGTACCAAAAAAAAAAAAAAAAGAGTTGGTGGCAGAGGGGACCCATCCCCTCAACCTTTTGGAGAAAATATGAAGCTGTTTGTTAGGTAACTGAGGCTTGAGACTTGGAGGCAGCTTTTCATATGGTAGAAATGTGGGATTGAATTAAAAACAAAAGATTGAAATGTCTTGGCACATTATCAGTGTACCAGCCTCTGGAGGATATACACAATTAGTGGAGAGAATATTAATAAGAAAAGAGATGAACAAAGACAGGAAGAAAGACAGGTTCATTCATTCATCCAACAAATATTTACTGAGCCCCTACTACTTGCTATACATTATTGTAAGCCCTAGATAACCAGCAAATACACTAGACAAAGTCCCTGCATCATGAAGCTTCTATTCTAGAGAGAATGAAAGACAATAAACAAGTTAAAATATAAGATAACGTCAGGTAGTGCTAGATACTATGGACATAACTTGGGAAAAGAAATTTTTGAACAGGTAATTAGGAAGTCCTCTCTGAGGCAGTGAGAGAAGTTTCTGGAGAGCTGATATCATAGAAAGACAAGAATTGGGCCAAGATTTTGTTCAGAGGAGGTTATTAGAGACATCGTCTACATTCCTAGGAATAAAGAAAGTGTGTTGTGTTGGTGCCCAAACTAATGGTAGTCTTGTCAAGGCACTGTTCCACTTCTGACTTGATGTAACTGTGTCTATCTGTGCTCTCCCAGTGAGAGAGCTTGAAAATGGGAAGTGCTATGGGAAAATAAAGTGGTATTATTAATCATTTTTGTGGCTCCTACTGTACTGTGATGACAAAATGTATCCATTCTCTAAAGAGAGGCGTTATCCTTATAACAAGAGCTGATGTGATTTATTTAATTTTTAATTTTTTGTTCTTTACAAGCAGGTATGGATGTCCAAGTTTGCTTGGAAGACCAGGAAAAATGAAATGAAAAACAGTGAAATAGAGCATCCTTATTCCTGCATCATTTGCTGGCAGAGAAGGAGCTCTTCCTGAACATCCTTTGTCCTCTAGATAGGATGGCTGATTTAGTTTTTTCACTGACCCACTTCTCTTTTTTCTGGGTAGGAAGGCAGTGTATTGGAAAGGGGTGAGCTTTTAGGTTGGTTTTAAATAAATAAGATATTATGGATGTAATTAAAAGTCCTTTTTGGCTAAGCATGGAGGTGTACATGTGTAATCCTAGTGGCTCTGGAGGCTGAAGCAGGAGGGTTGCAAGTTCAAAGTCAGCCTCAGCAACTTAGCAAGACCCTGTCACAAAATAAAAAATAAAAACAGGACTGGGGATGTGGCTCAGGGGTTAAGTGCCCCTGGGTTCAATCCCCCATACCACAACACAACAACAACAACAAAACTCCTCTCTCTGTCAGTACTAGGAAATGAACCCAGGGACTCATGCACGCTAGGCAAGTACTTTACCACTGAGCTCTATCACCAACCCTTTTATTTTGTATTTTGTTTATTTTTATTTTGAGGGTCCTGCTGCTTTCAAACTTATGATCCTCTTGCCTCAGCCTCCCAAGTAGCTGGGATTAAAGGCAAACCTTCAATACTTGTAGCTGATCCATATGACTCCTCCCTAAAATCTCAGAGCCCCGAACAATGTCCAACACATATTAAGTGCCCAATAACTGTTGGTTCACATTACAGAAAGTGCTGAACTAGCCAGGCCCGGTGGTGCACTTCTGTAATCCCAGTGACTGAGGAGACTGAGGCAGGAGGACCACAAGTTCGAGGCCAGACTCAGTAATTTAGCAAGACCCTCAGCAACTTAGTGAGACCCTTAGCAACTTAGACCTTATTTCAATATAAAAATAAATAAATAAAAAGGACTGGGATATAAGTCAGTGGTAAAGTGCCCCTGGGTTCAATCCCCAAGACAAAACAAAAACAAAACAAAACAAAACCTGGCCAACCAAAGGAGCTGAACTATCTCAAATTTCAGATTCTCTGACTGCTACCAAGGGGTGCTAATCCTGCAGAGGAAAACTGAGATCATGGTATATACCACAGAGCAAGAATTTATCAAGTTTGCCCCCCTGCTATTTTATAAAAATTTATATAAACACGAGATGCTTTGGAAAGATTGGTATGCAATTTGTACATTAATATTGTCAGGTCTAGGTTTTTCAATTGGTTTACTTTGTGTTAAATTCAGTTAAAAATATTTTTATGAACTTACTGTGTGCTTTACTAACTTCCAAGGGCACAATAATGACTATGAACAGTCACTGTCTTAACTCATTCGTGATTTTTTTTTTCTTGTGGTACTGTGAATTGAATCCAGGGCTGCTCTACCTCTGAGCTATAAACCCAGTGCTTTTTATTTTTTATTTTTTTATTTTGTGACAGGGTCCAAGGCTGGCCTCCAACTTGTGATCTTCCTGCTTCAGCTCCTGGAGTAGCTGGGAAGGCCTATGCGGCTGCACCTGGCATGATGCTGTTTCCTCTCAGTATTATAAATATGGCAAAACACATTATCTAATTTTAGTCTATTGCTGTTATATTTGAGAGTTGGTGGAAATGTCTTGTAAAATGCTTAGACAAAAACACAAAATTCTCAATCACATGTGTGAGCTGAAAACAATATTCCTAGTAAACCTTCTGCAGTTTGGTATAGAACTTAACCATAAAAGAAGTGATGTAGAGGGCAGGTGTGAGATGCCTGTTGGTTTGGGGAACCTGGAGGAAATAGTGGGAAGAGAGTTGGGAAATAGTCATAGTGGGAAATAGTAATTGTGAGTTACTCTAACTCACAATTGTTACTACGCATTACAAAGCGTATATACCACAGAGCAAGGTGTCACTGGGCTCCCCATCTACTGGTAATGGAAATGCGTTTCCTAGGGTGGTCCTTTGCCTTCTTCCTGTTCTTGCTGGAATCAATGCCCTTTTATCCACCATTCAATTTTCCTGGGTTTGTTTTGCCTGCCATGATTCAAGGCCTTGCCATACAATGCCTAGAGGTTTAGTTCTGTCGTTGTAGAAATCAAATGAGCCTAGAGGTTATTTGGTTTTAATTACCATCCATTGAAACAATCAATGTAGAGGATTGAGTCATTCGAATGGTTAATGGTGGGGACATTCAGATAATTACGACTGTTGAAAGTTCTCCTTTCTGCTAATTGTTTTTATTGAACAAGATTTATATGTAGGTCTTGAAGAGAAGTTGTTGAGGCTGTGGGTATCATGGGCCAACATTTTGGAAGGAGATAGTAGAGAGGGAGACCTTTTGGAGCTTACCTAAGCCTAGCCCCACTTTCTGTTCTTCTATAGTTGCCTCTTGTCCAGGTTTTCAAAGGGTCATGTAAGCAGACAGTTGAGACCATACTCACAAATGTACATTTGACCATGGTTCTGTGCTTAGTTGCTATAACAGACTTTCTTAAGATTATGTAAAAAGCAGCTCGGGGTATAGATCAGTGATGGAGTACTTATCATCCTTGAGGCCCCCCAAAAGATCATAAAAAATAATATACACTGCCCTGAATGAAATTTTGAGTATAGTATTTTGCTTAGCTTCTCAATTTCTTTTATTTTTAAAATTTTTTTATTTTTTGATACTGGGGATTGAACTCAGGGGCACTTGACCACTGAGCCACATCCCTAGGCCTATTTTGTGTTTTATGTAGAGACAGGGTCTCACTGAGTTGCTTAGCGCCTCGCGGTTGCTGACGCTGGCTTTGAACTCACGATTCTCTTGTCTCAGCCTCCCAAAGTGCAGGGATTACAGGCGTGCGCCACCGCGCCCAGCTTTTCTTTTATATTTTTAAAGGGACAGGTCTCACTCCTGGGCTGAAGCCACCCTCCTGCCTCAGCCTCCTCCTTAGCTGGTACAGACAAACACCACTGAGCTTGGCTCTCAAGTTTTCATATAATTATATAACTTTATGACTCTAATCATCTAGCATCGTTATGGAGGAAAAAAATTTGTTTACCCTCTTCAGCTTACTGTGTGAGGCCTATAAAATTTTTGTTGTTGTTGTTGCTGGGATTTGAACCCAGGACCTCACACATGCTAAGTGCTCTACCACTGAGCTACTTCCCCAGCCCAAGGTTGTAGGTTAACTGACAAAAGACAGATAATAGGAAAAAAAAATGATTTTTATTGATGTTAATAATTTTACTTGTATGGGAACTTCATAAAAATGAAGTGAAAACTTGAAGTGCTTAGACTTGAGAGCTTATATACCCTTCTTAACAAAGAAAAAAAGTGGGCTTCAATGGTTGATAAGTGACTAGGAAATATGTGAAGGAAACTAATGGAAGATAAGGGTTATTTTAGTAAGGTTTGTTTATGCAGACATGCCTTGGTGTGACATTTGTTTTAAGAGTCATTTTCTCCTTGGTACAAAGGATACCTTCCTGAAAGGACAATTTATGTCCTGCTATTAGGCAGATAACTTTGCCTGCACTTATTGTTTCTCAATTGCTTTTAGCTCAAAATAATCCTTATGCCAAAGTGGCATATTTTGGGGTAGCATATCTTGATTTCCTTCAATATCATTTCTGAAGGATGAAGAAATGAAGATGAAGAAATGAAGAGCCGGGACTGGGGGTATAGCTTTGTGGTAGAGTGTTTGATTAGCCTACATGCAGAGCTGGGTATATCCCCAGCATGAGGAGGAGGAGGAGGGAGAAAAGAAATGAAGGTTTAGCAGAGTAAAAGGATTTTTATTTAATTTTTTCTTTTCAGTTGTTGATAGATCTTTATTTTATTCTCTTATTATTTATATGTGGTACTGAGGATCGAACTCAGTGCCTCATACTTGCTAGGCAAGTGCCCTGCCACTGAGCTATAGCCCCAGGCTCTAGAGCAAAAGGGTTTTGTTTGTTTGTGAAAGATATGTGGTTGAGGTGGAACCAGAATCCTAGTCTTCTGATCCTGAGTTTTATACTTTTACTGTCAGAGGTCAGCAGCCAGCAGAAAACAGAAGCATAACTCAGGGTACCGAGACTTCACTAATCTATTCCTGCTAGACAAACGGTGTTTACATTTTTAGTCTCAATGAAGGTTTGGTTTTAGCATCTAACTGTCCTGAAGATCTACACGTTCTCCCTCTTTTTCTTTTTTAAAATATTTTTTATTGGTTCTTTTTAGTTACACGTAACATTAGGATTCATTTTGACATAATTATAAAAGCATGGAATATAATTTGCTCTAATTCAGCTGCCTGTATTTCCCCTCCTCCCTCCCCTTCCTCCTTCCTCCCCCTCTTCCTTTCCCTCGGCTTTACTGATCTTTCTGCTATGTACTTTTTGTTTTATTTTTTGTTTTTGTTTTTTTAGTGTCTTGTAGATATACACAATGGTGAGGTTCATTGTGGCATGTTTGTATATGTACATAGAAAAGTTAGGTCAGAGTCATCCCACTGTTCTTCCCTTAGCCCATCCCTTCTCCCCACCCCCACTCCGCCTCAGTTCCCTTCATTTAGTCCACTAATCTTCTATTCTGATGCAAGTCCCCTTCTCACCCCAATTTTGTACTAGCTTCTGAATGTCAAACATTTTTGACCTTTGGCTTTCTGAGTCTGGCTTATTTTACTTAACATGATAGCCTCCAGTTTCATCCATTTACCAGCAAATGCCTTTATTGAATAAGAAAGAGAAGGAAAAATAAAACCTTTGTAATCTCTAAAATAATGTAATCCTCATTGAAAAAAATATATACATATACATATCTATATCTATATATCTATATGTTTTGGGGTTTTTTTTAGTGCTGGGAATTGAACCCAGGGGTACGCTCTACCACTGAATTACCTCCCTGGAATTTTTAAATTTTTTGTTTGAAAATAGGGTTTGGCTAACTTGCCCAGCCTGGCCTCAAACTTGCTATCCTCCTGCAAGCCTCTGCAGTAGTTGGCTACTGATACGTGTGGTGGCTAGGCTGATATTTTAAAATATCTTTGCAAGGAAAGTTTTTGCTTTTCAGTGATTTGTTCTCAAATGATGAGATTTTTTTCTAGTAAAGGAGTATCTTTTTTCCAGGGATATCTTTTTCCCTAAATATGAAAGTTCTAAATACTCTTTCATTAAAAATTCAAATATTAGGGCTGGGATTGTAGCTCAGTGGTAGAGCGCTTGCCTCGCATGTGTGAGGCACTAGGTTCAATCCTCAGCACCACATAAAAATAAATAAATAAAGATATTTAAAAAATTCAAATATTAGAGAATTGGGAATGTTGCTCAGTGGTAGAGCATTTGCCCACCTGCCCCCAAAGTCAAATACCAGAGGTATATACAACATGGATGTTGGCAATATACCGTATCTGTTATTTTCAGAGATAATCACTATGGATTAGATAGTATATCTCTCTCCAGGTTTTTTTCTATGCATAAACTAGTAAATATCATTTTTCCCACAGAAAAATGGGATCATGTTATTCATACTGTTTGTTAAAACTGAAGTAAGATTTACATCCCATGAAGTTTATCATTTTAAACATTTCAAACTCTGCAGTTTGGTGGCTTATAGTATATTAATGATGTTGTGCACCAATACCATTATCTAATTACAGAACTTTCTTTAATCCCATAAATGCCATACCCTACTGCTTTGCATCTTGATTTCTTACTTATTGTTGCCTATATTAAGATGTGTAGCATTTTTAAAATAACTCAATAGCATTCCATTATTAAGTACAATAGTTAAAACAACCTCAATTAATGGATAGTTAGGTTATTTTAAAAATGTTATGAACATTGCTATACTGAACATCCTTGAACACTTGCACACTTTTGTAAGATAAATTATTAGAAACAAATATTGAATCATATTGAATAAAATATGTAAGCAAATATGTATCTTTCCCTCCGAAGTTGTACTAATTAACAATCCAAACAAGACTATTTCCTCATTTGTTTTCTCATACTCTCCACTAACCTTTTCTTTCTTTCTGTTAGGGGTGTGTGTGTGTGTGTGTGTGTGTGTGAGAGAGAGAGAGAGAGAGAGAGAGAGAGAAAGTTACCTGTTCATACGCTTTACCTATAGTTCTATCAAGTTGTTTTCTTTTTCTTATTAATTTTCAAGTAGTTAATATGAAATTTTTGTTTTGAAAGAGCTTTTTGGTTTTCATTTAAAATCAACTCTTTTCCTTCCCTGCCCCGGAAACATGTTTTCTCTGATTCATCTGTGTTAAGAACTTCCAGGCCATTTAGCTTAATGAGACCTTTTCCTGCTGAAGAGGGCTTGGCCTGTGATCATCAAAAGGATAATAACACCCTATTTCCATTTCCTCTAGAACTATCAACCTCTTTTGCACTCACATCAATTGCTTTATGTTTTCCTGGCTTGATGTGTTTG
Source organism: Xerus rutilus (assembly GCA_028644305.1). NCBI lineage: Eukaryota > Metazoa > Chordata > Mammalia > Rodentia > Sciuridae > Xerus > Xerus rutilus. Next base: position 57,176,026 of record CM053401.1, on the reverse strand, counting down.
ACCTTAGGTTTCTCATATAGTTATTTCTTGCTAATATCTAGCTGCATTCTATCAGAAAATTAATTCTTTTGGATTTTGGAAACTTTGTTTAAGGAAACTCCATTGCATTCAATTTCAAGACTCATCTAATTTTTGTCTCAACCAAAGAGTTTCCTTTGGCTTAAACTTTATTCTTGGGAATCTATCTGTTCTAAATATTTGAGGACCTTATCTCAAAGCCAATGGCAGCAGTTAGTTGTTTGTTTGCCAGGCTAAGAAGGTCCTCCCTAAATTCTGAGTTAGCTGGTCATGTGCAGTTTTCCTGAGCTGCCTATAGTGGGAACCCTTTTCTGCTTCTTAATTGAAATGGCTATCCTGGGTTTCTGTGCTATCAGGTAGCGCTTTGCCCCAGAAGCAGCAGCAGTGACCTATTGGGGCTAGATTGAGAAATTAATGAAGCCCTGTGGGATCCTTCACAAAAGAAGAGTTGGCATAAAGGGAGATGTGTTCTATAAAGCTCTCAGGAGAGTAGAAAACAAACCAAGGATGAAAAAAAATGCTGCCACAGCTGCTATAGCCTGTGAGTGATGTGAGGGTGAAGTGTTGACAACACACATTCCCCAGAGAAAACTTGGGGGCGAGACAGTCACAATACAGCAGAGCTGTGTGTGTGTGTGTTTTATGATCTTAGCATTGATTTTCAAATAACACATTCACTTAAAGCCTCATCTGACTGCTCTGTGGTGTGGGACGGGGTGGTTATGCCAGGCCCACAGCAGCTTTATTATCTCTAGCAACCAAGCATCAGTGTGGGAACAAGCCAGGCATTCTTGGTCCTTTTCAGCTCCCAGCTGGTCAATATGCTTCATTTGGAGATGAGCTGAAAGAGGCCAGCCAGTCAGAGTTGTCCCTTCCGTGCCTTTGACACTGAACGAAATGAAGTTTTATCCTTAAGGATGAGCACAATAGTATTTAGCCACGTCTCTGTACTGACCCACACTCATCCTTCCAAAGGCAGAACCCAACTCCTCATCCATTTAGTTCCTTTATATCATTAGATATAAATGAACTGGTGCCTTTAGAGGTGTTAGCTCTGATGCATTCATTACCTTTTAAGGCCTCCTGAATGTTGCTAAGGCCTTTAATGGGCATAATCTGTTTCTCAAGGTCTTACATTTATTTTACAACTAACTTTTCTTCCCATTATATGTTACTGATGGCAAATATGGAGAAGTATACAAGAATTAAAATCAACCACATTCTTACAATCAAAGATAGCCACTGTTAATATTTGGATGTATATCCTTCCATATTATATGTACACATTCAGTCGATTCTCATTATTTTGATAGTTATGTTCTATAAAGGTATTTGGGAAAAATGAATTAATGACTAAAGAGTCATTGTGTCTAGGGAAAGTATAGTGTTAAGTTCCTATGATCCTCTGGTCATAACATTTCTACCAACTAATTAATACATAAACTTAATGTGTTTTTCTACTTAAAGGCACTAATATACATTGCTGATTAATATTTAACTCATGACCAACAATACCATAATTCATGCTCAAATGAAACTTAACACAGGTATTTCTCTGTAAAACACGTCACAGCCCTTGTGCCCTTGAGAACATCTGGTAACACTTCAGCACTATGCTTGGGGGCATTTTAAATAGCAAAATCATTTGGAAAGTTAAAAAAAAATTTAAAAAATGTGAAATACGTGGCAATAAATAAACCATGAAAATGATGCTTGTTTATAATACAAGAGCTAAAACAAGAAGGCGGACCATTGCCATGTTTGACTCTAGCTGGAAATGTGCGTGTTAGGACACTCAAAATTTTTGAAACTCTGTACAAGTCTGCAAGTGACTACAAAAGTGCTTCAAGTATTGATTTTTGGCATCACAAATGTTTTAGTAAATAACTGAATTCACAATATAGAATTTGTAGATGATGTGGATCAACTATTTTGTGGTATTTTTGCTTACCAACATATGCATTTTTTTGACATTTTTTTGTTGGTGCATTGTAGTTATACATAATGATGGAATTTGTGGTTACATATTTGTACATGCACAAAATATAACAATATAATTTGGCCAATATCACTCCCCAGCACTTCCTCCCTCTCTCCCCACCTTCCACTCTTTGGTCCCTTTCCTCTACTGACCTCCTTTTGGTTTTTGAGACCCACCTCCACCTTTCTTTTCCATCTTCCACTCTAGCTTCCACGTATGAGAGAAATCTACCACCTTTGACCTTCTGAGTTCGACTTGTTTTGTTTAATATGATGGTCTCTAGTTCTATACATTTTGTTTTTACTATTATTATTAACTATAATTTATTGAATACCTACCATTTGCCAGAATCTTCTAGGTATTTTTTAAAATTTGGTCTTTTTAGTTATACATGACAGTAGAATGTATTTTGACATATATGTATACATGGAGTATAACTTCCCATGGTTATGCATGATGTAGAGTTACAATGGTCATGTATTTATATATGAACACAGGAAAGTTATGTCTGATCCATTCTACTGTCTTTCCCATTACCATCCCCCTTCCTAATCCCCCCTCCCCGTCCAATTCAGTGAACCTCCACTCCTCCCTCTGCATATCAGAACATTTGGCCTTTGGTTTTTGGGGATTAGTTTATTTTACTTAGCTTGGTAATCTCCAGTTTCATCCATTTGCCAGCAAATGCCATAATTCCATTCTTTTTTTAAAATATTTTTTCTTAATTGTAGATGAACACAATACCTTTATTTATTTATTTTATGTGGTGCTGAGGATCAAACCCAGTGCCTCACACATGCAAGGCAAGCACTGTACTACTGAACCACAACCCTAGCCCTTCCATTCTTCTTTATTGCTGAGTAATATTCCATTGTGTATATGTACCACATTTTCTTTATCCATTCATATATTGAAGGGCACCTAGGTTGGTTCCATAGCTTAGCTATTGTGCATTGAACTGCTATGAACATTGATGTGGCAATGTCATGATAGTATGCTGATTTTAAGTCCTTTGAGTATATGCAGAAGAGTGGATAACTGGGTCAATGGTGATTCCATTCCAAATTTTCTGAGGAATCTCCACACTGCTTTCTAGAGTGGTTGCACTAATTTGTAGTCCCACCAGCAATGTTTGAGTGTGTATTTTCCCTCACATCCTCGCCAACGTATATTGTTATTTCTATTCTTGATAATTGCCATTCTGACTGGAGTGAGATGAAATCTTAGTGTAGTTTTAATTTGCATTTCTCTAATTGCTAGTGATGTTGAACATTTTTTCATATATTTGATAATCATTTGTATTTCTTCTTCTGTGAAGTGTCTGTTTAGTTCCTTTGCCCATTTATTGATTGGGTTTTTTTTTTTTTTTTGGTGTTTTTTGAATTCTTTATATGTCCTGGAGATTAATGCTCTATCTGAGGTGCAAGTGGCAAAGATATTCTCCATTCTTTAGGTTCTCTCTTCAGGTTCTTGATTGTTCTCATTGCTGTGAAGAAGCTTTTCAGTTTGATAAAATCCCTTTATTGATTCTTGATTTTACTTCTTGCACTTTAGGAGTCTTGCTGAGGAATTCGGTTCCTAAGCAGACATGATGGAGATATGGGCCTGCTTTTTCTTCTAGTAGGCGCAGAGTCTCTGGTCAAATGCCTAGGTCCTTGATCCACTTTGAGTTGAAATTTATGCAGGGTGAGAAATAGGGGGTCTAATTTCATTTTATTATATGGATTTCCAGTTTTCCCAGCACCATTTGTTGAAGAGGCTCTTTTCTCTAATGTAGTTTATGGTGCCTTTGTCTAGTATGAGATAACTGTATTTATGTGGGTTAGTCTCTGTGTCTTCTATTCTGTACCCTTGGTCTTCATGTCTGTTTTGGTGCCACCATGCTGTTTTTGTTACTATAGCTTTGTAGTATAATTTAAGGTCTGGTATTGTGATACCTCCTTGCTTCACTTTTCTTGCTGAGATCTACCCATTTTCTTGCAAATGACATAATTTCATTTTTCTTTAATGCTGAATTAAAGTCCATTGTGTGTGTATATGTTTATATAGATAGATAGATTGGTGTAGATATATATCTATCACATTTTCTTTATCCATTCATTCATTGATGGACACCTAAGCTGTTTCCATAGTTTGGGTCTTGTGAATTGTGCTGTTATAAACATGGATATGCATATATCACTATAGTATGATGACTTCAGTTTTTCAAGATAAACATTGAACAATGGTAAGTAGGCATGGTTCCCTGCCTAATCTTTTGAGGAAACTCCATACTGATTTCCATAGTAGTTGCACTAATTAATTTACAATCCTAAATTAAAACAATGTAACAGTGTAACAGTGTTCCTTTTTCTCCACATCCTCTCCAGCATTTATTATTTGTATTCTTGATGATTGCCATTCTGACTGGTGTGAGATGAAATGTCAGTTTAGTTTGATTTGTATTTCCCTAATTGCTAATGATAAGTTTTTAAATATATTTGTTAGCCATTGTATTTCTTCTTTTGAGAAGTGTCTATTTCATTAATTTGCCCATTTATCAATTGGGTTATTTGACTTTTTTGGTGTAAATTATTATTATTATTATTTTTGGTACTGAGGGTTTAATCCAGGCGTGCTTTACCACTTAGCCACATCCCCAGCCCTTTTTATTTTTTATTTTGAGACAGAATCCAAACTGGCTTAGAGCCTTGCTAAGTTGCTGAGTCTGGTCTTGAGCTTGCAATCCTCCTGCCTCAGCCTTGTGAGTTGCTGGGAGGCAGGCACCACTGCACCTGACTTGGTGTAAAGTTTTTTGAGTTTTTAAAAGATATTCTAGATATTAATTCTCTATCAGAAGAGTAGCTGGCAAAGATTTCTCTCCCATTCAGTGGGCTCTCTATTCCCATTCCTAATTGTTTCCTTTTCTGGGCAGAAGCTTTTTAATTTGATGCCATCTCATTTTTTAACTCCTGGCATCATTTGCTGAGCTCTAGGAGTCCTATTGAGGAAAGTGTTGCCTGTGTCTATCTGCTGGAGTGTTGACCCTATGTTTTCTTCCAGGAGTTGCATAGTTTCTGGTCTAATTCCTAGACCAGAATGGATCAACTCAAAATTTGCTCCATTTTGTGTTGACTTTTGTGCAGGGTGAGAGATAAGAATCTGGTTTCATTCTTCTACATATAGATAACCAGTTTTCCCAGGACCATTTGTTAAAAAGGCTATCTTTTCTCCAGTATGTTTTTGGCACCTTTGTCAAGGATCAGACGGTAGTTTGTCTCTGTCTTCTATTCTGTACCATTGGTCTACCAACATCCAAGCTATGACTGTGCCTTGACTTATTTAACTATTTTTAAAATCTTGAATACTTTTTTTTTTCCAAATTTTTGCTCTTTTATTGTCTTTGAACATAGATCTTTGTTAATATCTGTTATTTACTTGGATTTATTCCTAAAAGAGGAATTGAATTGTGGCTGGGATTATAGCTTAGTGGTAGAGATGTGCTTAGCATGTTCAAGGTCCTAGGTTCAATCATTAATACCAATAGCAACAACAAAAAAGGAATTATGATTCTAGTCTTTAAAGTTTTGTTTTACATAAATAATCTCTATGTAGTTCATAATTTTGTGTGTATATGCACTAAAGTGTTAACTTAGCAGGTGTAGGTGTCTGAATCCTGAACATTCCAAAGGTCTTTAGGACTGACCTTTGACCAACTCCTGGGAGAAACCTCTAAGCCCTTGGAATAGTCTGCCTGATAAGTGTCTTGGCATAGTGACCATAGGCCATGCCAGAGAGTTTGTTAACAATGTAATTTATGGTGAATATCTGTTCATGTTTACCTATGGTTCTGGGCCACACTGTATCAGTAATATATCTGGTAGGGGATGAGGATAGTGGTCATGGAGCGGGTAGGTGTGGGAGGGTAGAGGTCGAGTAGTTAAGGTCAGTCATATAAGTGCTCTGGTCTATGTGATTGATTTCCCCTTACTCCCCAGTAAAAACCTTGGACACCAAGGCTCAGGTGAGTGTCTCTGGTTAACAGTAATTTGTGCATATTGTTACATACTTTTGCTGGGGGAATGAAGTGCTATCTGTGTGATTTGTTGGGAGAGGGACAGTTCAAACTCTGTGCTTGGTTTCTCCTGGAATATGCTATATATACCCTTTTCCGTGTTGATTTTTAAAAAATATTTTTTAGTTATACATGGATACAGTGTCTTTATTTTGTTTATTTATTTTTATGTGGTGCTGAGGATTGAACCCAGTGCCTCATGTGCGAGGCAGGCGCTCTGCCACTAAGCCACAACCTCAGCCCTTCTGTGTTAATTTTAATCTCAATTCTTTTGCTATAATAAATGGTGACCATGAGTATAGCAGTTTTGAGTTCTACAAGTTCATATAATGAATGATTGAAGTTGAGAGTAGTTTGGGGGATCCCCTAATTCAACCCACTATATTCTAATACATACATGTAAGATTCTGGGTACCACAGCATACGTACTATATTTTATTGGAAATTTAAGAGGTTTTCAAAGGTAATTGACCATTATACTTGATTTTGCCTTATATTTCTATTTTTAGAAACCAATCCTTATCAGCTGTGATTCTGCTATTGAACAACTTTTTAAATGCTTATTGGCCATTTGACTTTCTTCCTCTGTGAATTGTCTATCGAGTTCTTTTTCTTCACTGAGCTGCTCTTGAATTTAGAAAACAGTAAGCCCATTCGCATATACACAAAGGAAATCACATTTTTATTTCCCTGTTGGTGCATGAAGCTTAGTGCTTTCTAAATGATTTGCTTTGTCTAAATAATCCCTAAAATTGCCTGCCCCTCAGGAATACCAGCTTTCTCCAATATCCACTTTTCTTATGCCATGCCCCTATTTTTAAGTCAAGTCAATTCCACCCTCAATCTCTCTTAGGTTTGCTTTATCTCTAGGAAAAACTTTCACTGAGTTAGTTGGTTTTTCTTTTCTTAATCTGTGCATCTTCCTGTGTGTGTGTGTGTGTGTGTGTTACTGGAGATTGAACTGAGTGAGGGCCTTGTACATGCTAGGCAAGTGCTCTGCCACTGAAACACACCCCAGCCTCCACATATTCCTTTCTATTACCACTTTGCAAAATCAGACATCTATCTATCTATCTATCTATCTATCTATCTATCTATCTATCTATCACCTATCAAATCAGTCACACTGGGAACTGAACCCAGGGGTGCTCTACCACTGAGTTACATCCTCTTTTTAAATTTTTTTTGTAGTTGTTGATGGATCTTTATTTTATTAATTTATTTATATGTGATGCTGAGGATCGAACCCAGTGACTCACATGCTAGGCAAATGCTCTACCACTGAGCCACAACCTCTACCCTTTTTATTTTCTATTTTGAGGCAAGGTCTAACTAAGTTGCTAAGGCTGGCCTCAAACTTGAGATCCTCCTGCCTCAGGCCCCTGGGTCACTGGATTACAGGTGTGCATACCATGCCCAGCACAAAATCAGACCTTCAGAATTTCATATTGGATACTATAATAACCTTCCCATGAACCCCATAAATTTTATCTTTACATTCATTCTACAGTTGCCAGATTAGACTTCTTAAACCAACGATTTCATTGTCTCTCTTTCTTGCTCAAAATCTTCCAAAATTTTCTCTTAGTTTCTCTTATCAGACCTAGAGATCTGGGTATGCTGAGCCCAGCCCAGTTGGTTTACTCTTGGAATTGCCTCCCAAAAGAAAGATGCAGCAATAGAATAGGTTTCTTTCTGTGAGACCAGTTCAGTTGGGATGAGCCAGGAAGAATATAAATTATGACCTAGGAGGTCGAAGTGGTAGGAAATGTCAAAACTTGTTTAAGGGAGTTCTAAAAGCAGTCATGCTACTTACTGGTAGGATCAAGTTTGAAGAAAGCTGAAAACAGTGTGGTCATTGATAACCAGAGTATATACAATGGATGCCAGATCCTACTATTAGTATGGTTTTTTTTTTTTTTTAAATGATGCTGGGGATCCAACTCAGGAACTTGAACTAGGCAAATGCCCTATCACTGAGCTTTTATGTGTGGCCTTTGCTTCCAGAGCCTTCATTTGTATTCTCAACTCTTAGTCTTCACTGTGAATTGGGATAGACTATGGGTTTCTACAAGTTCTTTTAAGGGAAATTTGTGAAAGGTTTTGGAATATGTATAGAGTAGGCTGTAGGTTTCCCAAGCATTACCCTCAGGGACTGACTCATTTCTGTCTGGGCACACATCTGTAGGACTCTGTAATGGATGGGCTGTTGTGGAATACTCTAGGGTTACTAGAAGACCTTGTGGACCAAGTATACCTTCATAACTCACTATGTGAACTTGATAGGCTAGGACATAGAAAAGAAAATATTGCTGTTAATGATCCACAGAACCATACCAGTAAAGTGGTTGGAGAAGGATAATAGATGAATGCTGTAATTTCTTAACCCCTTTAGGGTTGGTTCCTAGATAGGCCTGAAGCTAAACTTACAGAGACAAATTAACAGTAGAAAACATACACACTTATTTAACATGAATTTCACATGACACAGGAGTCTTCATAAGGAAATAAAGGCTTGAATAAATGATTAAGTATGAGGATTTTTTTTTTCACTGTTGGGGACTGAACCCAGGGCTTTGCACATGCTAGGCAAGTACTCCACCACTGAGTCACATCCTCACCTGAAGTCTAAAATTTTCATAACAGGTTTAATGAAGAGTGGGCAGTCATAGGAAATGTAATAAGATAAAAGGATATGAGCTAAGGGTAGTAAGCTGGGGGAACTTAGGCATGTTTACTGAAATTCTCTCAGCATCCCTCCATCTCTGGAGATGAGGATGTTCTTGTGTTGTAGGAGTAGGGAAGGCACTTCTCATATGAGGATTTTTGACCTGCTCCAGGGGAGAAAGGGAAGGTCAGAGGTTTTCCTATACTTGATATTTCTCAAATTTCGTTCAGTTTAAAATATTCAAAATACTAAGGTGCCATATTTTGAGGTAGTACGTTCTGAACCCCATTGATGCCAACAATAGGGCCTGGGGCCCTATTCCTGTGAAATCTTCCACGGGGTGATGGAAGTCTAGGATCTCTGGATATTCTGTTCTAAAATTCATTTCTGGGGGAAGATCTGATTTCCTGTCTTATTCCTGCCTCCTTTGGAAGATTAGAGACTACATTAGACAGGGGTTACTAAAAGAACAGGGCCAACTGTGTCTGCTTTTGACTCAACTTGTGGGAAGCCCACAAGGAGAAGAGAGATCTTGGATGTCATAGGTGCTAGGCTTTGCCCAGGCAAGTTGAGGTCAGCTATCCCTGTAGGAGCTCTTTCAAGTCAGTGAGCTGGGATTAGGTGTTAAACAAAGAGATGTAGAGGGCTGGGATTGTGGCTCAGTGGTAGAGAACTTGCCTTGCATGTGTGAAGCACTGGGTTTGATCCTCAGCACCACATATAAATGAAGGTCCATCAACAACAAAAGAAAAAGAGATATGTTTAGAGAAGTATGTTTGGGCTATGAAGGCATTTGTCTAACGCAGGTTACCTGAACTTTTCCCTGGAAATTGTGATTATAGATCTAGGTTTGGACATAGGAATCTGTGATTTATCATCAGGGAGGCTTGGGAAGTACTGACCTAGGGTTTGTGAAAAAATAGCGCTGACTGATCTTGGAAGGGCCAGGAATAGGCATGAAGTTTAGCATAGAGCATGGGTGACAATTCTCTTTAATTTACTGCATAGCTTCACTTTATCCATCCAGAAACTGGATGGATTATAGCCCTTCTTAAATAGATTCATTAGCAAATATCATACTGAGATGTGGGCTGAACAAGAAATGTCTGTTTATTCTTGATGATTTGAGGAGAGGGACACCATTTTAGGACTGTAGAGAGCATTGCTGGGAATAGCCATCTGAACTTGGGTCAGAGAACAGGAAGCTTCAAGAACTTGATTTTTTTTGATACCAGGGATTGAACTCAGGGTACTTGACCACTGAGCCACACCCCTAGCCCTATTTTGTGTTTTATCTAGAGACAAGGTCTCACTGAGTTGCTTAGCGCCTCACAGTTGCTGAGACTGGCTTTGAACTCACGATTCTCCTGTCTCAGCCTCCCTAAGTGCTGAGATTACGGGTTTGTGCCACCATGCCTGGCTAAGAACTCAATCTTAACCAGCTCCCATAACCATTTCTTCCAGTGTGTATTTCCCAGAAGGAGCATCCTGGAGGATGTCAACTGAGGGTTTAAGGTCAGATTTGGGGAATATGTGTCTCTTGTGAGGAGAGAGAGGACAGTACAGGCATATGTTTTTATTTAAAAAAAGTATTCACAAGTGGTTCTGATGTCCTGGTTAAGAATTCTTGCTGTAGAGGAATCCCTGGCATCAACTTGAGATTTGCTATATATCCAGACTACAGACCCTATTTTGCCTGGTGACCCTTTAATTATTTCCTTCTTTATCTGTCCTATTTACCTAATGCATACTTGCTGGAAGCCACCCATGAAAATGTGCGTGAACCCAATCAGCACGGAAGCCATTGGGTAGGAAAGTCTGGTATCTGGGAACTCCCAGTGGCATCCTTGCCCAGTACAAGTGACTTTCTATTCAGCTCTGCCACAGGTTCTGCACTGTACTGGAGATGGGGTGACCTGCTGAGGCCACACAGCACAATCAACATGTTGCAGCAAGACTCCTCCCACTGAAACCTTATCCCTGTCTCTGATGTACTCTCCCATAAATAAAGAACTGGGGCCACTTTCTAGTTGTTTAGTTCCAGTTCCTATGTGGACTGGAGAACCTATCAGATGCTCCCTTAAAACCTATTTTCTGGCTCTGTCTCTTATTTCTTTACTAATTATTTCAGACTTTCATTTTCTCAGGTGGCTTACAACCTCTGAGCAGGAAACTACCCTGGTAGGGTGCTGGCCGCCTCGCAATACAGACTGGTATCTATTTAGATTCCCTGATTCATGTCTTTCATCCACTATGACTTGTCTGGGCCATTTTGATATTCCAGTACTTTGGCTGGGCCTGTCAATCTTGCTAGGCTTTGTTCTCAGAAGCAGACTCAAATGGAGTTGCTTAACATCTTACTTAGGCTTTTCCTTCTCCTCCTACTCTAGTCTCAGAAAGCCAGGTCTCAGAAGGTTGAATTGGCATTCAAAGTCTTTAGCAGTTCCTAATTTACTTTTCTGTTTCTCTCCCACCATTTCTCATGAGACGTCCCTGGCATTAGTCATCGCTCCCAGACCATGTCTAGCCCATCATTACCCTCACAGCTTTGCTCACCACATTCCGTATATTTTCCCCTTCTCTTAATTTGTCTAAACTCCTCTGTTGTTTAGAATATTTTTTTCTTATTATAAAATTGATACATGGCCAGTTGTGGTAGCACACTCCCATGATCCCAGCCTCTCAGGAGGCTGAAGCTGGAGGATCTCAAATTTAAGGCAGCCCGGAAAACTTAGCAAGATCCTGTTTCAAAATAATATGAAAGGGCTGGGGATGTTGCTCAATGGTAGAGCACTTGCCTAGCATGCGTGAGGCGCAAGGTTTGATCCCCAATACCTCCAAACCAAAAACCTAATATATGTTTACTATAGATAATTTGAAAAACTTGGTAAATTATAGAAGAAATAACCTACAGAAAAGATAACCCTATTTTTTATAACCTTTGCCTGCTATATGTTTGAATAGAAATGTGGCATTAGCAGCTATTGATATATGAATAGCTTTGTATTTATATCTTGTTTTCTTTTCTAAATAATAGTTCTTTGTTTTTCTTTTAATTTTAGAGATAGGGTCTCACTGTGCTGCCCAGGCTGGCCTCAAGCTCCTGGGCTCAAGTGACTCTCCTGTCTTAGCCTCTCAACTGCTGAGACTGTCAGTACATGCTATCTGCACCCAGACTTTTTAAAAAAATACTTAATAGTTCTTTACTCCCTCTTTTCCCTCTCCAGAACAATATATTTCTTTTTTATTTTATTTTTTTTTAAAATTAATTTATTTAAATGCATTTCAAGTCATAGTACATATATAGAGCTCAATTTTTCCATTTCAGAACAATATATTTCTTAATGCCACATCTTTACCTCTTTCTCTAATACTCTTAAGGCCCTGTCTGCAAATACTTTGGAAGGAAAGTTTGATTTTAAAAAAATTCTGATGCTAGCTCTCAAGAGAATAGTAAATTTAGCCAGGCATGGCGGCTCACATCTATAATACCAGTGACTCTGGTGGTTGAGGAAGGAGGACCACAAGGTTGAGGCCATTCTCAGCAACTTAGTGAGACCCTGACTCAAAATAAAAAGTAAAAAGGGCTGGAGATGAGAGCACTCCTGAGTTCAATTCCCAGTATGACAAAAAAAAAAAAAAAAAGAGAGAGAGAGAATAATAATTTTTATCTTGTAGCTAGAGGAGAGATAAGAAAAGTGATACATATAAATTTTAAAAATTTGGATTTTAAAATAGTGGCATTTTTGTTACAGGTCAATGTTGTTTTGATGTTTGGGAAGAAGAAAAGGCAAAATCTGTATAATGATCAAAATTTTGAAATTTTAGGAAAGTTTATGTTACAACTAATCTAAAAATCCAGAAATGCTGTTAATGTTGTATACATTATACAGTTTTTTAAAATATTTTTTTTAGTTGTAGGTGGACAGAATATCTTTATTTTATTTTTATGTGGTGTTGAGGATCGAACCCAGTGCCCCACGTGTGCTAGGCGAGCACGCTACCACTGTGCCATAACCCCAGCCCACATTGTACAGTTTTTATATGCATTTAAGATATAGAATTTTATTATAGTTTATATCCTTTATTATTATATAATGAACACTTAAATATTTTTAAAATGAAATTTTCATAGCTCTCTTTCACTCTGTCCACATATTCTGTCACTGAAAATATTAACTTATAATTATATTGCTAAAAAATTGGCCAGGTGTAGTGGTGTGCACCTGTAATCCAGGACTGGGGAGGCTGAGCCAGGGGGATTGTAAGTTCAAAGCCAGCCTCAGTATCTCAGTAAGACCCTGTCTCAAAATAAAAAATAAAAAAGGCACAGGGATTAAATCCCCAGTATAAAAAAGTCATTTAATAGCATGCAAACAAGCCCTTTATTTTCTATTCACCTCTGGCTTCTCACCAGTTGATCTCTCTAAGATAATTTCTATTCTATTTTGTTTTTTATTACCTATGTGTTTTAACTGTTAAATGTAAGTACATAGAGTTGAATGCCATAACATTGCAGATGCTCTACCATTTTGGGCTACAAAAATAACAATTTCATAAACACAAAGAAATGTTTATCCTGTGTCTTGCAACTCTGAAGCATTCTTCATTTCTTACTCTCCCCGTGACTCATAAATTATTTTTCAAGTGAGGCTGCTGTTATACCTGCGGCTTCTGAGTCCTTGTCTTGATGAACTAGGCTCTAAATGATGGAGAAGGGAGCTGGATAAACTCCCTGAACCAGGCAGTCTCTGTGTTGTGGTCTGGTCACTCTGCGTTTACTCACTCACATTTGGGATGACAACCCTGACTGGCTTAGAAATGTCAGAGGCAGCTGTGGTTGAATCAAACCAAATAGTGAAGTTCTTCTCAATGGCCTCTGTTTCTTGCTCTCCTCTGGGGAGACACACTTTAAATGTGCCTGAATTGCGTTTTTTGGCAGATTGTTACAGTAGAATATTGACTCTCTGATCTGAAGCCAGGCTTGTCCCAGAGATTGTCTGCTTTTCTAAGAGCTAATAATGAGAATTGATCAACAGTGGAGGTGGAGACCAGAGGTAGAAGGAAGAAGAATACTGTTCAGAGAATACTGAATTCTGAAGCTGTTTGGCAATTTCTCTCTGTTATTTTGCCTTATTTTTCCTCATCAGCAATGAAGCAAGTTTTTAATGGACATCATACAATTGAAATAAGGCAAAGTAAAGCACGGAAAGCAAATAGAAATGCTGCCTTTTCTTTCTATGAATTTCCCTGCCCTTTAATTCTCATCACCGTCATCCATATAAATCAAATCTGAGTACGACTAACCCCACGGGGAATTGCATCATTTTCAATGTAATGGAATTTCATCCTTGCAGTGGAAGCCTGGGAAGATGAAGGATTGGGTCCCAGTTCATCTCCTGGGTAAAGAGAGATAAGCACCTTCCATTTCAATTAATGATTATCACCTCCAAATTTCATCACCCTGGAGGTTAGAATTTCAACATATGAATTTTGGGATGCCACAACATTCAGACAATGGCAGATGTGCTTTAATTTAGGTATGGACTATTTGTGTTAAATCGTTACCTAACAACTCACTTAGCTGTCCAAAGCTAAAAGATTAGAGAATTCTAGCTTTTGAGAACTCCTGCTTAGTTCTATCTTAGTGGAACTTCACATATCAAAGTGTTCTTGAATGCTACTGGGCCACAGGTTTTTTGTTTTTTGTTTTTTGTGTTTTAGGTGGGTAGGGAAGAGACTAGATGCACAGATTGAATTAGACTCCTTAGTTCTTAGCAAGCAGTTAATGTTCTGTAAAGTGTTACTCTCCTGTTTTATTTTGTTATTTTCTCCTTTGTTTTTGTTAGTCATTTCTGGCACTGTGACAAAATACCTGAGAAAATCAACTTAATAAGGGAGAAGGTTTATTTTGGCTCGTGGTTTCAGAGATGTCAGTCCATGGTTGTTTTATTTTTGGGCCTATGGTGAGGCATGACATCGTGGCAGGGAGCATATGGTACAGCAAAGCTGCTCACTTCATGCAGCCAGGAAACAAAGAAAGAGAGAGGGAGGGGCCAGTGTTCCAATAGCCTTTAAAGAGCACTTTCCCAACCTCTTCTCCTAGGCCTCACCTCTTAAAGGTTCCACCACTTCCCAGTGTTTCCACAGGTCAAGGACCAAATCTTTAGCCCATGGTCTTTGGCAGTCATTTAAGATCCCAACTGCCGGGCACAGTGGTGCACACCTGTAATCCCAGCACTTTGGGAGGCTGAGACAGCCTCAGCAACGGGTGAGGCGCTAAGCAACTCAATGAGACCCTGTCTCCAAATAAAACACAAAATAGGGCTGGAGATGGGGCTCAGTGGTTGAGTGTCCCTGAGTTCAATCCCTGGTACCAAAAAAAAAAAAAAAAAAAAAAAAAGGAAAAAGAAAAGAAAAAGATCGAAACCATAAGACCCCTTCATTTCCTGTCTTACTCCCATTCTCTTCAAAGGCACCCAGTCTAGAGGCTTTTCCCATGGTGACTCATAGAAGCTTGGAACAGTCCAAGTGTCTCTTAAAAAACCAGGTCATGGGGTTGGGGGTTAGCTCAGCTCAGCTCAGCTGTTGCTTTAGCATATGTAAGGCTCTGGTTGATTCCCAGTATCACAAAACCACCTCTCCCTGACACCCCTAAGGCAAAAAAATCAATTCCTGTTGACTAATAAGGTGGCTGTAGAACAAGCAACAGGAGCATAACAAATAAATTACAGAAGGAATATAACTGAGCTGGGCAATTTTCTAGTGGACTCTCTTCACTTGTGAAAATGAAGTTAATAATAGCCTACTCTATATCTAACATAAAAAATACAATGAAGAAAAATAATTATGTAGTATTTATGGTTTTGAAAACTTATACGAGCATTAGATAGCTTTCAAATATGGAATAAGCTAAAGCAGCTGCAGAAATCTTTTGAGTATTAATGGGGAGTCTCAGAAGTCGGTCTTTATTTGCTATGTCAACTACTCTGAGGTTGTGAGAGCAACCTACTGACCTGAAAAACACATTTTACACCAGTGTGAGATATGGCTAATTGACTAATCAGTGTAAGGAAGACCCAGATGACTTTTTAGACTAATTCAGATCAGAGTGGATATTGATAGGGCAGATGGTGAATGGCACTGAAAGGCAGATTTAATTTACTTACTCTTTGTTTTCTAGTTTTTGTAATTTTAATTAAAATGAGTGAAAACAAAATCTTGCCTAGGCATTTTTTTCTTCCCAGTATGAAAGGTGTTGACACATCATATCATTGAATCGGGAAGATAAAGACAAGGAAAAGGATTGGAATTTGGTGTGAATTAACATATCACAGGGCTCTTGTGTCTCTAAGAGGTGAGGAAACAAATACATGTGTTAATGTGACTCCAACTGCAAAGGGAGGCTGTCAAGGCATGTGGGTTTGCTTGGCCAAGTGCTGTTGATTCCAAAAACGTAATTTCATTTGATGGATTTTATTGTAATTAACACAGGGAGTTGCACCAACTCAGAACTCTTAGCTTTATTATCTTGGGAGAAGAGTTATGAAATTCATGCACTTATAAAATAGGATTCATATTTTGCAGAAGGTTTATAATGCTAATAGATCTTGGGAACCTTCTGGGATTATGTCCTCAAGCTTATAGTTAGGGTTTTTGCTTTGCAATCTCAAGTGTGGTTCACCTGAAACATTTTATCTTAAATGGTATTTAATAGAGCTTGGGAGCCCTTCAGAACAGGGACTTAGATTTGTTGTTATTACTTACTGTAAAGCATTCAATTCACTGCTAGAGAAAACTTGCAGTCACCCCCGCCCAGCACTGGGGATTGAACCTAGGGCCTTGTGCATGCGAAGCAAGTGCTCCTCCACTGAGTTATATCCCCAGCCATTTTTATTTTAAGACAGGATCTCACTATTTTACCCAAGCTGGCCTCAAACTTGCAGTACTCTTGCCTCAGCCTCCTGAATAGCTGGGAATACAGGCATGTGCCACCACACCCAGATACGAAGTCACTTGTTATGTGTATATTTGGTTATTTACATCCAGTAGAGATTGTCTCTAACATGTAGCAATTCACAAAAGCATAAAGTTTACCTGAGTACATTAATGTATGTAGAGGTATGGCTGTCTATTTTAATAATTAAGCAAAATCTTTAAGACTAGTATGAAGATAAGGTAGAAGATAAACAACAGGAAAACTGATTCAGGGATTTCTTTCAGTAGTGGCTAGGGACAACTCATTCTCTGAGGCATCTTGAAACCAGAGAGCTACCTGGATATGAAAGCTCAAGTTTTAGGGTAGGATCTACTTGCAGTTTTAAGCTCAGCTAAAAACTTGGATCCTGTGGAAGCAGCCTGCCCTTTCAAACCTCTCCTTGGGAAACTAATTAGCAGAATAATAAAAAGGCAAGATCAACTCTTGTCTTCCTTGTTGGGGATATAAAAAAACAGTAGTTCTAATTAGCAATAATTAAAATTTAATTAAGAAGCTCTTTGCAATCCTCCCCCTCCCCTGTCATCTGCTGCTTGCCAGCCCTTGGTTGTGGAGCTGTTTTTATTCCTGTGGTGCTGAATCACAGCTTAATCACAGAGCCTCAGATCACAGCTTATCCAGCCCTGAGCACTAATCACCACTGCCTTCCAAGAGTGACAAATACATGTTCTAGATTTTAATAACATGAACAATTACTTTCTTTAATTTTGTAATCATGAATTATGATCCTTCCCCCCTCTTTATCAGCTGATTACAGATGCCATTGCTTTTTTCTCTTTTTAAAAACAGGTCTCTTGTCCCTTGATGGGACAAGAGGGCAGTAGGAGACCTTGAGAAATACTAAATTTGAACTCAAATTTCAACTTCTATGTTTTACAGTAATACAGAATATTAGCCTGGAATCAAAAACTGGTGAAAACCCAGATTTAAAAAATAAAAGTTTTGACTATTAAAAAATAAAACAGTGAGTGGATCGTACAGCTCAATAGAATAGCACTTGCCTAGTAATGTGAGGCCCTGAGTTTGATCCCCAGCACCTAAAAGATAAATCAGTAAAATTTAAAAACAAGACAATACATTGTAGAAAAAATTAAGGAAAACAAAAATAGCACTTGATATTTCTTACAAAGTTTAAATGGTATTTTAAGTAGTAATTTGAATTTAGGATATTTCAAATTGCAAAAGGAAGTAACTGACTTGTATATTTTAATGTGGATTCAATATTGATTTTTATGTTACATGAATTTTATCTCAAAAGAAAAAGGAATTCAAACTCTGACTTTGTCCTAGTTTTGGGCATGAGGATTAATCACATAGTTTACAGAGAGGCGGCAAAAAAGCCTCCAAGATTTGATAGTTCATTATGAGCAAAAGAAAAAGGAAATAATCAAGAACAGAGGGAAATTAGTTTTTTAAAAGCCACTGGACTAAGAAATATAACCCTGGTTCTTTAATTATTAAGAGAAGGGCTCTGAAGCTGCTCCATTATCTTAATTATGTTTCTGGAGCAAACATTATTTCAATGTGATAAAAGATGACATGACACTAGAGGTAAAGCCCTAGCAGATGTTACATGAGTAACAAACCAATAGGCCCACATTCTGGTAATTTCTTCCCCACTAGACATGTTCTCATTAATCTGTGATTAATAGGATTTGAGTATAGTAAATGATGATGATCTATTGTCTGTCTTTGTCGAGCACCATGGAGGGAGTAATTTGTCAGCTCAGCTTTTGTGTGACTATTTAATAGCAAAGAGGGAGACAGAAAAGACGCTAATCTTCTAATTGGCATCTATAGAGGAGAGCTAGGAGAACTGCCTGTATGGAAATAGCCCAGTGTAATTCCTATGCCTACGGAAAGCAAATGTGGACTATATGTACCTTTTATGTAATTGTGCCTTCTATGGAGTAAGAGGTGGGGATGGAGACAAAGGAAAAACAGCAATACAACAATCTTAAGAGGTCATAAGGTATCATTCATTAACCTACTTATGAGTGTATAACCTAGTTATACAGTATTTTTTTTTTAACTGTAGTGACTTGCAAAAGAAATAAAAACTACTTTTGGTTAAAAAAGCAGTTGCCCAGATAGACCAAAAAAATAATGTAGAAAACGAACAGCCATCACCATCAAAACCTCCTCCAAAATCAGAAAGCCCTGATGTTATGATGGTAAAAATTTTAATAAATTAATAAATCAGATATATTTAATTAAAATGAATTGATTAGTCTTGTCAAGTCTGTTGTAGGACCTTTTCCAAATGCCTATACCTTGGCAGAATGATTTATGAAATTGCTCTCTCCTTTCTTCCCTTTCTTTCTTAAGTTTAAAAGTGTTCTGCACAGTTTTCTGTATTTTGGGTTCTTTCAGGTACTCTTCTGTTTGCTAGAAATAAATAGGACAAGGTCTCACTGAGAAGAGTTATGCATGAAACTGACAAATAATTTGTACATGCAGAGATATGAGGAAGGACTATTGATTAACTTTGGAGAGAAAGTGGCAAAGAATAAAAACAGGCAATTAGTAGAAGTGGAAATCTAATATGGGCTGTGAACGTAGGAATATATACTTGATATAACTTATAACCAGGAAAGTTTAAGTCAACCAATAATCCACATCCATCAGATTGGCCAAAATTTTAAAAGTTTGAGTAGACTAAATGGAGACTCAAATTTTGGCATCAAAATATCAGACAACCAGTTTAGTGGGCAATTTGTCAACACCTAGTAAATTTCTTTTATCAATTTGTCAATGTTTATAGTAATTCTTTTATAGCAATGTTTATAGCAAAGAATCCTTTGCATGTTGGCACAAAAAGACATCTAGAAGAATATTGCCAGGTATGGTGATGCATACCTGTAATCCCAGCGATTTGGGAGACTGAGGCAGAAGGATTGCAAATTCAAGGGCCAGCTTCAGCAACTTAGCAAGTTGGATAAGAGATAAAGTAAATTTCAGAAAAATATTTAGGGTCTAAGTTATGCAAAACAATAAAATGCATTTATGTTGCTATATATGTGATAAGACTACAAAAACATCCATGTGAATGACACAACACCAAATCCAAGAAAATGGTTATCTCTGAGGGAGGGAGGGGAATGAATTTGGGAGGTTTGAGCAGTGTTCCTAATATTTAATTTTAAAAAGCCTGAAATAAATATAACACAATTAACTGGGCTAGGTGGTGTGCCTGTAGTCCCAGCTACTTGGGAGGTTGAGGTGTCAGGATTTATTGAGCCCAGGAGTCTGAGGCCAGCTTGGGGAATAGAGTAAGATTATGTCTCAAAAAGAAAAAAGTATATAATAAAATTAAAGATTTGGTAATACTGAATGTTTGCTGTATAATTCTCTATGTTTTTAAAAAAATGTATTCTCTATGTTTTTAAAGGCGTTTGAAATAGTTAATAATTTTAAGGGGGGAAAAATACACAAAGTAGGAAAAATAAGTGGTTTCTAGTTTCCAGGTACTTATATTGTGGCAGGTGAACAGAATTTACAAGTAGCTATCATACAGTTTGATAAGGGTTATAATGTAACCACAAAGTACAATATGTAGACATAAATGATCTGTGTTTCTCACACACATACTCTTTAAGATGTATGACCAGATTCTTTTAATATCAAGTGGTTGAACTGAAAAATATAATTGGCTTTTATTATCTTATTGAAGTATAACATCTGTACATCTTTATGAAGTATAGATGATAATCCTATACATGTACACAATACACAATGATCAAATCAGGGTAAGAAGCAGTTCCATCTCTTGAAATGTTAATCATTTCTTATGTGTTGGGAACACTTGTACTCTTCTTTTTTTGTATTGGGGACTGAACCCAGGGGTGCTTTACCACTGAGCTACATTCCCAGCCCTTTTTATTTTTTTACTTTTTATTTTGAGACAGGTCTCCCTAAGTTGCTGAGGCTGGCTCCAGCTTGCGATTCTCCTGTCTCAGGTTCCCCAGTTGCTGGGATTACAGGTATGCAACACCACACCTGGTTTTGTACTCTTTTTTTTTTTTGGTACTGGGGATTGAACTTGGGGGTGCTTAAGCACTGAGCCATATCCCCAGCCCTTTTTTATTTTTAATTTTGAGACAGGGTCTCACTAAGTTGCTTAGGCCCGCACTAAATTGCTGAGGTTGGCTTTGAATTTGTAATCCTCCTACCTCAGTCTCCTAAACTGCTGAGATTACAAGGCGTTGGCCACTGAGCTTGGCTATAGTCTTCTTTATAGCTGATTCAAATGTCTTTTCAAATTTAGGAAAGAGTTGGGGTGGTAGCAAGAGTAGTAGCAGTCGTATAGTAAGTAGTTTTGTTTTGGGGAAAAGACAAAGATTATAACTTCTAAGAACAGTAATAAAGTCATTAAACTTCTTGTCTCTAATGTTATTGGTTTCATGAACTTGAAGTTACTTTAATTTCTTTAGCCTCTGTTTCTATATCTGTTTTTTTGTTTGTTTTTGAACAGGGCACTTAACCACTGAGCCACATCCCTGTCCTCCACCTTCTTTTTTTTTTCAGTTTTGAGGCAGTCTCCTTAAGTTGCTTAGGGCCTTGCTAAATTGCTGAGGCTGGCTTTGAATTTATGATTCTCCTGCCTCAGCCTCAGCCTCCTAAATTGTTGGCATTACAGATGTGAGCCACCCTGCCTGGCTATATTTGTTTAAAAAAAGGGCCAGGAGTGAGATATAGAATCTTTTTTAAAAAATTTTTTTAGTTATAGATGGACACAATATCTTTATTTTGTCTATTTATCTTTATGTGGTGCCGAGGATTGAACCCAGTGCCTCACATGTGAGGGGCAAGCACTCTGCCACTGAGCCACAACCCCAGCCCACTAGATACCCCAGCCCACTAGATATAGAATCTTCACAGAACCTTTTAAGGTCTCTTCTAGTACTACAATTTTAAGTCACTCTCTTTCTTTCTTTTTTTTCTGGAAACATCCTAATTTATATGAAAGCAAAAGAGAAGAGCAAGATTTTCCAAGGTTTGTCCTCAAGTTAGTAATAATTTCTTTTTTCTTCCATTCTTTTGTTCATTCTCTCTTTCATTTTATCCGTCTGTCTGTCTATTGATATAGACCTATATAGATGGGCTTTTGCTCTGCTGCCCAGGTTGGTCTTGAACTCCTGGGTTTGTAATCCTGCCCAAGTCATCCTAGCAACTGGGACTACAAGTGCGTGCTGCCACATCTGGCTAGTAAAAGTACATTTATCCATGGAATGTTACAGACAATATCCAAAGGCAAAGAAAAACTTTCTCTCTTGAATTTGGAAGGAAACTTATTGAGAAGGTCACGATTAGATTTGGAGAAGGAGATCTAGAGATCTGGAACATACATACATATTCTTAAGGAGCATATGGGAAGACAAGCTAGAGAGGAGGGAATCATTTGGGCCAATAAGATCTGCAGATATAGGTTATTTATAATAGGAACTTCTGAGATGGATAGAAACATTTTGTCTTGTATATTAAATTTCTGAACATAGCAGGATTCTGCATCAAGGGTGATTATTTTTAGATCAGGCAATGTGTTGAACTCCTTTGGTCCCACATGCTGAGCTGCAAATATACCCCCTAGTGACTTATCACTTAAGTTATTCTGCTCTACTCAATGATAATAATTCTTGGTAGTAAGTCCTTCATAGGCAATAATCCTGGCTCTTGAGGATGTTGATTCCTGGTTAAAAAACTAATTGTCCTGGAGGATAGTGAGTTAGAGAAAGGCAGTATCTTTAATTCTTGTTCCTCTTGCATTTAAGGCTCAACAAATCAGACATTAAGGTCTAGCAACTCCAAAGTCTCCTCAAACTGTGTGCTTTTGATTGCTACATTCTAAATGCCCTTTCCTTATTTTTTTTTAATTTTTAAATTTTTTTGTGGTGCTGGGAATTGAATACAAGGCCTTGCACATACTAAGCAGGCCCTGTACCATTGAGTACACCCCTAGCCCTCCTTTTCCATTTTGGTTGGTATGAATTATAATATTAAGAAACTACTGTGGATGGGCTGGGATTGTAGCTCATTGGTAGAGTGCTTGCCTCACATGCGTGAGGCACTGGGTTTGATCCTCAGCACCGCATAAAAATAAATAAATAAAATAAAGATATTGTGTTCATCTACAACCAAAAAAATGTTAAAAAAAAAAAAAACTACCGTGGGCTTTTTGGGTTTAGTTGGAAGAAGATATTATTTGACATTCCTTTCTTTCTTATTTTTTGACTACTATCCTCATCACTTTGTAGAAAATATCCTTAAAGTAATTGCTCCTGGCTAAACCTAATAGCTAACCCCTGTGCCTCTGACATGGCTCTTTTTTTTTTTTTTCATTTTGAAATAATTATGGGTTCTGAGGAAATTGTGAATAATAGCAGAGAGAAGTCTTATTATGTACCCCTCATCCAGTTTTCCCCAATAGTAACTTGCTAAATAATGAAGTCTTACATGAAAAGTTAGGGATTTCACCACTTTTCTGTGCTGTCCTTTGTGTGTATGTATAGTTCTATGCTGTCCTTTGTGTGTATGTATAGTTATCATGTGTGTAGGTTTGTATCAGCACTGTCATAATTAAGATAGAGTTGTCCCATCACCACCAAGATCTATTATGCTCCCCACTTATAGTTATGTCCACCCCTTCCCACTCCATGGCCCATGTAACCATTAATATGTCTGTCATGTCTATAATTTTGTTTTGAGAGTATCATGTAAATAGAATAATATGAATATGTAACTGGGCATTCGACCCCTGAGCTACATTCCCAGGCTGTTTTGTGTTTTATTTGGAGACAGAGTCTCACTGAGTTGCTTAGCACCTTGCTTTTGCTGAGGCTGGCTTTGAACTTGCGATCCTCCTGTTTTTCAGCCTCCAGAGCCATTGGGATTATAGGCATGCACCACTGCAGCTGGCTAAATATGTAACTTTTGAGACTGGCTTTAGTCTTGTTGCGTAGTTCTCTTGAGATCCACTCAAGTTGTTGCATATATTACTTGTTCATTGCACATATTAATAGACATTGGGGCTGCTTCCAGTTTGGGACTATTATGAATAAGGCTACTATAAGCTTTCAGGTATAGGCTTTTGTGTGATGAATAGTCCTTTAAAATCTTAAATTCTCATTGCTTTCACCATCATTGACTATCCAGTTTTTAAAACAAGCAAAACCCTCATTTGGGTGCTTATATTAGGTCTCTTAATCGTCATTTTCCTTTGACTTGTAAATTACACCACCTGCACCTGTGGTTTTACAACACTCAGTACTTGGTCCTTCTGGGGCAGCTACTTTCTAAGAAAGGTTGTACACTCTTTTAACTTCAAATCCCATTTTTGTCCCATATAGATCTGCATCCATAGACAACTAGCTGTCTTAAATGATGTCTCTACTTGTATGTTATGCTAGCACCAAAGTATTTTTTTCTTAAAAACAGAGTTCTTTTCTGTTATTTGCATCCTGAGAACCTTCTTGGTTTCACTATTCTCTTGGTTTCCTGTAGTCATAATCTTGTGATTGCTTTGAATTCATTTATTTCCTTCCTTCCTTCCTTCCTTCCTTCCTTCCTTCCTTCCTTCCTTCCTTCCTTTCTTCCTTCCTTCTTTCCTCCCTCCCTCTCTCTCTCTCTTTTTCTTTCTTGCTGGTTCATTATAATTATACATAATAGTGGAATTCATTATGCTATATTCATATTCAACTCATCCTTTTTCTTAACCTTTAACATTCAGTCATGCACCAAACCCTGAGGTCACCTTTTGGTGGGCATTCACATAGACACAAATATCTTTATATGCTTTGCTCATTTAGAGAAGTCAATCCACATATCTTTTTTTCCAGATCTCCTGTCACCAAGTTTCCCAATCACATTCCTTCCAGGTTCCTATTCAGCTAACCAACCATTGGCTATAGTCCATGAATTTGTATAAACTCATACCTTTGGTCATTTCTCTTTCCAAGAAAAATGAATAACCAGGTATACTTCTCTGTGTTATACTTGTTAGGAGAACGTCCCTTTACCACCCTCCTTCAGGTTACCATTGTGTTGGGCAGTTGTCCTTTTGTGGGTAGTGTTGCATATCCAGCAGAACCACCTATAAATCAGGTCTGATTTCTGTCTTCTTCAATCAACCAGTAGCAGGGGCTCCTCATGAGGCTATAGATGCTGGCTGAGAGAGAGAAGGTGGTGTATCAGGAGTAGGGCCTTGGGTATTTGGGCCACTTTATCATGTAACATGTGATTTCAGGGCTTGCTTCAGCCAATCTCATGTATACCACTTCCATTTAACTAGAATGCTGCTGCACACACCTAAATATATAGCTTGATGGGGCAAAAAGAACTCAATTTCTGATGGGCAGCTCAGTTCACAAGGTAGCTTGGTGGCAGAAAAAAGATGATGATGATGATGATGATGATGATGATGATGTGTGTGTGTGTGTGTGTGTTACTGAAAAATGAACCTAGGGTCTCGTACATGTGAAGTAAGCACTCTACCACTGGGCTACACCTCAGCTCTCTTTAAATTTTGAGACAGAATTCACTCAGTTGCCCATGTTGGCCTCAAACTTGCAATCTTCCTGCCTCAGCCTCCTGAATAGCTAGGATTATAGGCATGAGCTACTGCACCTGGCCAACAGATGGATCTTGAAGAATGACTAGATTACCATAAACTTAAGTGAGTGGTGACTCCAATTATATCTGCTATTTCAGATGTGGTTTCATTGCTGTTTTAGTCAGCTTTTTTGATGCTGTGACTAAAAGACCCAACCAGAACAATTATACAATAGGAAAGGTTTATTTAGGGGCTCACAGTTTTAGAGGTCTCAATCCATAGATAGCAGCCTCTATTCCTTGGGGCTTGAGGTAAGGCATGATATCATGGCAGAAGAGTGTGGGAGAAGGAACCAGCTCATATGATGATCAGTAAGCAGATACAGCTGAGACTCCACTTGCCAGATTCAAACATACCCCACAGCCACACCCCCAAGGAAGCACTTCCTCAAGCCACACCCCACTGCCTCCTATCACCATCCAGTTAATCCCATCAGGTATTAGTCCACTGATTAGGTTAAGGCTATAACCTGATCATTTCTCCTCCAAACCTTCTTGTATTGTCTCACACATGAGCTTTTAGGGGATACCTCACATCCAAACCATAACAATTGCTCAAATGAACATATGCTCTGATGACTGATATGTAGCTATTGATCTGATAAATGCTTCCTTTTTTGATACCTAGTAGATTTTAGTGATATTTTGAATCTCCTAGAATAAGTGTTAATTCAGAGCAAGTGTCCAATAATCCCTGAAAGTTCAGATAATTTTCTTTTGGAGAAGGCTTGGAGGAAGCTTACAGCATAAATTTTTGGTAACATAGTAGGGTCCTTCTGCAAGGGATCCATCTTCCCCTTCATTCTGGGCTTGTTCATGTCTGGATCTTGATTGAGGAGCTGTCACTCTCTGTTTTGATGATTCGTGCTAGATCACTGACATGATGCTGGAGCTCCCCTCACAAATTTACTCCTTACAGTCATGGTGACAGCTGTGTTCTCTGGACCCTTGTGGGGTGAGGGAACAGGTCTTACTGGGTAGTTCCACTATAACATTCTGGTTTTCCTCACCCTTTAGATATCTTCCTCTGCAGTATCCAAGGCAGTTTTAAAATCTTTACTTCACTTAGTATAGGCAATCTATTGGTCCATATTTTATCCAACCATTCAAATAAACTGTTTTAGCTCTTTCAAGACCCTTACCAGAATCTGTGCTTAGAAGCTAATGAAACATATATTTGGTATTTATCAAAAACCCCATTTCCTGGGATACAATTTCTAAAATCTTTGGGATGGAATCTGCAAAGTAATAAATGTCTTTTTGTTGTTGTTATTGTTGTTGTTAATGAGTTAACTACTGGTTAGTATTAGGTAGTTTCAGGATGATCGCTATTTTTGCAAGACCAAGGCTGGATTAGAAGGCTGGGACTTTGAGCAACCTCTTCACCAATCTCTGTGAAGGGGAAAAGCACTAAAGGTTAATTTGATCACCAATGACCAGTGATATAATCAATCATGCTAGGGGACGAAGTTTACCCATAAAACTGAACAAGGACAGGGTTTGGAGAGCTATGAGAGAGCTGAAATTCCTGGTGTTCCTAGAGGATGCAGTGCCCAAGGAGCGCATGGAAGTTCCAAGTCTCTTGCCCCATACCTTATATACTCCAGCTCTTCGTCTGGGGTTCATTGGTTTCCTTTGTAATATTCTTCACAATAAGCCAGTAAAATGAGCCTGGCACAGTGGTGCACACCTGTAATTCCAGTGACTTGGAAGGCTGAGGCAGGAAGATGGCGAGTTCAAAGCCAGCCTCAGCAACTTATCGAGGACCTAAGCAACTTAGCAAGACACTGTCTCTAAATAAAATACAAAATAGGGCTGGGGATGTTGCTAATGGTAAAGCACCCCTGGGTTCATTTCCCCATACCAAAATTAATTAATTAAACCAAAAAAAGGTAAGAAAGTTCCCTTAAGTTCGGTGCACTGATCTAGCAAATTAATTAAACTCGAGGAGTGGGTTGTGGGAACACTGATTTATAGCTGGTTGGTCACAAGCCCAGGTAAACAACCTGGGGCTGATGATAGGCATCTGAAGTGGTGGTAGTGGGGCAGTAGATAGTCTCAGAATTGAAAAAACTGAAGGATGCCTGCTGGTGTTGACTGTCACACCTCGCCCCAAACACACACCTGGTGTCACAAATGCATTGTAAGAGAACAGTGGGAGAAACTGAGTTTATTTTTTCCCCTATATCATCAGAGGGCTCACGTCAGTACCTTTGGACTCATCCAATTTTATGCCCTTCACCCTTAACATATATTCCCACACACATTCCCCAGATTCTTGTCTGTATAAATTAGAAATATGCTGTCTTTTCAGGCTATAGCATATTCTTCTTGACTCACATTTTGTTCCTCAGCTTTTGCAGTCTGCTGGAACTTGAATCTAGCTACAGGTCTGGAAGAATAGAGGAGTGGCAGGGAGACTCGGAGGTGTCTTGTAAGGCAAATACCTCAGGGAATGCCATTCAGATCCCTCGGGCAAAGCTGACTGAGCTCCTCAGACAGGGGTAGAAGGCTCGGCTGGCAAAAAAAGTCACCCGAATCTAGGAGTTCAGTGCTTCCTCTTCATCAGGTACTTCTCGTGTGTCCCCCATTTAAAATTTTTAGGTGGGAAAAGATAATTTATTGATGAAAACTGACTTCATTCAAAGTGTGGGAAAATTTGTCCTCAGTCACTGCCAACATGAATACAGATTAGAATATTTCTGGAGGGCGGTGTGGCAATATTTATCTTAATTTAAAATTGAAGTGTCCTCTGATTTAGTAATACTTTCATAAATGAAATTAATGAAAATGAAAATGAAATTTATAAATTTTCATCCTAATTTATAATAGCAAAAAAATTTAAATGTAAATTGTTTAAATGTCCATCAATAGAAGGTTAGATGGAAAATAAAGGCACATTTATATACTTGGCAATTAAAAATGGTTAATAGGGGGCTGGGATTGTAGCTCAGCGGTAGAGCGCTTGCCTCGCATGCGTGAGGCCCTGGGTTCAATCCTCAGCACCACATACAAAGCAATAAAATAAAAACATTGTGTCCATCAACAACTAAAAAAATATTAAAAAAAAAAATGGTTAATAGGGGCTGGGGTTATGGCGCAGTGGTAGCGTGCTCGCCTGGCATGCGTGAGGCACTGGGTTCGATCCTCAGCACCACATAAGAATAAAAAAGATATTCTGTCTGCCTACAACTGAAAAATAAATGTTTAAAAAAAAGGTTAATAGACATCATCTCTTAACATGGAAAAACATTTAAGATGTTGTACAATAAAAAATACCAGGGGATGGTGGAATCTGATGGTCATCATAGCCCTAACTTTATGTATGACTGCATATATGTTGTGATTCTATACAACGTACAACTAGAGAATTGATATGTTATCCTCTATCTATGCACAATGAATCAAATTGCACTCTGTTATCATGTAAGCCTAAATAGAACAAATAAATAAATTAAATATGAAAAAAAATACCAGGGGATAGGAGGGTAGCTTGGTGGTTGAGTACTTGCCTAGGATGTGTAAGGCCTGGGTTCAATCTCCAGCACTGCAAAAAGAAAAATTATTCATATAAAGCTGTGTTCATGCATGCCTGAGTATGTGTATATGCTTAGATTCTGAAAATAGCAGTGGTTTACTCCAGTTGCTGGGATTTCTGATATTTTCTAATTTGGTTTTTATGATTTTTTGTTACTAATAGAATGGAAAAAGCATGTGTTATTTATAGAATCAGAAAAAAATTTATTTTCATTAAAAATATATTTGAAGCCATCACTAAAGAAAGTCTTAGAGCTGAGGGTGGTAGTCAGTGGTAAAGCACTTGACTAGCATGTGTGAGGTCCTGGGTTCAATCTCCAGCAAAAACGAACAAAAAGCCAGAACAAAACAGTCACCAACTCAAAGATTGTTCACAAGATATAGTCCATAATATACAAATCATACACATAAGCTGCTAGATAACATCAACACCATCTTTCTGTCATCTAAATAGTACATGAACAAATTTTGTGAATGCTCACTTCTTCCTGTATTACTATAATTTCATGTTCAAACAAGGTGGATGTCTTGCCCCTCAGTACCCTGAAGAGCTGTATTACCATGAAATGACACAAAGTAACCTAGTAGAGCCAGTTCTAGAACTACTTGGCTAGAAAATTTAGGCAAGTTATTTAGCCGCTTTGAATCCCACTTCCTCCTTTTCAAAAATAGTATCTGCACTGTCTACTTCACACAGTTGTGAGTATCAAATGAGATGCTATGTGTGAACATTCTCTAAACTCTGAAGTGCAGGTGCAGTTCTATTCTGATGTTTATTAAAATAAGAAAAACTACCGTTAGCAATTAAGGCCATACAGGGATGAAATGCTCTAAAATATACAAAGGAGTTAAGTGGCTGACAGCATCTTTCCCTTGCTGTGATTAAATAAATAGCCTTATATGATAAAACTGACTGAAATGTCCTAAAGTGACGGTCCTTTTTTCTTTTTAAGAAACCACAACAAGCTGGGCACGGTGGCGCAAGCCTGTAATCCCAGCACTTAGGGAGGCTGAGACAGGAGAATCGCGAGTTCAAAGCCAGCCTTAGCAATGGGAGGTGCTAAGCAACTCAGTGAAACCCTGTCTCTACATAAACACAAAATAGGGCTGGGGATGTGGCTCAGTGGTCGACTTCCCTAAGTTCAATCTCCAGTACCAAAAAAAAAAACCCAAAAAACAAAAAAACCCCACAACCAACAAACTAATAAACCAGCAGCTTCTCTAAAAAGTAGAGTTAATTTCCTGCAGGAACATTCAATTTTTCTCTTTTTTAACATTCTGGAAGCTCCTTTTTCCCCTATTGTTCCTGAGAGTGTTGACGATCCCCAAGTGCAGTATATCATTGTCAGCTGGGTGCTGTGGCACATGTCTGTAATCCCAGCTGCTCAGGATGCTGAAGCAGGAGGATTGCAAGTTCAAAAGGACCAGGGATGGAGCTCAGTGGTAGAGTGCTCCTGGATTCAATCTCCAATATTGGGGTGAGGGTGGGGAACTATCATTATTATCACACAGAATAAGAACTGAAGTCCTTGACTCTTTTTCTGTTATCTCTAGTTGGCAAAGTTGTTGTTTTACTAGTACCATTATTTGCTTTTTAATGTTGTAACTTCGTATTCTCATTTAAAAAAAAATTTTTTTTAGTTGTAGATGGAAAAACAATATCTTTACTTATTTTTATGTGGTGCTGAGGATCGAACCCAGTGCCTTACGCATGCGAGGCAAGCGCTCTACCACTGAGCCACAATCCCAGCCCCTGTATTCTCATTTTTTATTGTCTTTTTTTGGGGGGTGGGGTGGGAACTGGGAATCTAACCCAGGGCTTTGTGAATGCAGGGCAAATGCTTTGCCACTGAGCTACAGCTCAGCCCTGTATTCTCCTTTGTAAGAACTACAGATCCAAAAGTGGATAACCTGCTCTTGATGCAACTATGGTGGTAGCTATTCTGCGTACCACATACCCTCTGCTTAAGAGACCACGAGGCAGGGCTTGTATGGGCCATAGTAGTAGCCCTTAGATGAAATATCAAATACCTTCATGGAAAGTGGCTTCAATTTCCTAGTTTAATGTAAAAATAAGAATGGCTATGCAGAACTGTAATCTTGTTTCAGAAATAGCATTGTGAAATTATTGTCATCAGAAAAGGGTATATTCAACAACACCAGTTTCATTTGAATATAGAACACAGATAAGGCAAGGTCAGATGTTTGCTTGTCTGGTACTGATTTCATACTCTAAAGCAATAATTATGACTTGGCTTTAGAAAAAAGGAATAATAAAGGGGATCTCACAAAAACAGGAGGGAGACTAACAAGAGTAGGAGAAGCGGATCAAGTGGGAAGGAGGAAGGGAGGAAATGGGAAGTCCTGTGGAATGAAATCTACCAAATTATGCTATTCTTGTTTGTGTATGAATATACCACAATGAATTTTACTTATAAACATAATTATAATGCACTAATGAAAATAATATGTAAGTAAGATCAGTAGAGTCGAGCAAGTGGATCTGGAAGGAAGGAAGGAAGGGAAAAGGAAGGTTCTGGGAAAGATTGTTATGTGCATGTGCAAATACGGCACGATGAATCCCAGTATTGGTAATTATAGTGCACCAATAAAAATGATTTGGCTTCCGTGAACTAAGGTTTCAGATTATGGGTTGATTTTTCTTTTATGAGAATGAGGAGGATAGATATTATCACATTTAAAATTATATCAAGCAGAGAACTTTGGAAAAAATGTGAAATTGGAAGAATAATTTTTAAATCTAGAATTAGAATGAAACTTTAAACTCTGGCATCCTTTCTACTGAAAATTATAGAATAACATTTTGATAGTTTGAACCAAATATAACACAGAAGCAATTGCTAAGTGTTGATGGGTAAAGGAAAGGAAATATAATTCAATCCACTAGAAAGATTTTGATCCAAAATGAAACAGTTCTCCTCTTGTTAGTCAGGCAGAAACCTAATTACTCTTGTCTGATCTACTATGGAGAGGCAGACCTGAGAGGTATAGATTATGGACAGTTTTATTGATTTTAATCTTAGAAATCAACAAGTGAAGGTTTTACACTTTGCTCACAGTTACTTAACTGGTGTTAAAAATAAAACCCAATCAATAATAATAATTTTTGCTTTACTGTGACTTGTTCTAGTTTCAATTACAAGGTTGGCTATTTCATAGTCCCCTTATTTATGTGAATGTTTTAAAGATAATCTCTTTCTAGTTGAGAGTTTAATGTGAAGCTATTTGTCATTTCATATAATGTTTTGGGAACAAAACCAGAATCAAGGAAACTTAAAGCTCTGAGAAGGTTGGAATGTGAAGAGAGATGAACTGAAACCGGGTTTTGGAGTTTCATATGTTGCCCAGAACGCTTGGGCTCAAGCAATCCTCCAGACTCAGCCTCCCAAATATCTAGGACTACAGTCCTGTGCCCACCACAGCCAACTCTCTTTTCCTTCAAGTCAAGTCGGTTCTCATTACTGTCTGAATAGCTCCATCCAAGGAGGCTTGAAAATATTCTCCCTGCCTTGTGCTTTTCCTGTGCACAGTGGTGCACTCAGATGACCTTGGTTCTGGGCCCAGATCTACTCCTCACAAACTTATTCTGGTGTTGAAAATCAGTATTGCAGAGGGCTGAGAACTAATCTCTACTGATCTCTCACTCCACACTCTATATACCTGAAATAACTTTGTTAGTAAATGGACAACTCCCACCCTCTGCTGCCTTTTTTCTTTAACAGATGAGGAAATGGAACTTTGGGGAGCTCAAGTAACATGGCACAGTAACAGGTTATACAGAAAAGAAAATATTTGAAGATCAGCTAAAATAATACTTGAGAAAGTACTTTAAAAATTATCAATTGCCACATACATTGAAACTAGTACTGTTAGTCCTTGGTAAGGAAAGTAAAAAATTTGTATTTTCCAAGTGCTCTTTCCAGATTATCTTCCATGTATTCTGCATTAACATAGCAACTGCTTCCATTTCCAAAAAGGGCATGATTAGTGTTTGCAGGTGTTCCAGTGGCCCTACCGTCACAACTGGCAGAAATAGTTATTTTGCCAAATTGATGACAGGTCCAAGAGGAAAACAAAAGGAAATCACTTTCCCCACTACTCTGTTAGGATTTAATAAAATCCTACTGTGTTAATAAGATAGTGAGTTTTTTTTTTTTCATACCTGTGGGAATTGTTGGGCTGATGATGACCTTGCATGGTATTAGTCTCTTGGGAAGGGTCACTCTTAGCTCTTAGGACTTTGCTGCCTTGTCTTTTTATATTCACACAGCAGCGCACACACAACCTATTTGTCAGCTTCACAAGCACTCAGCTGTTAACAGCAGTAACCCTCTGATTATCTTGATGGTATACCCAGAGAGATAAGACTTTCTTTCTCAGCTGCCTCACTCCTAGATGACTGGCAACTTCTTTAGAAGAGGCTGACACCTTCTCTCTCATATAAAGGGTATCAGAACACCCACCATTCAGTTATTTTCTCTGTGGCTAAAACTACTATTAAGACAATTAACCCGGGCTGGGATTGTAGCTCAGTGGTAGAGTGCTTGCCTTGCATGGGTGAGGCACTGGGTTCGATCCTCAGCACCACATAAATAAATAAATAAATAAATAAATATATTGTGTCCATCTACAACTAAAAAAAATTAAAAAAAAAAGACGATTAACCCTATGAGAATATAATACCAAAAAAAAACAAAAACAAAAACAAAAACAAAAAACCCAGTCAAAAACGGGCAAACTTTCATTCCCATGTTCAGAATTTATGTGGTTTGTTACATTTTTTTTTGTTTGTTTTAGCTCAAAACTAATGATATTTTTTAGCCTATTGTGCTTCCCAGGAGTCAAATCATCAAGTACAGCATTGGATTAATTCTCAGAATCCTGATGCATTATGATCCTTATTTATTTAGTTGGGAACACTGAGGGAATTCTCAGCAGACCACTTCTAGAAAGCATTAGGAAAAGCCAAGGACTGAGAAATCTGATTACAGGCCATTCTGCCACACCCATAATTTTGCATTTTACATTCAGTAACCCCTTTAAGTGCCTCAGGTCTTTTTCTCCATAAAAAGAGAATTTACTTTTTAGGGATTTAATCAAGATGAGTGAAAGTTATCTAAGATTGTATGTGATTCATATTGGCTCACAGTTGTTCTGCTACATTGGCACAGCAAATTTCCTCCTTTTAAAATTCTTTTTAAAACTCTGCTTGGAAGCAGCATGACCAATGACAACTGCAAGGTTTTAGGGCTATCTAGCCCCACTTATGAGACCTGGAGCTTGCTATTCTATACCATTGATCTACATGTCTATTTTGGCGCCAGCATCATGCTGTTTTTGTTACTATAGCTTTGTAGTGTAATCTGAGGTCTGGTATTGTGATGCCTCCTGCTTCACTCTTCTTGCTAAGCATTGCTTTGGCTATTCTGGATCTCTTATTCTTCCAAATGAATTTCATGATTGCCTTTTCTATT
>CM053401.1:57016824-57141170 GCA_028644305.1 Xerus rutilus | reverse complement strand
AGCAGTCACTTCAATGTTTATAGCAGCACAATTCACAATTGCAAAACTATGGAAGCAACCCAGATGCCCTTCAATAGATGAATGGATAAAGAAACTGTGGTACATCTACACAATGGAATATTATTCAGCAATAAAAGAGAATAAAATTATGGCATTTGCAGGCAAATGGATGGAATTGGAGAATATTATGCTAAGTGAAATAAGCCAATCCCAAAAAACCAAATGCTGAATGTTCTCTCTGATTGGTGGATAAGGATACTTAAGGGGAGTGGGAATGGGGAACATAGGAGAAATGGAGGAACTATGGATGTGGAAGGAGGGAGGTGGGAGGAAGGAAAGGGGAATGGGTATAGTAATGATGGTTGATTGAGATCATCATCACTACCCTTGGTGCATGTATGAAGACACAAATGGTGTGACTATATCTGGTTTGCAACCAGAGAAATGGAAAAATTGAGTTCTATATATGTACTATGACTTGAAACACATTTAAATAAAATAATTAAATTAAAAATTTTTTTTTTGTAAAGTAAGTTCAATGTCTAGGCCACTTTAGGAGTGGTTTCAGTCAGTTGGTTTTTTCCCCTTTGAATAAGCTATACTTTCATGTGTGTGTGTGTGTGTGTTTAAATTATAAGTCTTGTGTTTTTGTTTTGTTGGTACTGGGGATTGCATCCAGGGTCTCATACATGCTAGGTAAGCACTCTACCATGAGCTAGCCTTTAAAATTTTTTTGGTGTGTTTTGTTTTGGGACAAGGTATCACTAAGTTGCTCAGGCTAACCTCAAATTTATAATCTACCTGCCTTAGCTTCCTAAACAGTTGGGATTACATACATGTGCTGCCACACCTAGCAAGTATGTGCTGGACATTTAAATATTATTATGAGATAATTCTAGAAATCAGATTATTTCTCCTTTTTCTCAAGGGTTTGAGGGTGTTTTTAAAAATTATTGAGTGCTTTATTCCTTATCATGTGTGGTCATTGAAAACTCTGTTCCTTCAGAGATTTTCTTGAAGGTTGGAAACTAAAAAGTAAAATGAACTAAAACAAAACAAAAAGAGAGGGGAAAAAAAAACCCCAACAACTCTACTAGTCTTTGTAGATTGGCTCTTTGGTGGTCACTTTCATACTTATACAGGCTTGAAGTGAGCCTAGCGGTCATCCTGAGGTGAGAGCTTAGGGTCTTCTCAGGTACTGTCTTTTTCTTTTTGGTAATCAAACCACCTTTAATAAGCAGAAAACAAATTACTTTAGAAAAAGCATTAAAACTTTTTAAAATGCAAATTTGGACACAGTATACAAATTAAAAAAACAAAACATACAGCAACACCATCCTGTGGTCTGATCCTACAAAATGAACTTTAGGATCCCAGAGAAAATTATTAAGATTCTAAATATTCACAACCTGCTGCCACTTCAACACTGCCATCATCCAGAGTGAAGGGAAAGAACAACTTAAACACCACAAACCTTTCCTATTGTTTCCAAGCTGCCTTTCCTTGATTCATCTTTCATTTAGTTGCTGTAAATCTTTGACTGTTTTCCAGAGTTTGAACACAGTTGGTTTCTATGTTTCTTTTGTTTGGTAGTATTTCTGTTGGGAGGAGGAGCGACAAAAAGTTTGGAACTGATGAGGACAGAGAAAAGAGAGAGAGGGGAAAAAAAATCTTGGAATTGCCTACTCTAGCCTTTTGCTGACATAATTTCCACTAGCTCTTAATTCACTCAACTTTTGATTTACAAAGTACTATCTGTAGTGACTCTGTTTTTGGAGTAGTTTGAAACATTATTGATTTGTTTTACTTCTTTCTTTTCTTTGTTAAAAAATGAGGTAGCATTTTTTAAAAAACTTTGTAGATGGAAACAATACCTTTATTTTATTTATTTATTTTGATGTGGTGCTCAGGATCAAACCCAGTGCCTCACATGTGTTAGGCAAGTGCTTTACCACTGAGCTACATATTTAGGTTATTTCCACTTTTTTTTTTTTTTGGTACCGGGGAATGAACTCAGGGGCACTCGACCACTGAGCCACATCCCCAGCCCTATTTTGTGTTTTTTGTAGAGACAGGGTCTCACTGAGTTGCTTAGCACCTCGCTGTTGCTGAGGCTGGCTTTGAACTCACGATTCTCCTATCTCAGCCTCCCAAAGTGCTGGGATTACAAGGGTGAGCCACTGCACCCGGCTTATTTCCACTGTTAATGACAGAGTTTTGTCCCAGTGATGGTAGTATTTTCTTTAATTAGGTTCCTCTAAGTCATTAGTTCTCAGCTTTAAGTGCACAGTAGAATCACCTATGGAGTTTTAAAAAATGGAGAAGCTCAGAATCCTCCTTAGGCTTAAAAAATCATAAACTCCAAAGGTAGGTAGCAAAAGAAATAACTGCAACTAGAATCCTTTCTACAGTTCGATTAAAAACTATGATTTTTTAACATTGGATAAACTATCATGGAGATGATATTATTCTTGAATTAAAGAAATTAAGAAATTAATTATTAAAATTAAGAAATTAATTATTTAAGAAATTAAAATTTACTTATGGAACTATAGAAATACTAACTTTTGATTCTTTTTTTTAAAATATTTTTTAAGTTGTTGGTGGACCTTTATTTTTTTCATTTATTTATATGTGGTGCTGAGACTCGAACCCAGTGTCTCACGCATGCTAGGCAAGCGCTCTACCACTGAGCCACAACCCCAGCCCCAACTTTTTATTCTTAAATATTTTGCTTCAATAAAGGCAGAACATTGCTATTTAAAGTTAAGAAGTGGGGCTGGGATTGTAGCTCAGTGGTAGAGTGCTTGCCTTGCATGTGTGAGGCACTGGATTTGATCCTCAGTACCACATAAAAATAAATATATTTGTGTCCATCTACAATTAAAAAAAATTAAAAATAAAATTAAGAAGTGATTAATTTTGATAGCAGTAATGCATATACTGAAGTAGTTTTCCTAATTTTTTTGTGTATAATCTCATTATAGCTATACATATACTGTACACAATTATATAAATAGGCAATTATTCTAAAAAGTAGAATTTTTAAAGTACTTAATGTTTTACTTCACTATTCTGTCTTTCCCTCCCTCCCTTCCTTCTTTCCTTTGTTTTTAGTGCTAGGAATTAAACTCAGAGCCTTGTAAATGAATCAGCAAGTGCTCCAGCACTGAGCTACATCCCCAGCCCAAATTTTTCATTATTATATCTTTTTTTTCTTTTGGTACCAGGGTTGAAACCAGGGGCACTTAACCATAGGGCCATATCCCCAGCCCTTTTTACTTTTTATTTTGAGACAGGGTTTTCCTACATTGCTTAGGGCCTTGCTAAATTGCTGAGGTTGGCTTTGAACTTGCAGTCCTCCTGACTCAGCCTCCTGAGCTGTTGGGATTACAGGCAGCTTCATTATTATATCTTAATAATAAGAATATACATATATATTTTTTTAAATATTTTTTTAGTTATAGATGGACACATGTCTTTATTTTATTGCTTTGTATGTGGTGCCGAGGATCGAACCCAGGGCCTCACGCATGCGAGGCAAGCGCTCTACCACTGAGCTCCAATCCCAGCCCCAAGCAGAATATATTTAAATGGTCATTAGTAATGTGACAGTTTACATAGTGTTAATCCCCTTACTACTTTTAACTTTTTGGAAGTATAATCTAAAGTAAATCATTAATTCAAGAATGATAAAGATTTTTCATGGAAGAGAGATGCTGGATCTTGCTGGCTTGCTGGCTCTAGAACTGTCTCAAAATGTTCCTAATATTGCCCTGTGCATAAGTCATTTTCTCTCCCCTTTGTCACCTCCCTTTCTATAGTCAAAAATTATGTAGATCCTCCCTCTAGCTTAGTCTCCAAGGGAAAGGTGTTAACTCATTTTTTCATCATCCAGCTTCTTTCCCACAAAGCCAGTCTATTGATCACTGTCTTTCTTTTTCTTTTTTTTTTTTTTAAATATTTTTTTAGTTGTAGATGGACACAATGTCTTTATTTTATTGCTTTGTATGTGGTGCTAAGGATCGAACCCAGGGCCTCATGCATGCGAGGCAAGCGCTCTACCGCTGAGCTACAATCCCAGCCCCGATCACTGTCTTTCTTAATACCTTGCACAAAACAGAAAACCTCATGCTTTTTTCAGCAGAGGTGCATTAATATTGACTCCCTTAAGCAGGAATTTTAAGGAGAATGCCTCAGAACAACATTTAAAGCCAATATCATAAATGCTTCCTTTTAATAAACTCTGACATAATGCTGTCCTCTAGCAGGTCATTTGGAGTTTTGGTAATATCTTCTCATCTCTACTGTCTCTGTCTAACCATTATGGTGAAAAGTATTAAAGAAGTATATGCCGTGCACTGAATCTTCGCAATATGCTTAGCGTCCCCCCCTTGTCAAGCTGACTTTTCATGGATGCACATGTGGTACCATCTCTGTGCATTTGTGTTTTAACTTCCTATACTTAATTTATATTCATTTTATTGAATGAAGCTCTAATTGGTTTATTAAATGGCAAATATTCACTATACTTTAAGAACCTGAAGCTCTCCATGTTTTTTCACATTGACTAGAGGGGCAGGGATCAAAGTACAGAACTGGGACAGTCACTGCTTATGTTTGTGCTTTATCTCATTAAGTGCTGATCGCCAGGAAGGCAAACAGCCTGTCATGAAATTTGCCTTGCAAAGAATATAATAAAGAGATCCTATGAAAAGAGGCAGAACAGAAGGTATGTTTAATCTGTGGTAATGTTGGTTAGCCCCAGTTTCAGACCAAGAGTGATGATAGTTGGAAAAAACATTGGGAGTCTGCCTGCGGGCAACATTTACCCCTGATGTAGAGATTGCTACAGAAACTTAACTGTTGGAAGTTTTCAACATACAAGTAAGGATTTATTAAAGGAATTAATATCTTTGAAGGTTCACAAAGCAATCTTATTTTCCTACAAGATGGATGAAAGGCAGAGATTTCAAAACATTTGCTAGAAAACATCAATAGCCAATCCTGCTGATTCAATTTTTTCAATCCCTCCGGCATCAAAAGAAGTTGTGACTTGTCCACATTTGCCTCGGAAGCAAAGCAATATTGTAAATTAAAAATGACTGGAGCTTAGCTGGCTGCATTTCATTTTTAATTAGTTGAAGTTTCACAATATTTATGAACATTTCTTCAGCTCAGAAGCTAAAGAACCTCTTCCTTGCATTTTTCGTGAAGAGTGTCTAGGGAGTATTTGATGACATTCCCTGACACATCAAGGAAAACGTTCTTAGATTCAGCTGTCCATCACAAATACTAAGAAATGGTGTTTAGTCATCTCCATTTCTCTTCCGTTTTATTCTGGCGTGAGAAGACACTTCCTGTTCTTTTTAGCCATTGGGAACTCACGAAACATATTCATCAAAGATCAATGCTAAAAATCAAAACAGATTCTGACATGAAATACTAAGATCACAAAAATATAAAAAGAAGAAGCTGATTTTACTTTAGGCATTTTGTTGAGTTGTGTGGTGCATCCATAGGAGGCAACAGCAATGTAGCCCCAAACTTTGGAATTAAGTGTTTCCTCTGAGAATAAAAATGAAAAAAAAAAAGGTCATATATTACATAAGACTGTTCATTCATTCAAAAAATATATCTATGTATAATTGACTATTCTTTTATGTTAGGCACTTGGGTTAAAATGTCAAATAAGAAGTGCCTAACATCATGAAGTTTATATTCACTTGTAGAAATATTTAGCTCTGAACAATACTCTGTATTGTTATAAATGCAACTACATTAGTGTATCTAAATCAGTAACCTTACCAGTTATATTTAATCTTTTTTTTTTTTTTTTGGTACTGGAGATTGAACTCAGGGGCACTCGACCACTGAGCAACATCCCCAGCCCTATTTTGTGTTTTATGTAGAGACAGGGTCTCACTGAGTTGCTTAGCACCTCGCCGTTGCTGAGGCTGGCTTTGAACTCGCGATTCTCCTGTCTCAGGCTCCCAAAGTGCTGGGATTACAAGTGTGAGCTACCACACCTGGCTATTTTATTTATTTATTTTTATGTGGTGCTGAGGATCCAACCTAATGCCTCACACATGCGAGGCAAGTGCTCTACCACTGAGCTACAATCCCAGCCCCAGTTATATTTAATCTTACCTGAAGTTTGGGCTGGGGGTGCAGCTCAGTGATAGAGTGTTTACCTTTTATGTATGAGGCCCTAGTTTAATCCCCAGTACTGCCAAAAACAAAACAAACAAACAAAAATCCTGCATAATGTGTTATAAGAAGCATAAGATAACAAGAGGTCAAGGATAAGAATTTGTCAGCATGGCTTTGGGCAGAGGGAGCAACTCCCAGACCCCTGGCAAGTCTACCCTCAACAGTGGAGATAGAAACATCACACTATCCTGATGCTATTAGTTCATGTAATCCAACTGAGGCCCACTGCTAATTCTGAGGTGACCAAGCAGTCTTTAGCTGTAATGTGGCTTCCCATATAGATTTTCCTATAGAAAGAGTGTGCTCTCTAGAGTCCCAAGGACTCTAGTCTTTTAAAGTTATAGTTCTCACTATAAGTCAATCAACAGTCTAGTTTATATTTAAGTGTCTTGGGAATTTGGTTAGTGAATCTGAGCACCTGAGTATTCTGACAATATTGAATTTCTAGAACTATAAAGCTTTAGCTCAGACTTCCAAATAGTCTTTCTTCAGGGCACAGTGGCACACACCTCTAATCCCTGTGGCTCAAAGGCTGAGGCAGAAGGATTGCAAGTTTGAAGCCAGCCTCGGCAATTTAGTGAGGCCTAAGCAACTTAGCAAGACCCCATCTCAAAATAAAAAATAAAAAGGCTGGGGATGTGGATTGGTGGTTAAGCACCCCTGGGTTCAATCTCTGGTACTCCTTCAGAAAAAAATATTCTGGCATGAGAATCACCTAGGGAGTATGTTAAACATAGCTTCCTGGACTGTATTTAGACTGATGTATTTAGACTGATTCAGAATATTTAAAGGTGGGGCTTGAGATTTGTATTTATAAATTAATTCTAATTACAGTAAAGCTTGAAAGTCACTACCTAAGAAGCAAGGGAAGGGAAGCTTTGGGCAATGAGTCGGCAAACTGTTTCAGTGAATTCTTGTTAAGTTTTGGTGGCTTTCACAGTCTGGCCTCTTTACTTCTCCAGTCTCATTTCCCAGTGCTTCAACCCTCTGAACTCAAGACTTTCATGACCTTAGGCCTGTACATTTCCTCCCTCCCTCCCTCCCTCCCTCGCTTCCTTCCTTCCTTCCTTCCTTCCTTCCTTCCTTCCTTCCTTCCTTCCTTCCTTCCCCCCCCTCCTCTCCCCTCCCTTCCCCTTCTCTTCCCTTCCCTTCCCTTCCCTAGCACTCAACCACTGAGTCACCTCCTCAGCCCTATTTTGTATTTTATGTAGAGACAGGGTCTCACTGAGTTGCTTAGTGCCTCGCCATTGCTGAGGCTGTCTTTGAACTGGCAATTCTCCTATCTCAGCCTCCTGAGCCTCCGGGATTACAGGTGTGCACCACCATGCTGGGCTGTACATTTCTTTCTTTATTTCATTTTTGTACTGGAGATTGAACTCAGGGGTACTCAATCACTGAACCACATCTCCAGTCCTATTTTGTGTTTTATGTAGAGACAGGGTCTCACTGAGTTGCTTAGTGCCTTGCCCTTGCTGAGGCTGGCTTTGAACTCATGATTCTCTTGTCTCAGCCTCCCTAAGTGCTGGGATTACAGGATTGTGCCACAGCGCCAGGCTAAACAATCACTTTTTTAAAAAGCCCCAATGAAGTAGAAACTACTAATGGAGAAGCCATTTCAGGTAAAACTTAAAATTTCAAAGTGCAATTATTTTAGGAAAACTTAAGTTATGATGAATGATTTGAATGTATGTTATGAAATTATTTTTTATCCTCTCCAGGTTTATCTATTTTCTTTAATTGTGTAAGGATACAAAAGGATAAAAAGCATTTTAACCTTAAAGTTCAATACTCTGTATCTTTATAGTAGGGATTACATATAGTTATGAAATAGTTATTTCATAAAGTTATGAGCATAAGAAAAGATCTTCAGCTTTAATCCATAAAACCAATTTGTAGATCCTTGTAAAAGAGATACAAAGTTATTTTTGTGGTACTCTCTTACTTTCAAGATGATTATTTGGTGTTAGAGTATGTAATTGTCCTTGTCTAATACTAGCTTCCTTTCAAGTTTACCTTTTGTTTCAATTATTACTCATAAATTTCCCAAATGATTGGATAACAAGCATTTCTAAGTGGTAAAATGCACTGAGCTAGGATGTACACAAGGCTGAATCTCTACCTGTTCTTTAAGAACCAGTAACACCGAAAACCAAACAAAACATGCCAAGTAGAAAGACACCCAGAGCTGTTCAGAACAATAGCAACAAGAACAAGTCATCCCAGCAGAGGCCACAGTTGCCTTTTTCTCTTCTGAACACTTGATAGTTGGGGAGTGGGCAGTGTGATCAAGTCATTTTCAAAACAAATCTCTAATGTTACTTTAAAACTTCTATTGTATTAATCCAAGATATTTTAAAATACTATTTCAAACAGGTGTCTGTTAATATATTTTCTTCTGCTTAGGACCTACTGTAAACTTAAAAAAAAAAAAACACAAAAATTAGGGCTGGGGTTGTGGCTCAGTGGTAGAGCGCTTGCCTCACATGCCTGGGGCACTGGGTTCGATCCTCAGCACCAAATAAATAAAGTGAAGGTATTGTGTCCATCTAGAACTAAAAAAAAAAAGAACTATTTTGTCACTCAGTATCTGCTAAACTCTGGGTCTACATATCAGTAAATGTGCTTCTGTTTAACTATCTTTTTACAGTCATAAGAGAAATAAACATAAAATAAATGCATCTCAATGCATAGCTGTGCAGGAGTACAGATGTTTTATTAATGAAAATGAATCCAGCTTTTTGTAAGTCATGGCAGCAATATAACATTTCATTGTTTGGTTCTGTGCTAGACAGTTCCTGCTGTTTCTACATAGAAATTCCTGTAATGCTTAATGGACATCTGGAAGAATTCAGCCAATTAATCGAATTCACGTAGGAGCTAGGCTAATGGCTGTCTGAAAGGCAGATTACATTAAATCAAACTTGCAATATGAATGAAAGCACTTAATCATACATGCAACATTCATTAGATGCGACACAGCAAGTGTTTTGATTACTTTAATGAAAGATCAGGTAAAGTGCATCAGCTGAACAGATTGAAAAGACAGCATGCTTACAAATGTTTGATTATGCTGAATATCAACAGAAACAGTGCCAGTAATTTATAGCAAAACATATTTGTAGGAGTCTAGAGCTGGTGAACTCAGTGAAATTCAGAGCCCGTGCTCAAAGCAATAATTAATATATGATAAAACTTTAATCTGAAGTAAGGAAAAGAGAGTGATTGCTAGAAGTTTAGTAATTGTAGTCATTGGGCAGCTTCATGTTTTGAATGACTCAAAATCTCTTTGAACCCCAATTTTATTTACTTTGAGCTATATAGTTTGTGAGTGAAAAGGTATTGCAAAACTAAAAACATATTGAAAGAGGAATTAACTCTGTCTGTTGGGCTTTAAAATCTCATGCCAGGAATTAAAATGCTATTCTAAATAGTTGTTCCTGCATAATAACAGTTGTTTCTGAATGAAAAGGATATTCATGAATATTTTCCACCTTCTTAATTATCTTATTGATCACCACCCCCCCCCAACATTCTACAGAAAGCTTATAAATCTCCTATATAACATCAAGGGTACTAAACATTTTCTAATATGATAAATGCCATTAGTGGCTTTTTGAAGTAGGAAGATAAGTGTATATACACAATCCCCCTTTTTATTCCCTTTAATATATTTTAATTAATTATAAAATTATATTTATGTGATTATACATATAATTTCTTCTCTGTAAACACTTTTTTTTAAAAAAGAAATATTTTTTTAGCTGTAGATGGACATAATGTCTTTATTTTATTGCTTTGTACGTGGTGCTGAGGATCGAACCCAGGGCCTCACGCATGTGAGGCAAGCACTCTACCGCTGAGCTACAATCCCAGCCCCTCTGTAAACACTTTTGTTGCTGTTTTTGTTTGTTTGATGCTGAGAGCCTGGATCCGCAAGCACTTTTTTAAAATATTTTTTTCGTTGTCCATGGACCTTTATTTTATATGTGGTGCTAAGAATCAAACCCAGGGCCTCATACATGCTAGGCAAACAGTCTACCACTGAGCCACAACCCCAGCCCTGTAAGCACTTTTAATGTCAGACAGGACTGCTTTAGAGGTTGTGGCAATTACTTTTTCCTGGAGTTTAACAGAAGGACTAATTTTTATCTTTCTAGGCTGATGTTAGTGTGATTCTAAAAACAGAAATGAGCATAGGACCTTCAAGTCCTTTTTAGTCATTTTCTTTG
This sequence comes from Xerus rutilus, assembly GCA_028644305.1. Taxonomy (NCBI): domain Eukaryota; kingdom Metazoa; phylum Chordata; class Mammalia; order Rodentia; family Sciuridae; genus Xerus; species Xerus rutilus. The sequence continues at coordinate 57,130,728 of CM053401.1, read as the reverse complement.
ATTCAATGCTGTGAGTGGCATCAAGATGTGAAAGACATGGGTTATAATCACAAGGAGTTTATAATATTCCATCCACTGGAACAATACAAAGAAAAATCAAAGCAACAGCAATAAAAAATAAGAAAACAACTCAATCCAGAATATATTCAAGCACTAGAAGGTAAGATACTGATTTATATATATTTTTTAAATCAAAAAAGAGCAAAAATAATGGGAAATTTTATATTTGAGCTGTTTGATTCATTAGAGAAGAGATGTGATTTAAGATAATTAAATTTTCATTATTCTAAAATTAAGCATATCTTAGTCAGTTGGGGCTACTCTAACAAAATACCATAAACTGGGTAGCCTAAAAGAACAGAAACTTATTTCTCATAGGTCTGGAGGCTGGGAAGTACAAGAATAAGTACAAGTACAAGATCCAGTATCTAGTGGGGGCCCACTGTCTGGTTCATACATGGTGCTTTCTGGGTGCATCTTCACATGGTAAAAGGGACAAAGGAGTTCCCTGGGACCTGTTTTATAAGGGCACTGATCTCTTTCATGAGATCAGGACCTCATCAGCTTTCAAAGGCCCCACCTCTTAATACCAGCACCTTAGGGAATAGAGGTGTTTTGTTGTTGTTGTTGTTGTTGTTGTTTGGTTTGCTTGTTCTTTCTTTTTTCCTCCCACCCTCCCTTTTTATTGGGAATTGAACTCTGGGTTGCTTTACTGCTGAGTTATATCCTCAGTCCTTTTTTTTTTTTAAATTTTTTTTAGTTGTTGATAGACCTTTATTTTATTTATTTATATGTGGTGCTGAGAATCGAACCCAGTGCCTCACGCATGCTAGGCAAGCGCTCTACCACTGAGCTATAACCCCAGCCCCCTTTTTTGTTTTTTGAGACAAGGTCTTGCTAAGTTGCTGAGGTTGACCTAGAACTTGCAATCCTCCTGCCTCAGGCTACTGAGTTGCCAATGATTATAGGTGTGTGCCACCATCCCTGGTGGAGATAGGATTTCAATGTATGAATTTGTGGAGTGAGGGACATATACATTCAGTACTACAGAGACTTTAAAAGTATTTTTCAACTATCAAATTGCACAAACTAGATTTAGTTGGTTGATTCTACAGCAGACTAGAAATTCTCTCTCTTTAATTTTCTCCCATTACAAGCATTCACAGAAAGGAAAAGAAAAACTAGCTGGACTGGTGGAAGTGTGGGGTACATGCCTATAATCCCAGTGACTCAGGAGGCTGAGACTGGAGGATTTCAAGTTTGAGGCTAGCCTGGGGAACTTACTGAGACCCTGTCTCAAAATAAAAAGTAACGAGGGCTGGGATGTAGTTGAGCGGGGGAGCACCTCTTTGTTCAATCCCCAGTACCCCTGCAAACAACAAAAGAAAAAGAAACCCTAGCTGGACTAGAGTACAACCTTTGTTTATATCTGCACACCAAAATTAGTTCTTTTTCTATCTATGATTTCTTGAACCTTTGGAACATATTAAGAATATAACCAGGGGCTGGGATTGTAGCTCAGCGGTAGAGCACTTGCCTTGCATGCGTGAGGCCCTGGGTTCGATCCTCAGCACCACATACAAAGCAATAAAAATAAAGACATTATGTCCATCTACAGCTAAAAAAATATTTAAAAAAAAAAAAAAAAAGAATATAACCAGAAGGAAACTCCCAGACTATGTTACTTACTAAGCCTCCCTAAAACATGTGAGTCAGTTACTTAAACCTGCCTACATTGCCAGTTACTTCACTACTTTATAGTAAAAAATGGCTGTTCTGAACTATCTTCCTATTTATTTATCCAGTTTCTTATAATGGGCTATCCACTTGAAAATTCTTATAAATCTTAGAATTTCAAGTTGGTTGGAAATGTAATAAGTGTTTGAATTAGCTCAGGTAGGTCCAGACAAACTAAAAGCTTTTATGTTTTCCCCCACTGGCAAATCTTTACCCATTTCTTTGATTGAACAGGAACTGTCACTTCAAATGTGTTTTTAATCTTTTTTGAAACATTGAGTTTGACATCGTTCACACTGGAGAACCCTCCTATGATGAGATTCCACTAATAATAAGTACCGTCAGTCTATTAGTCTACCTACGTATTCACTACCTATTGGTCTTTTGTTTTTTTAAGGTGTCTTCTGTGACTTTCCTGAGATGCCCAAAAGCCTGCTTACATCTAAAATATAGTCTTTGATATTCTTTCAATTTATTTTCTTAACCACAGGAGGAAGAGGCAGAGCTGCTATGCTTTTTAAATTTTTTGTATTTTGTGGTGCTGGGGATTAAACCCAGGGCCTCATGCATGTGTGTGTGTGTGTGTGTGTGTGTGTGTGTGTGTGTGTGTGTGTTTATTGGGGATTGAACCCAGGGGTGCTTAACCACTAAGCCATATCCCCAGTGCCTTTTTAATATTTTATTTAGAAACAGGGTCTCACTAAGTTGCTTAGGGCCTTGCTAAGTTGCTGAGGTTAGTTTTGAACTTGAGATCCTCCTGCCTCAGCCTCCCAAGTCACTATGCATTCTTTTATCTGTGTCTGGGAACTGCTCCTTTCCCCAGAATTCTGGAAGGAAACATTATTTATAATGTATAGAGTGTCTTTCTCAGTCCTCCTACAGAGAACCTACAGGAATAAGATATAGAATTGTATAACTGGATCAAGTATTTGCCTCATTGCCCTTTTTCTTTCTTATCTTGTTCAACTGGCTAGATAATCAAAGGGCTTATAATAACCAGAGAGCCTCTTTCCTAGACAGCAAGCCTAGGAGAAAATTGGAAGTTACTTTAATCAGACTCAGTGGTTTTATTATTCTTGATCAGTAATTCTTCTACCAAAGGTCTCACCTGCTGAACTTAACAGAGAGTGAGATAGGACAGGGAGAAAGTTACTTCCTGGCTCCTCAATGAAGATGCTCCCTGTGGTTCAGTCTGTTAGGTTTTCCCTAAGGCCACTTTCAGTACTGTTTCCTTTTAATTTTGGTTAAGGTAATTCTTCATTTATTCAATTTCAAAAATTTCCATGGTATGTTTTTTAATAATAATTTTAATCCCTTTTATTGAGCTTCTACATTGATTGGGTCAGGCATGAGCTAGTAAGTAAACTATTCACAACTTTCATAGAGATTTTTTTTTTCAAACAATGAGGAAATAGAGGTTCAACAAGTGGTTAAAGAAGTCACTCAAAGTAACAAAGATAGCAAGTTGCCCAGCTAGTATAGGAATTTGGATCTGTTTTGTTTATGGTGTTTGTGTGTGTGCTAGCGCTTTGGGTACAGGGCATTGAACCCAGGGGTTCTTAACCACTGAGTCACATCTTCAGCCTTTTTTATTTTTTATTTTTGATATTGAGACAAAATCTCACTAAGTTGCTTAGGGCCTCACTAAGTTGCTGAGGCTGGCCTTGAACTTGTGATTTTCTTGCCTCAGCCTCCTGAGTCGCTAGAATTCCAGGCCTGCGCCACTGCTGGTGCCTGGCTCAGGAATTTGGATCTGTCCAGCACCAAGGACTGTTTAGCTAATTTATTTGTTCAACATCATCCTTTCATTGTATATTTTGTGTACTCCTCTATTCACTTTAAATTGTGTTCTTCTATTATGTACTTTGATGGATTCTCCAAGTACCATTCTGAAGAAATGTTTGTATGGTATGTAGTGAAGGAGCTCATATGATTTCTTTTCTTTTCTTCTTCTTCTTTATTTTTTAAAATGGATTTCAAGTCATAGTATATATATAGAGCTCAATTTTCCATCTCTCTGGTTGCAAACAAAATAGAGTCACACCATTCGTGTCTTCATACATGTACCTAGGATAGTGATGTCCACCTCATTCTACCATTTTTGCTGCTCCCATTCCCCCTCCCCTTCCCACTGGCCCCATCCAAAGTTCCTCCATTTCTCCCATGGTCCCCATCCCTACCCCCTTATGTATCAGCATCCACTAATCAGAGAGAACATTTGGCCTTTGGTTTTTTGGGATTGGCTTACTTCACTTAGCATGATATTCTCCAGTTCCATCCATTTACCTGCAAATGCCATAATTTTATTCTCTTTTATTGCTGAATAATATTCCATTGTGTATATATACACCACCGTTTCTTTATTTATTCATCTATTGAAGGGCATCTGGGTTGCTTCTACAGTTTAGCTATTGTGAATTGAGCTGCTATAAACATTGAGGTGGCTGCGTCACTGTAGTATGCTGTTTTTAAGTCTTTAGGGTATAGGCTGAGGAGTGGGATAGCTGGGTCAAATGTTGGTTCCATTACAAGTGTTCTAAGGAATCTCCATACTGCTTTCCAGATTGGTTGTACCAATTTGCAGTCCCACCAGCAATGTTTTTTTTTTTTTTAAACAACCTTTATTTTATTTATTTATGTATGTATTTTTTTGTATGTGGTGCTGAGGATCGAACCCAGTGCCTCAAGCATGCGAGGCAAGCGCTCTACCCCAGCCCCCCCACCAGCAATGTTTGAGTGTGCCTTTTTCTCCACATCCTTGCCAGCACTTATTGTTGCTTGTATTTTAGATAGCTGCCATTCTGACTGGGGTGAGATGAAATCTTAGTTTTGATTTGCATTTCTCTAATTGCTAGAGATGTTGGATATTTCTTCATATATTTGTTTATTGATTGTATATCTTCTTCTGAGAAGTTTCTATTCAGCTCCTTAGCCCATTTATTGAAGGAGCTCATATCTTTAAAATCTTACAGTGTAAACTCCAATTGGCAGCTCCAGAGAGAAGAGTTCAGTCAGAATTTGGCTTGCAGATACATGAAAATGATCCAGATTAACCCTTGGGATCTCATCAAGCAGTTCTCAACACTGGGACTACTTTGAGTTTGAAATTAATGGGCAGCAGCATCTTTAGGCTCAGCCCAGTTTGGCTCCAGAGATTTTTGCATTGCAGCTATCTTAGAAGGCATAAAATTTTTCTTTATTTATAATTATTGTGAACCATTTATTGAATACTAACTATGAATAAAATGTTGTGCTAGTGACTTTGTGGCTAGACCCAGTCACTTCTTCAATTTAATGAGAGAGATAATATGTTCAATTAGAATAAATATAGACCAAGTGGGTAGAGGACTGAAAATTTCTTTTTTTTCTTTTTCTTTTTTGGCATTCCTGGGGATTGAACCCCAGGGCCTTGCACATGCATTGCAAGTGTTCTGCCACTGAGCTACACCCCAGCCCACAGAGAGCATGAGTACTTGGTCATGTGGTGGCAAGGAGTGGTAATTGTGTCCAGTTTGTCCTCATGAAACTTCAAGTGAGAAACTAGTATTTGGGGAGTTCCTTGGTAATAATATTAGATCATGTATAGGTGCTTTAGTTATAAAATAGATCATACTTGAGTCAGTTCTTGGAAGTAATTTGTGATTCTATGCTGGTGAAACCAGAAGGGGTCACAAGGAAATAAAAGTGGGAAGAAGTTGAAGGAAATAAACTAAGCTTCAACATTCAATAGCAAAATATTTCTTCTTAAATCCAAACAAAATAAACAAGTAAGTAAAAAAGAAAATGACCAACTTGAGAGGAATTGGAAGAATAGATAACAATACAGATTTTGTTTCTATTAGCCCTCACATCTAAGGAATCTAAAGTACTTTATAAAATATTGTACCTCACAACCTCTTTATGAGAGAGGCAAGTGTTATTATCTCCTTATAAAGGTGGGGAAAGAAGGAACAGAGGTTTGCTTCTTTTATGCCAAGTGAAGCCAAATATTTTGTGGAGTATTTGAAATGAGACTTGAAAATAGGGAAGCGAGCACAGATAAAGCTGGAAGAATTTGTAATTGAGGGGAATAATTTCACACCACATAAGTGTCTAGAGAACGTTAATATAGTGAATCTTCATTTCCAGTGAAGTGGAATGAAAGCCTTGAATTGCTTCAATGCACCACATCGTGCAAATAGCAATTTCAGTTTCAGAAAATCCTCCACTTATAGGAAAGTTGTTCAGTGAAAATGGTCATGATGAGGATTTTGCACATAATTGTCCAAAATATGTTCATAGTTGTACCCTACACACACACAAGCTTTCTCAGTTGAAATATTAAATATTTATAGAGCATTGTGTAGGCTCCTGAAATACACTAATGGGTATCTACTAGGCTTTGGTTCCACTGTTTTATTTATTCACTTATTTCTTTTCCACCACCTACTTATCTTTTTATATGCTGCTTTTCCCTGATCCTTTTCATTTCAGAACTTTCTTTTAAGGGTCTTGCCCAGAGAAGGTGGATGTAAAACTCAATAAAAACAAATATTGTGGTCTTACTTTCTTATTTATAATAAAATTCATAAAACATACATATTAATTTCCTTTAAAGGCTCTAAGTTCCAACACTCCCAGTGAGAGGTACCCCCTATAGTTTTTCTTTGTGTGTGAGATGTATACTTTTTTAAAGAGATGGGCTCAGCCTCCAGAGGAGCTGGGTGTACAGGAATGTGTCACTATGCCTGGATAGTTTTATATTTTTTAATAGAGTTTTTAAGTTGAAACAGTAAATTAGGTTGTATATCAATAAATTGTTGACCAGAGTAAGAATAAAACCAACTGATCTGGACACCAAATTGGGACTTTTTAGGGTATGAAAATCAGTTGAATGCTAATGAATATTATATGGTTCTTATTTTAATTAGCACCTTAATTCTTATTCTATAAAAGATTTGAGATAACAATGCTGCATTCATTGTTAAGTGCTTTTTTTTTTTTTAAATCAGAGATTGAACTTAGAGGCACTCATCCACTGAGCCACATCTCCAGACTTTTTTAAAAACCACTTTTTAAAATTTTTAGGCAGAGTGTCACTAGGTTTTTATGGTCTTGCTAAGTTGCTGAGGCTGGCTTTGAACTTGCAATCCTCCTGCCTCAGCCTCCTGAGCTACTGGGATTACAGGCATGGGCCATTAAACAAGTTTTAAAAGTTAATTGCATTTAACCTTTTTGGGGAGTAAAGCAATTTATTTATAACAGACGCTGTGATAATGATAGATACAATCAAAGCTGCTTTCATCTGCATTTCAACCATATTTCAGAGTTACAATGTACAATTTAAGGAATTATATTTGAATATAGTTACAAGTCTTGACTGGTTTGGGGGAGAACTACGACCTAGTAAGCTAAGGAATTCATTGTATGTAATGAGTTAATTTCTCTCCTATCTTAGAATGATTGCAAACTTTCCTTGGGAGTTTGAGAGAATAGTCAAGCGATCTTCTGTGTACAATGTACCACAGTGCAGATGAAGTATCTTGACTGAGAATGTTTAAGTTTTCTTGGTTAGTCTTATTTGTGCTTCTACCCTCTCTTAACCTCTTGTACTTCATAGAACATTAACAAATAGACCTTTAGAGAAATCTCCTTTTTGAAAAGCATGACACTTTTTATGTATTAACACTGTAGTTACAATGTACCAAGGCAAGTAAAGGTTTTATTAATGACAGATAGCTGTGATATACAATGGAAGCCAGACCAATATTCTAATTATCCCTATGTAAGGTCTCTGGAGAAATATAAAGGAAGTAAAAGAAATGTAGCCAACACTGAGACTTTCTTTTTCTCTCACAATAATACCGTCCTCTTTAATAATCATTTCCAATGCAGACACACACACATGCAGAATTTAATGTCTTCCACCAATAAGCATGGTGGATAGTTAAGCAACAGAAATCTAAAAACCAAGACAGATTATTAAAATTGGTATCGTGAGCTATTGTCTTTAATTTAAAAAAAGATAATTTACCAGTTAGAACAATAAAGATTAGATGCTACAATGATATCATGTTGTGGATATTTCTTCTAGTCTTTGCACATGTTTCTTGGATTTCAATTAATTCATTATTGAATAGAGAAATTCTAACTACATTCTATTAGTAATGGAGATACTTTTAGTGTATAAATAATGACAATTTTTCTTTTCTATCTGGGGTGACTTTTGTAGTTTCTTCTCCCAAATTGTTTCTTGAACTATGTGGGTTTGGTGCTACAATTGCTCATTAAAATGGCTCCCAAGCAAAGCAATACACATACTCTCTCCTAGTGGATGAACCATTCATTCCCTGGCAGTTATGACTGAATTTTTAAACCTGGGTTCGTTTTGTTTTAAACATTGCTAGCAATAAAACTAGAGCATCAGGGACACTGTACACATCAGTTCAAGCTGAGCCTGGTCGAAATTAAGATATAGGAAAACCGAAGGGAAGTGGAAGGTTGTTCATCTCTCCTTCTGGACATATGCTTTGCCAATACATTAAATTTTCAGCTAGCCCAGTACCTGTTTTGATTGTCCCATAATTAACATGTAGTTTTAGGCAAATGTCACTCATGGAGATAAGTCACAGGCCATCACACAAATGTAAGAGAAATAGCATCAACAAATTTGTCCATTTTATGTAATGATACAGCAAGTAATGAATAGAGCTTATTCATTTATCTTGAAATATAAAACAATGATCATTTTTCTTGGGTGAGGCATTTTCTTGGATGATCATTCAGCCTCAGTATAATATATAGCCAGTTTATAATGAAATCATTTTACATCCAATATATCTCATTATTAACCTGATATAAAACTCAATTTTAACTAAATCTAATTATATAGCAAGAAACCTAGTATTAGTACATACTAAAAATACATATGAAAAGAAGATATTCTTTGTTTTGCCTGTACTTCCCATTGATGTAACAAATCTACTTATGACATCTAGAACCATGATACAGGTAATAATGTCACTAGTTAAAGCTACGACATGGATATGATACATAGTCTCAGCCTATCAGACGCAAATCTTCGGGAAGCAGGCTTTATTGGTTCAGATACTTGCCTGCTTGTTTCACAGAACACTTTGTTAAGTGAAAGGAAGAATAATGTCTCCAATTGAAAAACAGAGGGAGTTTGGGGCTGGCAGAATGCAATTGCCCAAGTTAGAGTGAACCAAATTGATCTGAAATCATTTAGATAACAATGTGATGGGCAATGGACAGCATTTGTTTATGAAGACAGATCATGCCAGGCAAATCTGATTTATTTGGTCTTATAAAATTACTCAACAAGTTTGTGGGAAAAGGAAACTCCCTGGACAAACAATATATCTAAATGTTTGTAAAAGCCTTTGATGTGGGTCTGCATGAGATTAAGATAATTGAAATGCTGGGAAGATGTTGCCTAGATAACAATGCAATGGTGTGGTTATCAGATTTAAAACAAAGTCATAAAAATAGATCATGATACCAAACTAATATATTTGGCAGAAGACCATAAAGGGGCTCACATCTTTATAGATCACTACTGTAAGCAAATAAGAAAATTATTTAGTCCATAAAAATTAGTTAATTCTTTCTTCAGGAGGTACACATAATATTATAAACAAAATTTATTTCAGTTGCTTTACAAATTCTCCAATATGAACTATTACTTATTTTGGCCTCTACTGATATTTAAAAATTTGAAATGTGTGGTGTCTACCAAAAGTATTAAAACAGATAACCATAAGTTTAAAAGGTTTCTAAAGCATAGTAAAATTCACTGAAAATCTTATGTAGGTTTGTGAATAAATTCCTTTGTAGTTTTTTAAGAGCTAAGAGAGAATTTAAAATGAAAGAGCCATAGTATTAACAATTTTGGGAGAAAAAACAACTAATTATAAATAAAATTTAAGGAAGGGGACTATGGAATGGAAAAACAGGATACAGTTTGATGCATTTTACAGTCTTCTTGCCAAATGGGAAAAATACTTTCAATATATATTCACAGGGGTTACAGTGAAATATAAAACAATATCTTTGATGTGCTTACTAACTTATGAGAACTGTGGAAGGGCCATAAAGCTGGACTCGGGCCCTGAAGATCCAGTGATATGTTGGTCATGAAATGTTTAGTTGATAGATAATGGGGAGGATCTGGGTTGGGAGTCTGGGGAAAGAGCATTCAGAAAGGTGATGCATATCTGCTGATATATTTTAACAACTGATATAGCCTTTCTGGTTGGTGCAAGCTATGTGATAGCCAAAGGACTGAAGGAAAAATAACAGAAAATTTGAGTACATTAAGTTATAAAAAGTGAAATACAAATTCAATAAATAGATTATAAGATGTTAATCTCATGAATAATAAAATAAATACACATTTATTGGAACAAAACAATATTTTATATTTTTAACTTATTGGCAGAAGTATTTCCTTATAGTGACAGAACATAGTGGAGGGAACAGGGAAAGTGGCATTCTTCTGCCTGTTGATACAAGTATAAATAGGCACTATCATTCTGAAGGATAGTTTTGTAATGTTTAGCAAAAATTTCAATGCTGGTTTAACTTAATGGCTCTGTCACTGTTAAGTTCAATTAGATTAACCCTCCCAGTGAAAATAACTGAAAGAGCTAGATTTTTAAAAAATTTTTAAAAAACTTTGTTACTTTTTTTTTTTTTTTAATGTGGTGCTGAGGATCAAACCCAGTGCCTAATATGTGCTAGGCAAGCGCTCTACCACTGAGCCACAACTCCAGCCCATAAAAGAGCTAGATTTTAAAAATATTTTTAAAGTATAAGAGAATATGAGGGGCTGGGATTGTGGCTCAGCAGTAGAGTGCTTGCCCAGCACGTGCGAGGCACTGGGTTCGATCCTCAGCACCACATAAAAAAAATAAATGAAATAAAAGTATTATGTCCAACTACAACTAAAAAAAATAATTTAAAAAAAGAGAATATGAAAAGATAGTAGGGAAGTATCAGACTACAGGTGAAGAAAAATGAAATGCTAAATATGGATACTGTCTGCCCTGCTTGAAATTTCTGACTTGAAACAATTAAAATCTCTATCTTGATAGACTTTGCAGGACCAGGGAAGCAAAAAGCAAAATCCAGGACTTGGATAAAAGAGGAAGTCTAGTAGAAGGCCTTCTCTCATAGGACACTGTGACACCAAAGCCCTTGGGTATTTAGTGCTTTATTCAGATTGCCTAGGTCAGTGAATTGCAAGTCTTAAACTTAGGTTAAAGCAATTCTGAACTGATAGTGTAGGGCAGAAGTAAATATAAATCCTCTCAGAAATAAGATACCTTCATCATAGGTATAAGATCTTTCTAGAAATAATTCTTCAGCTACAATGTTGAGCACATAATCAAAGAAATCAGGTATACAATGAAACTAGATTAAATAAGCAAGAATCAACAGAGATAACAGACAACAGAAACAGACTCCAAAACACTTTAAATATTGGATTTGCCAGGCTAAACTATAAGACTATAAAAAACATTAAGAAGAGTATGTTTAGCCTGGGATAGTGGTGCACACCTGCAATCCCACTGCGGCAGGAGGATCATAGGTTTGAAGCCAGCCTCAGCAGTTTAGTGAGGCTGTAAGCAACCTAGTGAGATCCTGTCTTAAAATAAAAAATATAAAGGGCTGAGACTGTAGCTCAGTCATTGAGTGCCCCTGGGTTCAATCCCTGAAACCCTCCCAAAATGAAAACAACAACAAAAAGCCCCCACAAAAACAAAAAATCCAAACAAACAAATGTGAAAAGCAGTCAGAGAAAAGGACACATTACTTTCAAAAGAGCAGCATCTACCAACAGCCGCCTTTCTTTTCACTAGTAAAAATGGGAAACGAGAGCAGAATGTTATTTTCACTGTGCTGAAAGAAAATAGTTAGCAACCTAAAACTCTACAGTAGATAAAATAAAGGCATTTCAGATACCTCAGAGCTGACATATTTTGCCACTAGCAAATCTATAGTGAAGGAAATTTTAAAGCATGTATTTCAAGCAGGAGAGAAATGATTCTGTATGGAAAATCTGAGATACAAGGAATTAAGAGCAAAACAAGTGGAAAATTCATGAGCAAATTTAATGAAGTGTAAAACAATAATATCATGAACTTTAAAAAATACTAAATTAAAATACACAGTAATAAGCCAGGCATGGTGGTATATGCCAGTAATTCCAGAGACTCAGGAGACTGAAGCAGGAACCTGGATTGAAAGTTGGAGGCCAGCTTAGGCAACTTAGACTCTGCCTTGAAATAAAAATTTTTAAAGGGGCTAGGGATACAGCTTAGTGGTAGAGTGCTTTCCTACTGTCTAGCATGTGAGAGGCTCATGTTCAATTTCTAGCACTGCAAACAAACAAACAAAAAACACCACCAAAACAACAACAAACAACAGCCCTCCCAAACTATAGCACATAAATTAGGAAAGAGTACATGGAATTCAAGCGTTCTAATGTCCTTTTATTAACAAATTTTTCTAAATTAAAAATTATGATGTAATTTAAAAAATAATCAATAGAGTAATACAAGCAAAAGTTTTAAACTGGTAAAGAGGAGGTTCAATATATAAAAATAAGATATCAATCTAAGGGACTAAAGAGAGGGGCTGGGATTGTAGCTCAGTGGTAGAGCGCTTGCCTTGCATGCGTAAGGCCCTGGGTTTGATCCTCAGCACCACATACAAAGCAATAAAATAAAGACATTGTGTCCATCTACAACTAAAAAATATTAAAAAAAAAAAGGGACTAAAGAGAGAAAAAAAAATTAACATTAGGCAAATAGAACACATTTTTAAAGATAACAGATTTAATTCTAAATATAGCAGCAATTACATGAATGTAAAAAGACTAAATGCTTCAGTTATAAGTTAAATACTATCTCATTGGTTGAACAAATCCAACTGCTATTAATAGCAAACATATTGAAAACATAATGATAAAGAAACATTGAAATTAAAAGGAAAACATATACCCTACAAACACCAATCAAAAGAAAGCTAATTTGAAGAAAAACATCAGAAAAAAACTAAGGCAAAAATTGTTACTAAAGATGAAGAGCAAGACTTTATGCTTATGAGAAGTTCAGTTAAATAAGCAGATACTGAATTAGTGCATATGAATTTTGAGATTATGCACATTTTCAAGATTATATAGAGCAAAAGTTGAGAGTTACAAAGAAAAAAACAAATTACTATGGATGTGTATGGGGAGGAAGGTGTGAACACACATGAACTTGGCATGTACAATTGCAAAATACATGTTCTTTTCAGGCATATGAATTAAATATTAAATCTAAATATATAAAAATTGACAAAGATCTCCCTGCCTGCCCTGTGCCAGGTAGACAACTTTTGTATTTAAAAGTGCTTATTTGAAACACATGTGCACTTCTTTTTTTTGCATACTGAAAAGCGGATTAGATAGTCACCCTCTACCTTTATGAGTTTACAAGCAACACCACTAGGTATATTCATATGCAGCACTAGTATGAGCCACTGCTGTAGGCATACAAGCTTATCTCATTTAATTCTTGTGTTAGAATGTATATATTGTAATGGTAATGTAATTAGAGATAAAGAAATAAGACTCAGGTTAAACAAGTTTTCTAAGATAACCTCTTCAGTAAAGGACAAAGGGAGGATTCAAATTTACTCTTTTTATGTGCAATGAACCAGTTCCGGAAAATACTAATTCCTTTGAGACTGGAAAGAAGGAGGTAAGCATTCTTATAGAAGAATCTCTAATATTTGGAAAGTGTCTTCATGCAATACTGACAAAGTTTTAAGTGTCTATAATAGAGGAGAGTTACACATTGAGCCAAAGAAGTGGCTAAAATCATTTGATGAAAGAGCTATCTTAGAGGATAGAGGCAGAGCGAGGGATTTGGAGTGTGAGAATGCCGGAGGGAAAAGACCCAGCATAACAATTCAAATGCTTCTCTTATAAGATGCCTCATGCCATCAAAAATCCTTTTTTGCTAGTTGAAGTTTACTATCTTCTCATTGCTGATAGTCCCTGAAGTAAATCCCAAATTTTACAGTCTTTCATGACCTAGTGAAAATGACCTAGTTGTAAATACTCTCTACTTTCAAGTTTGTAGAATGCATTATTTATTTTACTGCTTAATGCAGGGGGTGGAGAGAACATGCATATAGATAAGTTTAATTATATAGTTTATCAATTCACTGTTTAAATATATTCAATATTTGAATAACTGAGCCCACATTATCTTCCGTCAACTATTTTAATATTTTCTGGCTGCATTCCTTGTGTCAAGTCTCATCCCACTCTCTTAACTTCTCTGTATCATCCCCTCAACCCCATGGTTTTGTTCCAACATAGCCTTAGATATTTTTCCCAAATAAAGATCTGATTATATAACTTAATGCTTTTTTAAAAAAAATCAGTGGATTTCATTAAAAAGCATCCATGCTCTGTTTAGTGTGTTATATAATTCCCTTTGCAATCTGGCCTCAACTTACTTTTCCATTCTGAACTCCTTCATTTCCCATTATTACTCAAGCAACAGCAGACCGCTGCCCCATTTATAGGAAATACTACATTCTTGTGCCTATCTAATAATAAACTGGGGTCACACAATAAGAAAATGGCAGTCAAAATTCAGTTAGGCCTCACTGACTCCAACTCATGGGCTTAACCCAGTAAACCATATTGCCTTCTTTCATCTTTTACATGTTTGGTGAATTTTTTTAAACTATATGAAGCAAAATTAATTTTGAGCATATTAAATGCTATACAGAAATTATTGATGTTTTGTACCATAATTGGGTATAAAATATAGGCCAGTCACATCATAAGTTATTGTTGAGTAGAATTTTTTTTTTTTTTTTGGTACTGGAGATTGAACGCAGGGGCACTTGACCACTGAGCCACATCCCCAGCCCTATTTTGTGTTTTATGTAGAGACAGGGTCTCACTGAGTTGCTTAGCACCTCGCCATTGCTGAGGCTGGCTTTGAACTTGTGATTCTCCTGTCTCAGCCTCCCTAAGTGCTGGGATTACAGGCTTGTGTCACCGCGCCCAGCTTGAGTAGAATTTTTTTAAAAATATTTTTTTGTTGTTAATGGACCTTTATTTTATTTATTTATATGTGGTGCTGAGAATCGAACCCAGTGCCTCACGCATGCTAGGCACATGCCTTGAGTAGAATTTATGGTTGCCATTAGTGTCAATTGTTTTCCTTCATCTCAAACACCTAAATAATAACTTCTATTCATTTCGGGTGCCATGCATTGTGGGATTTCACATGCATAATAACATGTAATGCCAAAAGCACCCTGTGAAATAATTATTGTTATTTCCATTTTGTGATGAGAAAACTGTTGCTTAAGATTAAAAAGTAGTAGAGCTTGGGCTGGGGTTGTGGCTCAGTGGTAGCGTGCTCGCTTAGCATGCGTGAGGCACTGGGTTCGATCCTTAGCACCACATATAAATAATAAATGAATAAAATAAAGATCCATCAAGAACTAAAAAAATTTTAAAAAAAAAGTAGTGGAGCTCAAGACTCTTCATTTTAAAGTCTGTACCATTTCCTCTTGAAGCTCTTAGGTTGAATTTACCAATAACCCGGTTCTTACCATCCATATGCTATGCCTGAAATTCCTTGTTTTCCACAATGCAGTCTTCTCCTCCCTATTTTGTGTTTCTATCTAAGTAGCTGACTGGCTGCTTTTTGCTCCCATTTTCTTCAGTATCTACTTAAAAGCTTAAAATAGCTGGGCGTGGTGATGCATGCCCATAATTCCAGTGGCTCTGGAGGCTGAGGTAGGATGATCGCAAATTTGTGGCCAGCCTCAGCAATTTAGTGAGGTCCTAAGCAACATAGCAAGACCTTGTTTTAAAAAATAAAAAGGACTGGTGATGTCGCTCAGTGGTTAAGCAACAATTAACCTGGGTTCAATTTTCTGTACCAAAACAAACATAAAAACAAACAAGCAAACAAAAACTTAAAATAGTAGAAACTCTGGCTATAAATTGGGGTTTATTTTCCCTGTACAGAATGACTTTAAAGGGGGAATGGGAGTTCAAAGCCAGCCTCAGCAAAAGCAAGGCACTGAGCAACTTGGTGAGACCCTGTCTCTAAAATACAAAATAGGGCTGGGGAATGTGGCTCAGTGATCAAGTGCCCCTGAGTTCAATCCCTGATATCCCTCCCTCCCAAAAAAGGGGGGAATGGGAATGACCTAAGCCATGGCTTGAGTAGCTGAGATGGGGAGGAAAATACTTCCAAGGGCATACAATGTAAGGAAGACCTTTCAATTCCTCTCATTTGTCTGCATCAAGATTCCCCAATACCTAGGATCCAGAATCTTTCAAAATTTTGTTTTTCTGTCCTCTGAGCTCAGATGGGCTTCAGGTCTATGGGTTGCAGCTGTAAGAAATTGTGATGCTGTCTTTTTAAAAAAAAATCTGGTAGCTCACTGTTTTAGAAATAAATTCATTTATATGCCTGCCTAGTATTGTTCTAGATATGGATGTACAGCTGTGGATAAAACAAAGAACCTGCCTTCATAGACCTTATAGCTACCCAGGAAACAACTAATGAATAAATACATAAAATGGTGAGGGGAATGCTATGAAGAAAAAGAAAGTTGAGTGATGGTGCATGCTTAGCACATATGAGGCCCTGAGTCTGGATCCCAGCAGGTGCATGCATGCACGCACACACAATTACAAAAAATAAAAATAAAAAAAAGGAAAAAGAAAGCTGACTATAGGGATAGAAAATGATGAAGGGTGGCTAATATTAGAGTGGTCAGGGAAGATCTTTCTGAGATGGGCTTTTTTTTTTTGGTTCTGGAGATTGAACCCATAGACACTCAACACTCAACCACTGAGCCACACCCCATCCCTTTTTATTTTCAATTATTGAGACTGGGTCTTGCTAAGTTGCTTGGCCTTGCTAAGGTGCTGAGGTTGGCTTTGAATTCTCAATCCTCCTGCCTCAGCCTCCTGAGCTGCTGAGATTATAGGCATGCACAACAGTGCCCAGACTGAGGTGGCATTCTAGAGTAAAGACTCAAAGTTAAGGAACACAAGAAAGAAAAAAAGAACATTCTAGCAGAAGACAACAGCCTTGAGTGGTAAGTGTGCTTCTCATATTTGAGAAACAAAGGAGATCAATGTGGATAAGAACAGACCGAACAAGGAAAAGAGTGGTGGAAGGATGTGATTTAAGAATAGCCATGGGGGGGGGCTGGGATTGTAGCTCAGTGGTACAGCGCTTGCCTCACATGCGTGAGGCCCTGGGTTCGATCCTCAGCACCACATACAAAGCAATAGAATAAAGACATTGTGTACATCTACAACTAAAAAAAATATATTAAAAAAAAAAAAAAGAATAGCCATGGGGGCTGGGGTTGTGGCTCAGTGGTAGAGTGCTTGCCTAGCATGTGTGAGGCACTGGGTTCGATTTTCAGCACCACGTATAAATAAATAAAGTCCACTGACAACTAAAAAATATTTAAAAAAAAGAATAGCCAGGGACCAGAGTTTTGGATTTTACACATGGTGGTTGCAGCTGTAAGAAATTGTGATATATTTATATTTTTTAATCTGGTGGCTCACTAATTTAGAAATCAATTCATTTAGCCAGGTGTAGTGGCACACATCTGTAATCCCAGCGGCTCGGGAGGCTGAGGCAGGAGGATCATGGGTTCTAAGCAAGGTCAGTGAGACCTTGTCTCTAAATAAAAATACAAAATAGGGCTGGGGATGTGGCTCAGTGGTTGAGTCCCCTGAGTTCAATCTCTTGTACCAAAAAAAAAAAAAAAAGAAAAGAAAAGAAAGAAAAGAAAAATCTATTCACTTGAAGTTTTGAGCAAAAGAGTGAAATTATCAGATTTATATTTTATCAGGCTTGCTACGCTACAGGAAAGGCAAGGGTGGATGTAAAAGATTAAATAGAGTTTGCTGATAGAGAATCTGAGAGGTATTCAGATTCAGGCAATGTTTGAAGGTCGAATTGCTAATGGGTTGGTTATGGGGTGTTTAGCTTGAACCAAAAGCTTTGGGGTTTTGGTTTAGGCAGGTAACTGAATGAAGGTACTATTCACTGTGATGAGGAAACTGAGATGGGGATTCATTTCAGGAGAGGCATTTAGTTTTAGAATTGGGAGAGATGGTTGACTTTCAGGTTTTGGGGGACAATAGATCTATAGTAGCTGCAACTGGTGTTAATCTTTTACAGGGATGTGTCTAGGTGGAGATGAGGAAGCAGAGAAACAGAAGAAATAAATTTCCTCTTGAGCAATCTCCCTGATATTCAAGGGATTAAAAAGCAGGTTAGTCATCTGAGCCTGTCTTATATATACTATGATTTTAGGGCAGGAATAAATCTGTCTTCCAAATTTTTCCTGATTTCTACAGTTTCAACTTTTGAATTAAAATCACAGTAATCTATTCCACGGTTAGACATAAAAAATAGTCAGGGAGTTTAAATGGTAAATAGCTTGAGAGATAATCCAGTGTATATGAGTTTTTGTTAAAGTCTAACAGAGCAGATGAAGGTCTTGGATGTTTAAAAGGAGGTAAAGGTTGCCAATGATAAGAGAAAAGCATGTAGATAAAACAAAGATTTCACAATCTTGCTGAGCACTACCCATTATTCAGCTAGATATTTATCATAATATCTAAGTAAGAAAATAGAGAAAGAAATGTTCATATCTCAAAGGATCATCTAGGTTTATATCTGAGTGGGGAGCAGGCATCTAAATTCTTTCTCTTCCCCACAATTTAATTCCTATTCTTTTCCAAAAAGTGTTCTTCAACTAGAAGACCTCTGGCATGATAGAGGCTTGTCATATTCTGTGAGGGCCAGATTTCAAGCAGATTGCCATGGAGAATGCTATTTATCTGTACTCCATTTGATGTTGAGGTATTCTAGAGGAAAGTTACTTCATTGAATACCAAAGAGATTTAAGGCAGTTCTTATATAATGTATTTTTGTCTGATTACCAGAGTGATATAACTTATTGCAGAGCATTTCACCAAAAATGTTTTAAAACCCAATATAAAAAAAGACTTAAAATTCCTGCTAACTATGGGAACATTATAACAGCATTTTGGTATAGTTCCTTCCAGTGTTTTGTGCATTTTGTTCTTTCATAATTGAACTCTATATTGTACAGGCAACTTTACATCCTGCTGTTTTTGCTTAATGTTATGATATACACATTTGTCCATGTCATTGCATTTTTATGGTTACCTAATCATCTATAGTACGGCTATACTATGATGTACTTTTTAAATTGTTTACAATTACAAGTAAACTACTGTGAGTGTAAATCTTTGCTATTGTTTTGGGTGACTTACTGAAAGAGTAATTGGTTTATTAAGGGTATACCTTTTTAAAATCCTTCTGATATACATTTTACACCAATTCCCAGAAAGGTTGTTGTTAAATTATACTTAAGGGCAAGGGAAAGCCATTAAAATTATTTAATCTGGCAGAAAATATATGACAGCAGTTCTTACAAAGTACTGTGCTTCTGGGGAAAAGCCCCTTTGAAAAAGGGACTATCTTAAAGTATTAAAATTATTACATTAGATCTTCCACACCACATAACATATCTTGGTCATGGGGAAAAGAAAGGAGAAAAACTGAGAAGAATTTGAGGTAGAAGTCATACTTGAACTAATATATCAGACCAGATCAACATGAGAAACTAAGGATACTGACACTATGAAAAGACTTAAATATTTTAAATAATGATTCAGAATATTATTTGGTTATACATGTCAGGTTTATTTACTTATTTTGTATGATTTCATATTGTTTAAAGGTAAACAATGTAACTGGTCTTTAATCCATTACTCAGTTATGAAATCAATTTATTTGCTATGACCAGTACTTTTCAATACTTTTAAGAGCAAATTCATTCAGGTGTGGCAGCACTCACCTGTGATCCCAGCTACTCAAGAGGCTGAGGCAGGAGAATCACAAATTCATAGCCAGCCTGGGCAATTTAAGTGAGACCTTGTCTCAAAAAATAAAAAGGGCTGGGGATGTAGCTCAGTGGTGGAGCACCCTGGGCTCAATTCCTAGTACTGAAAAACAAACACAAAAATATAATAAATTGAATAAAAAACAAGAAAGCATTGCACTTAATTAAGGGAAGTATTATTTTGTGAAACTTGTTTTCAGTTGTGTGTGTACTACAGAACATATTTGTTATTGTGGGCCTTGATTAAAGAAAAAAATTTGCAGTCATTGGTATAGTGGAAAGAGTCTGGGCTTTGAAATTAGCCAGACCTCAGTTTGGATCTGGATTGTGCATGTGCATGACTTTTGCCAGTTACAACCTTCTCTCTGGCTCAGTTCACTCCTGAAAAAAAGGAGAGTAATAAAATCTCCTTACCAGGGTGTGGATAAGGGTAGAGATTTCTTAGTGCACAGTGATTAATAAATATGTAATTATTTCCAAATCTTTCCTCAAATAATGTTCTTCTTTTTTAAAAAATATTTTATTTAGTTATAGATGAACACAATACCTTTATTTATTTTATGTGGTGCTGAGGATTGAACCCAGTGCCCACACATATGAGTCAAGTGCTCTACTGCTGAGCCACAACTCCAGCCCAATAATGTCCTTCTTGTAGAAATATTTCGAGAGGGAAGACGGTATGTTTTAGTGATGACTAAACTTGTTACGCTATATTCTATTTTAAAAATATCTCCCTCAGTCTTTTTTCCAGTTTGGTTTTATGAAGGGAGTTGAATACAGTTCTTTCCCTTCTTTTCCTGTTCTCACATTGTACTTATCTATATTATAAAATTTGGCATTTTGCCTCTTGTATATTGTCTAATCATTTTATTGTTTAGCTAGTATTATGGACTTTCAGATCTCTTCTAGTTCCTAAGTCAGAGCTGGGCACATGACAGGGGGCCAGATGAAAATTTGTTGTAGTACAGCATATTTATTTGCAAAGTATCACTTGTCATGTATGGGGAAGCAGATGTAATGCTGATTACACTAGCATTTCTCAAATCTACTCCATGCTAAACAGGCCAGTTAGGCATTAAGTCATGTCTCTGGGTAGCACAAGTGGAGAGTGTGAACAGAGAAACCACTTTGTGTGAGGGCAGTTGAAAATTAGATCCCTTCCCCTCCCCATTCCTATTCCCATCGGGGAGGGGGGCACTTATCAGCCTGGAGCACCAAGGCCCAGAAACGTGCTGGCGTCCTGAGCTCCAGAGGCTTGCCAGCACGCACGATCTCCCGCACTGAGAGCCCTTCTTCCCAGATGAATTCTCATAGTATCACAGACGCGCGCAGTCTCGATCGATGCTGAATGGCAGACGCGCTCCCACCGTCAAGTGTAGGCACAGGGCGGTGGATTTAGCCATCCTGCCTCTCGATCGCAGCATCTCATCAGTTCAATACCTGCAGAGGATGTTAACCAGTTCCCCGGTGGACAGCCACCCTGTGGTCTCCACTTCCCGCTGCGGTTTCTCTCCGCAGTCCTCCCTCAGCGTAAGAGCCTTCCAGTCAGACCTGGGGGGCGCAGGGTCGCTGCTGTGCGGGGCTCCCCAATGGATGGTCCCGTTCCTATAGGCGGCTGAGGTGAGGAGGGCCGCACTCCCTCAGACTCCAGACCTTACCTTCCTGCGTCTTCACCTGGGGCGGGGGTTGAGGTGGGCAGCAGGGGGAAGGCAGCCCCTCTGCAGACCTCAGGCGGCTCAGAGGCACTTCGAGGCGGGGCAGTGGCGTGTGCGGCCACCCAGCTTGGGCTACTTGGCTGAGCCGGATGGACGAAAACCCCGCCCCCGGCACCCGCTCCCACTCCTGATTGGCGGGACCAGCAGGGAGGTGGCCCAACGGGCCCTCGGCCCGCGTCCCAGCTATAAAGCCGGCCTCGGCATGACCGCCGTGGCGAAGCTTGTGTAGCTCTTGTTGCTCGCCCGCTCTCAGCCCCTGTAGTCCCTCTTTTCTCCTGGAGCCTGAGCGTTCCCGACTCCACCATGCCGAGGGGCTTCCTGGTGAAGCGAACTAAACGGACAGGCGGCTCATACCGAGTGCGCCTAGCTGAGCGGGTCTTCCCCCTGCTGGGGCCCCAGGTGGCGCCGCCCTTCTCCCTGGAGGTTCCCAGTGCTTCCCTGCCCGGTGCGAAGCAGGCGGCGCCCCCGACCCAGGAGGAGCCCGGAAAGCAGCTGACGGCGGAGGCGGCCCAGGAACTGTCGGGGTCACCCTGTCGGGCGGCTGGGGTGAGCGTGGGGATAGGCGGGCAGGAAGGCACAGAATGGAGGGCTGATGACAGGGAGGGTCCCAGACCCAGCCCCAGCCCCGCAAAGCCGGCGGGCACCGAACTCCGCCGGGCGTTCTTGGAACGCTGCCTCAGCTCTCCTGTCTCCGCTGAGTCCTTCCCCGGGGGTGCCGCCGCTGTGGCCACTTTCTCCTGCTCGGTGGCTCCAGCAACCGCACCGACCACCGGGGAACAGTTTTTGCTGCCGCTGCGGGCACCATTCCCAGAGCCCGCGCTCCAGCCGGACCCTGCGCCCCTCTCCGCCACCTTGCAGGGCCTGAAGCGAGCCGCTGGCAGCGAGCGCCGTGTCAAGGTACCTCCAGGCTGTGCGCCTGGACTCACAGCTGCGGGAGTCAAGAAGCCAAAGGCTATGAGGAAGTTGAGCTTTGCCGATGAGGTGACCACGTCCCCTGTCCTGGGCCTGAAGATCAAAGAGGAGGAACCGGTACCACCTTCCAGGGGCTTGGGTGGCAGCCGTACACCTTTAGGAGAGTTCATCTGCCAATTGTGCAAGGAGCAGTATGCAGACCCCTTCGCACTGGCTCAGCACCGCTGCTCCCGCATCGTGCGTGTAGAGTACCGCTGCCCCGAGTGCGATAAGGTCTTCAGTTGCCCTGCGAACCTCGCCTCCCATCGCCGCTGGCACAAACCACGTCCTGCAGCAGCAAACGCTGCCACAGTCTCCTCCGCCGACGGGAAGCCGCCTCCTTCATTGTCTTCGTCCTCTCTGGACTCCGGGTCCATTGCATCTTTCCTGGCAGAAGGGAAAGAGAATAGCAGGGCAGAGCAGACTGCGGATCAGCACCCGCAGGTCAGGGACAGCTCCGGGGAGAATCAGCACCAGGACAGTGCCCCACACCAAGGCCTCCAGGTGCTTCCGCACCGGGAGTCACCATTGCCACAGGTCTCCTATCCAGAGCGTGTGTTGGGGCACCAGGTGCCTGGGCCGGGCAGTGCCAATAGTGGCGGGGGTTCTGAGATCTTCATGTGCCCATATTGTTACAAAAAGTTTCGTCGCCAAGCCTATCTACGTAAGCACCTGGGAACTCACGAGGCAGGCTCAACTCGTGCGCTAGCCCCCGGCTTTGGCCCCGAACGCAGGGCTGCTCTCTCCTTTGCTTGCCCGTTGTGTGGAGCTCACTTCCCATCCGCAGATATTAGAGAGAAGCACCAGCTGTGGCACGCTGTCCGCGAGGAGCTGCTCCTGCCGGCTCTGGCTGGGGCTCCTGCTGAAGCACCGGGTCCCGGAGGTGCAGCTGATGGAAGTGCTCAGCAAATTTTTTCATGCAAGCACTGCCCGTCCACTTTTTTTAGCTCCCCAGGGCTGACCCGGCATATCAATAAGTGCCACCCCTCAGAAAGCCGGCAAGTATTGCTGCTGCAGATGCCACTGCGGCCAGGGTGCTGAGGGCCAAGAGACCAGGAAGATTTCAAGGCTGGACTTGGGAAAAACAGATCATGGGAATCGCTGTTGGGGCTTTCTTCAACTTGCAAGTTTACTTTCTTTTCCATGCTTTCCCTCCTAAAACTCTCAGTAGTCAATGTTCTGCCAGGGAAGCAGACAGAAAAATGTAGAATCCCTCTCTAGAGCAGGTATGTATATGGTATAAACAATAGTCAGACTGTCAGCTTTAAATCTTCCTCACTTTCCCCACTAAAATAGGATTTCCCCCCTCAAAACTCTGGAGACCCTAACAAATCCTATATGATTTGTAATTCCTATGGAAAGTTGCAGTGAATGCATGCATGTCTCAGTGTCTACAAAAGGTTCTGGCTACCAAACATGGTAGTCACCAGTTTTTGTTTTTCCTCTTGCCATCACAGGCACCTATGTAGTTTCTGTCTCAATAGGGTCAGATATTTTGCATTGTATATTCTGTGAATTAAAAAGTTATGTGATTGGTGCCAAAATTACAGGGGGGAAAGATTCAAGAACTGTGTCCATGGGCAGGAAATTTAAGAGGATGTTTGCTGCTTTGGGGGGATATGAAAATCTCCCTGGTAACCTTTTCTCAATTATATGTAGTAGTCTATTCTTAGTTTTTGGAGGTGGTACTTTACTGGAAGGAGTTGAGACACCCTCCAAATTCTTACCTTTAGCTATTTTGTGTGCAGTATTCAAGAAGAGCTGCTTTAAACCTTTCTTTACAGAGCTTTTTGGAAATGTAGAACTTGTTTCCTGACATTTGACTGTTTTAGTAAGATTTCACTCAAATTATTTAATGCTTCTGATGTAAATCTCATACTGTATATATGAAACTATGTTCAGCTTAAGGAAGATGTTAGTAATACCTGTAATACACTAGGGAACTGAATGGCAATTCACTTAATACTTAATATTTTCTTTTCAGCAGCAACTTTTGAATCTCTTTTTGTAAACCACATTCAGTGTACATTCTATACTCATCCCCTAATAGCCAGAGTTTGGGATATTGGCTGAGCATTGCTTAACAGCACGGATTTGTAAGATGCTTATCACCAAATAAATGTACAAAGACTGTGCTTTGTTTTGTTGTTTGTCTAAAGAATGGTTGAACACAGCATATTTTCAAAGTCACATTTCTTATCTCCCCATTACCAGTATTCTACTTTAGAATTTTAGTGACATATTTGGACAGAATACCAAGACAGCAGATATATTTTGCAAATAAATGCATGGTGTAGAAATACAATCCATTTGAAGTATAGCTGCACAGACAGAAGCTCCCAAAGGCCAAGAATATGTACTGATATTTAAATACATTTTCTATTGCCATTTGTTAGATTTAAAGTATTTTCTTAAAAATGGTTCAGAATAGGGCTGGGGATATAGCTTAGTTGATAGAGTGCTTGCCTTGCACGCACAAGGCCCTGGGTTCGATCCCTAGTATCACCCCCCCCCCAAATAGGTTCAGGTTCAGAATAGTGTCACCTGAAAATGACAAAAATTAGTTTTTTTCATGTTATACTTTTAGATGATACCACTAATTTCACTACTTTAAGTTGGTATTTTAAGTCTACCTTATTATATATTATATATTATCAATCCAGTAGATGTTCATTTAAAACAAACTGAAAGCACCTTAGAAACATGTGAACAGTTATGTTTGATTCTCCTTTTTGTAATTTTTCATCTAAGCTGTGGGCAACTGTCTATATTGTTAAATTTGTTTCCAAAAATTCCTTATCCATTTGTTCGTCTTTTTAAATAAGGTTTCATAGGAATTTTTGTTTGTATCTACAAGAAAACAAAAAATTAAGTGCACATGAACTCTGAAAAGCTGTTTTAGAAAAATTTTCTGGAAAATTTTAGTCCTGAAAGCATATTATAAAACAATGTGACATTTAAGAAATTAAAGAAACATAAGGCTGCAATAAATTGATGCTTTAACCAACTGCACTGCGTGAAGTTTCTGGCCAGTTTCATGAAGGTGTCAATTTCCTGTATTTTTTAATGATTGTGGTGGGATCTCTGAGAAATAATTTGGAATGTATCCTCAATAGGAAATTTGTTTTTCATGATTAGCTAAGATAATCTATGTTTATGCTTTACATCTCCCCATTAATCATACAGCCCTGCTTATTAAATCTGAAATATATAAGACAAATCATGGACAGGACATGATAAGAATATTTTTATTGTTATTAAATACCATGTCAATTTTTAATCCCCCACTGTTACAAATTTGTAGACACTACATGAATGATGATACATAATTTAATTTCTATGGTTTGCCAGTATAATGTATTTATTTACACATGCAGTTGGTACTGATGTCATGCTATATTTCCTTAAGAGATGCCCATTCAAAACAAAACATGAGCAGCTTATCTACCATAGGAAAATACTTCTGGAGGATGGAATGTCTACCAACTTGCACCGGCAAGTTCAGTATTAACAATATTAGATTTAACTTAGACTCCTGGGTCATGTTCCTTTTTCTTGTTTAATAAAACACATAATTTAAGCAACATTTATCAGAAAAGTTTTTTCCTCCTGTCCATCACCTTCTTTTTGCTACTTAAGAAAGAACACAGATAAGCCAGGATCTACCGGCCAATAATCAAGGGCCACAATCTCAAAACAGAAATAGCAATTTAACAGTGATACCACTAAAAAGCAAAACATTTGAAAATTATTTGGAAGCTAAACAGAATTCAAAATTCAGCAATGATTTTTCTAGTTACTGGATATGTCATGGTATCACCAGCACAGGCAAGATATGAGGCACTGTTTTGGGAAGAAAAAGTTAATGCTAAAATTATTTTACTTAAGAATTTGAGGTGCTAAATGAGGATTTGAGTGTTTTGTAACAAATACTCTATACACATCTGTATTAACAGAGTTGTAACTTTTTTCTCTAACTTTACAAATGCTTAAACTTAATTTTACATTTGTAAAAAATTATACATTTATTGAGCCATAAAGCTGCAATGAGGCACAATAAATAAAATGAGAATATTTGTCCAATTATATTTTGGCTCAACATTAATCATGAAATTAAAGGTAAAACTACTTAGACATAATTATCAAGGAAGGTGAAGAGTGTAAAATAAAACTCTACCCCCTCAAAATATGGCAGCTTGGAGTGTGAGGAAAAAACAAATTGAATAAATAGTCCAAATCTAAAATATTAGGTTACAAATTATTTAAGTCCAGTGTTTTCTCAAATATACAGGAAGGAACATGCATGTTATGGCAGGAATGAAGGCCTGCAAGGATTAACACTATGTTCGTGCTAAGGTGGTTACTGCTGATCACTGTTGGGCTGCTTGTCTCCTTAGGATTTATTGGCTGAGCCAGAGGAACGACGCAGTTTCATGGACATGCGGCTTTTGCTAGTTCGAGGAGACATAGGAGAGGCCAGGTCAGCCCCATCTACCTGCGTTGCTGTGGGTGCTTCACTGGGTAGAATCTCTGGGTAGGATCCTGTAGGAAACAGCAAGAACATAAATACAGTCATCTGGCCTCTCATCTCCTAAGTTATAACCTTTCTGCTACTAATCTGGAGTAAGGATCCCACCCCTTAATGAGGTCTTTTGAAGAAAAAAGCCCCAGATTTGCTTGTTACAACACCTTGCTAATGTATTTAAAACCCAGTGATCTGGTGGCTCGTGTCATCATATTAGCCATAATGCACCAATCATCATTTCGAGAGCCAGAACCCTGGAAAAAGCAATTGGAAGCAAAATCTCTGGGCCAGAAAGATGAGGAATTCCAAGCACTAGTGGCATGCAAGGAAGGGCACAAGAAGCAGGTGAGAGAGACCAATCTTACTTCTAGGGTTCAGGGAATAACAACAACAAACCCAAACAAATGAATAAAAAAAAAAACAACAAAAAGTGGGGAGGAGGGTACTCCACTACTCAAACTGGAAGAAAACAGCACTGAACAATTCTAAACAGTTAAGTTCCAAAGAGGATCTTGGCACCTATGAGACCATCATAAATGCTAAGGTGTTCAAAGTTTTAAAAGGAGCAAGACAGATTCCAGGGGGAGGGAAGAGGATAAGAATTCTCATCTGAAAGTTGGTCAAAGAGACAAGAGAAAGTTTGTCAAGAGACAAACTAGCCTCAAAAATATCTTAATTTAGAAGAAATAAGTAATGCTTTTGTTCACTAACTTGAACTTTTGCAGTTACACTATTCAGTAATAGCAAATAGGTAGCCAGTGGCATTAGTAGATATAAAATTTTAAAACAAGCAAAACAAATTCAAATAAGAGAACTCTGTGTAATTTACAAAGTAGTTCTTCACCTCTGTTTTTTGTTTGAATTATGATTCTCCAATATACAGCAATGCCACAGACCCTTACATGTTGTAGGCAAACTTTCTCAAATGTTTTCCCAACAAATAAGACATTAAAAAGTCCTTCAAAGAAAAAAAACTACAAACAGAATAACAAAATTTAAAAATCCTGAATATTTTAAGGCACTTTAATCCAGACTTTTCTGGGTCTTAAGTACATGAAAATTTTGTGTGTGTCCCAAACAAGCATGAATAACCACAGATTGCAGGCTTTAACTTAATACTTCTTACTATGTGGGGAGACTTTTGGCATATTTGTTAGCCAATGTGACATCCCACTGACACTTCAAACTTGGAAAAAATGCTAGTACTTCCATACAGTGAAACATTTGTGCTTAAATTGAAGTTATAAATATTTATAAGAAAAAATAAAAATGTTCAATAAGGAGTGAATGTTCTATTTATCTTAAGTAATTAAGAATGCATCTTTGCAGAACACTTCAAAGTGTTTTTAAGGCCAAATGTTATGCTTTTCCTTGGAAGTGTATATTTGTTCTTGAGTATATCACTCAAACTCCATGTCAGCTCTCTCCTCAAAGTAACTTCTCCAACATTTTCTTTTCTAAATTGAAATGAGACTGGCCTTCAAAATTCAAGGAGGAAATACATTTTTGTTCAAATTTACTCCTCCTGAAGATCTGAATTGGTCCACAGTAGACCCATTTTGGAAAATTTAGAGAAGAATATGAATTCATGGCCCAGTTAGGGAAGCACTGCAGATGGACAACAGAAGGAAGGTGAAGAGCAGCAGCTCATGCTTTTCTGGTAGTGCATATTATTCCCAGCCATCATGAGAGGCCTTCCCTCGCTGTTTACCTTGAGATGGCCAATGTTTTCTAGCGGAGGTTTTGGGAGGAAGAGAACTATCACTGCATTTCTTTCTTTGTTGTGAATGAAGAAATGGAGTAGCAAGCAGAAGCAAGAAAACAAAAGAGAAGATAGATAACAGATATGAGAGACATGGTGCAGAATTTTACAGCTGTTAACTGAGGAGTGGAGAAGACAGTAATCAGTTCTTTTTATGAAATATAATTGGGCATGCAATGAGTGAGGGTGATGTTGTTTCACAATGATCAATATTTTGTAAATTCAAATGCTATACTTACCAACTAACAAAACAAGTTCAAATAGGAAAAAAGGAAAAAAGGGAAAAAAGTCTATGAGAGTTTTTATAAATGTCTACATTTTAAAATGTTCATTATACTAGTGGATGTTATCCTAACCAATCAGTCATAAAATATCTAGAGATGTACTAAGATGGTACTTATAGCCACATTAAATTGAAATGTAATTAAAATTAAATAAAAATTCAGTTCCTAGGTGTACTAGCCACATTCCAAGTGTTCAACAATCAGATGTAGTTAGTTGCTACTATACTAGAGAGATACAAAACAGATACAAAACAGTTCCATCATCACAGGAAGTTTTATTGGAGAGCACTACTTTGTCAAACTTTATTTTCCTCACTCAATTCTTCAAAAAAACAGACCTCCATGCAAATTTACTCTATAGCTGTTTTATCCATTTCTACTACAACTTTGTATTATTAACTATACCTATTCCTAAAATCTTTCTTTCACTACTTTTAATAACTGTAAATAAAGCTAATCTTCAGCTGCCTGTGTGCATGTCCCAGCTTTGTCACTTAAAAAAAAGTTTTTTCCTCAAAACCAGCAAATCCTTCAGGTCTCCCTTATTGCCTTCAAAGTGAAATCCCCCTTTAGTCAACTGAGAGTCAAATAAGGCTTTTTGGCACATGTGGTATGTAGTTATTGGTACCTACTCATATTTTAGCAAATGATAATTGTGGTATATACCCAAACTCTATAATTTACAGTAGGTAAACCTCAACTTTAGAAGAATATAGTGATACCTGCATTTCATTTCACACCCTATTCTGCCTAACTATTGACTTACTCTGAGTCATAAAGAATGTTGATTTATAGAATTACTTCTATTATTAACATATCCTCAAGGACAAATTTTAAAAGTATCTATGGGTTCCTATGTGCATAATGTATCTGTTATGAACACTCAGAGTGCTCATATAGACTGTATCTATGTCTTTTTTTAAAAATTTTTTTTTAGTTGTAGATGGACACAATTTCTTTCTTTCTTTATTTTTATGTGGTGCTGAGGATCGAACCCAGTTCCTCATGCATGTGAGGCAAGCAGTCTACCACTGAGCTACAATCCCAGCCTCTATGTCTTTTTTTTTAATTTAAATATTTTTTTAAAAATTGTTGACGGATCTTTATTTATTTATATGTGGTGCTGAGAATCGAACCCAGTGCCTCACGCATGCTAGGCAAGTGCTCTACCACTGAGCCACAACCCCAGCCCTGTATCTATGTCTTGATAGTATAATAAACTGATTCATATACTATACACTGATCATAATAAACTATTATAAATAACATCATGAATATAACTTTGGAGATTTATACATTATAAAAGGGAACTCAATGGATTGTTATTATCATTTTGTTTGTACTGTTTAGTAGTTTTAAACTTGTCATGTTTGCCATCAAAATTATTGGACAAATACAGCCTTTTAAAATACTGTAACTTTGAAAGCAGCTTGAATTAATACTGAATTAAATAAACAATGTGAATGTGTTAGAAAGAACATGAGCATGGATTAGAGAGCTCTAGATCAAATACCAAGTCTGTTACTTTATTAGCTGTTTGTGAGCAAACTGACTTCAGATATTTTCTTATTTGTAAAATGGAGAAAATAATAATTATTTTACAAAGTTGTGGGAATTAATGACTAAATATGCAAAGATCCTGGCATGTAGCTGGTACATTGTAAATATAGCTATTTGATAAAGCTATTAAATTAAGAAGAGCACAAGTTAATAGACTGAATAAAAACAGATGATTAGAAAGGTTCGGGAACTAGAAACTTATTTGAAGAAAATGATCACTTATGAAATACAATTGTTCTAATGTGGAGAACACAACATACCCTTCCTTGGGGTAAATACCCTTCATTTGGGGAAATCAAATAATTTATCCTCTTTTATGCTGATAATCCTATGAAATACAACCTTATGTTAAAGGATAGATTACCCAGGTAACTTTGCTGCTTCAATATTGTTAAAGGAGTTGGTAAGTGCCTAAGAGTAGCATGAATACAGCAATGAATGTCAAGAAGGAAACATAACACATCATTTAAAATAAAATAGTGAAGAAATACAGGCAAACAAGTATTTTCATTTTAAGATATTCAAGAACTACTATCGTAGACTTAAAATCAGGTTAAGCTTGTAGCATTTTACTTCCTTTTTACAAATGAGAAAACTGGGTGTAGGTTAGATTACTTTGAATTTGAGTGGATAATAAATGGTAGGATAATGATTTAAATCCAGATCAGTCTGATTTCAAATCCCATATTTTCCAGCTGGCAACTTTAAAGCTATTTAAAAATTTTTTTTTCTAATGGACAGAAAAAGTAGAGCCCTCAAAATAAAAATCTCCAATTAATTTCTAATTTATAAATATGACAGATTATTGGGCAACCTGTCTCTCACCTCTACCAACAGCCAGAGGAGGATGAAAAAAGATTGTAAAATTGTAATAATTAGGACCATGTACTCTGAGGTCAGATACATCTATATTGGAATCCTGGCTTCATTGAGTCCTAGCTGTTCCTGGGTAAGCTTCTATTTAGATAAATTTCAAAGAATTACTGTGAAGATTGAGAGAATGCAGCTCTGTGAGGTGGTGCACATCTTGCAATCCCAGCACTCAGGAGGTTTAGGCAGGAAGATGATGAGTTTGAGGCCAGCTTGGGTTACTTAGTGAGACCCTGTTTCAAAATAAAATTTATAAAAAGGGCTAGGGGGTGTATGTAGCTCAGTGGTGGAGTACTTGTCTAGCACGTATGAGGGCACTGAAACAACAACACCAACAACAAAAGCATATGCAGTTTTAGTTTTAGCAGAGTGGCACTCAATAAACCACTCAATTCTTACGTTATTATTTTCATAATAAAAATCTCACATCCAAATGAGTGTTCTACATGGAAACTGAACCTAGTAATTATTATTATTATTTTTTAAATGTTATTTTTTTTAAATATTTTTTTAGTAGATGGGCACAATATCTTTATTTTATTGATTTTTATGTGGTGCTGAGGATCAAACCCAGTGCCTCACGCATGCAAGGCAAGTGCTCTACCAGTGAGCCACAATCCCAGCCCTGAACCTCGTAATTGTTACAAAAAGTTAACAAATGCTATTTAAGTATTATTTGCCTCTTAGTCAAAAACACATAAGACAAATTTCCAAGTTCAAAGTACTGAAGAGGACATATTTGCCTGCCTATAATTTCATACCTTTTGTCATATATTGAAGGAAACTGACTTTTCTATTGGCATTTGCAAATAATATTTAGGATATTTATATAATATCTTTGAGGGGCTAAAATCTTTTCTTTTAATCTTGTGATCTCAGGGACTTGGGAGGCTGAGGCAGGAGAATCTCAAGTTTGAGGCCAGACTCAGCAATACAGCAAGGCCTAAGCTACTTTGCAAGACCCTGTCTCAAAATCAAAAAATAAAAAGGGCTAGAGCTGAGGCTCCGTGGTAGAGCACTCCTAGATTCAATCCCCATTACCAAAATACAAAAAGAAACAAAAATACCAACCCCTACCACCCAACTTTCTTTCAGATCATTTCAAAGCCTGGGAAGAGGAGAAAAGTTTAAAGTTAGTTTTAAAGAAGAACATCAAGCTTAAAAAAAAATCACCTAAAGCAATGGCTAAGATTTAATGATCTGTCCTATTCAAAAGATTCAGAAAGACAGGTTAGAATTAATGATTATCAGATCTATCTATGTCAGCACTACAAATTTTGTGAGACTGAGATAGATTAGATGAAGGTAGATTAGATGCTACTCTGGGTCTTCATAATCACTAGATTATCTCTGACTTTGATGGCATATAAATTATACTTGACTCATTAATTTTATAAGTCTTCTTTAATAGGAACCTGTATGTTTGTAAGCTAATTATAAAAAACGGAATGTATATAGGATATGTGTGTGCATATATATTCATGTATTTATGTGTGTGTATACATACATGTGTGTGCTTCCAAAATATTTAGCATAATCTGTTGAAAAATAACCCAAAGGAAGGAATCTCCTGGCTCAATTAGAATACTTACTGTATACTTTTGGATCCTGTTTTTGTTGGCAGTCTTGAATTTTTTTATTTCAATAAAAAGATGATATTGAAAGGAAACAAAATATTAGGGGAAAATGTGAACATTCTGATCTACCACTGTAATTTAGCTAAGAAGTGATTTCATTTTAAAGTGCACAGAAGAGAGATGTTATAAATACAAAACAAGTTTTAAAAAGAAAGTTGCTTTAAAACTTGATATTTTCCACATACATGCCTGACAGAGATAAAGGGATTTTTTTTCCTGTAATTTTTTTAAAAAATAAAGGACAAGAAAAATCTAATAATATTTTAATGTAGTTATGGAAGATCAACAAAGTGTGACATCACAATATTTCCCTCAATGACCTTAGGGATAAAAATAATTTCCCCTAAGTATGAGTCTACTGCCACAGACAGTACACTTTGAGAAAATAAAGTTATGAAATTTATGGATTGATTATGGTACACCCAAATCTTTCATTTCTATTTAATACTGGGGTTATTTATTTAAAAAATAGTTTTGAATTTAAATGTCACCATTGTTGGTATATATTGCTGTTAACAGGAAATGAGCTTTATATCATATTGAACCAAACAGAATAAACATAAAAAATTAGTTGTGTGTGTGTGTGTGTGTGTGTGTGTTAGGGATTGAACCCAGGGCTTCAAACATGCTAAACATCTATACTACTGAGCTATACTCTAAGCCCCCCAAATATTTCTCTATGGTATTCCACTGAGTAGAAATATGTTATGGAATTGGTTAGAAAGAATATAATCATCAAAGTGCATTTCTTCAAAATGTAATTTCAAATTACTGTATTAGTACTTGATTTGTATTTTATATTTTTTGATAGTATTATTTTATATACACAGGATGCATAGGATATCTAAAGTAGATCGTGAACTGCAATTATGAATCCATTTCCTCAATGTGTCAAATTTTATTGTTAAAAAATGAACATAATGAACTTCAAATTATGTCATCTTTGCAAACAAGAAATCATATCCACATTGCTATTATATTATTTCATGTCTTCTCACTCCCACTTTGAGTTAAAATTTTAAAGAGGGCTCAATATGTGTAAGGTGGAATATGAAGGAAAATCAAAATTTGAAATAAATGGGAGAAAAAATTATTCTTCAGATACTATGTTTTTGCTACTAGAGGAACACATTTATTTTATTTTATTGTGTTGAACTGAAAACCATGCTGATAAAAAATTTGTCAGGACTATTAGCTTGCAAAAAGCATATAGAAATGTATTCATTCACTGTCACAAGTTTTTACAGGCAAAAATACCCTTTTACAAATTAGAGATCCACATCTATAGTTTCCTAAAGGCAAAGGCAATTAAAAAAAAAACTAAATGAAAAAACTATAGCCACAATATTAGGTTGATGTTCAAATTCACATTTTTATTGCTACTTAGATAATTGAGTCTTAAGTAAATTAAGAACACTAATACATTAAAAATGAACCTAACAACCTTGACTTGGCTGCGATAGCATCCTTTGATCAGCATTTTGGAAAGCAAGAATATGACTTACTTCTCATATTGTATACCTAGCTCAGTATGGGATAGTATGCAAAATATGAAAAGTACATTAAGATGACAAATATGAAAGGCTATAGCTGGGAAACAGTTATAACATTAAAGCTGAACAGATCTTATAAGGGGAAAAGTCAGTCCAAATGTGACCTGACTATCAGTATTTTTCAGTTGTGAAGTTTATGGCTTGACTATATGATACACAAAAGTGTTACTCATATCAATTTTAGTACAGTCTGGTAATTCATCAGATATTCTTTATTATTAAACAACCACATTGCCAGGTATACTTAAGTTTTCATTTTTGCTGTTCATTAGTTTACTTTTAGTATCTTCTTTTACCTTCTTTCTAAATGCCAAACTGTAATTTTAGATAGTGTTAATCCATTAAAGCAAATCTTACAATTTATCTAATTTTCAAGATTCAACCCAGTTTAATGTGATTTTCTCTTTGCTATGTCTTTTATATTAACTGGAATGGATCTAAGTTTTTGGTAAAATTATTTTTCTAATGGCAAATTAATGATGACAGGAATGGAAGCTTTAATTCCATTAACTAAACCTCAATTGAAAATTATAGTAATTTATTTTTCAAATATATTGTTAAAAAAAGAGTGCTGTGCCTTTTAAACTTATAAAGAAAACATAGTTAACATAAAGAGAACTTTAACTTCATATCATGTTCTCCCTTCCTGCATCCTATTACAACAGTCATCTTCTATTTCAGGTGCCTAGTACAGTGCAAGGCACACAGAGAATAACCACAGGATGACTTAAGATATCCAATAACAATGCAACACATTACAAATACAAAGACACACCACTTCAGTTCAATAGTACTATTTTTTCATGCTGAAAAACAAACAAACAAACAAAATAAAAGCATCAATATAACAAGGTGTAACCAATTTCACCCAAGGGGTTCTATTATTAGTTATTTTAATCCCCAAACCATGTTAGTGTTTCATGCAGACCTGGGTTAGTTAGTATAATTCTAGAAAAAATTTAGTGACAATTTCTGAAGTGTTTAGTATGAACCAGGGTAGTGTTAAGTTTGTTTACTGTCTGAGTTACAAGCTTAGAGCTTGCTAATTTTGAAAAAAGGAAATGGGATAAGAACAGAGGGTGTTTTGGTTGACACTTTATCTTACCTTCAGATAAACAGAACTGATATTTAATGATCTAAAGAGGGAAAATAAAATAAATGAAACAATCATAAGGAGTGCAAGATATTACAGAATAGGAAGGCCATGAGTCATTTATTTTCTTACTGATTTCTTCAAAATTAGTTAATTGTATTAATGCAGTACCCTCTGAACAATCCTAAAATATAACATAATTTGCTATATTAAGTACTTCTAAATCTAGATCAGTTTAGCTTTATTTGTAAAATTAGAGATGCTGAGGCAATATTCTTGGCCATAAAATTTGATCCTCTAAAGTTGAGAGTACATGCTCAACTTGTGTTTCTTTTGCAGATACTTTAGTAATGATCCCATGAGATGCAAGGGATACTATTAACTCAGATAAAATGTGGTGCATGTACTTGTATGAAGATTGTTGACTTCTGAAGGAACTGCAGTTAGATAAAAGGAAAAAAATCAAATTTATAGGCCAAATTTGAACAGCGATGAAAAGTACGTATATTTCAATGATTAGAATTTTATTCAAGCAAGTTTTTAGAACAAAAAGGTATTGCATTTCAAGTTCCAGTGACAACAAGTAACTAATACTTGCTTTTAATCTTACCGGCATCAGATGGTAAATGATGGTAGGGAGCTGGAGAAAAAACTTGTGCTGCAAAATCTTCAAATGTTGTTGGTTCTAAATGGTGCTGGACAATTGTTTGCAGATATCGTGCTCTCTCCTCATAGCTGATTTCCTTCTGTTAAGGATGAACTTAAGTGCAGCTTATATGGGAAAGGAACAGGTCTCATCAAGAAGGACCACTGTGATTGCTAAACTTCACTGCATCTTAGTAAATTAGTCACTAATTATTCTTGCATATGATTAAAAATATGCCATTCTAAAGCATAAAATATACTTCTTAAGTTTACTCATGATACCACTAAATGACAGCTTAACAGGGAGAGATTTATTAGAAAATAATTATAATATTAACATGTTGGAAGATAGAACAGTTTACTTGAGAAAGGATTCAATTACTGTCAGTTCAGTCTAGGCTTCTTTTGTTAATCAGCTTCTACCGGCAAATGTACTCTCAAAAGCCATGCAATAAATATTATAATGCTGCTTTTAAAATACTTTGTCCAAATTCTATTTTTTCATTGGAAAAGACTTATTGTAAAAATTCCTGCATATCTTCTTCATTTTCTAAAATCACTGCATTTTCTCAACAATTGTTCTCATTTTGAATGGAAGACTACTGTTGCTATAATCCTGGAATAACTCCATGCAGTTAAGATAAATACATAGCTGAATCTGTGTGTCAGGAAAAAAATACCTAGTCAATTATAACACTGAAACAAGCAGGAATATTTGCAAAGAGTCCACAGGACTCCTAAATACTGTCTAACAAAGCATCTACAGGGCACTGACACTGACAGAAAAATACTGTACTTCCCTTTCACCACATTTTCTTCTCTGATATTATTGACAAGCAACCAGTACCTTGAAGTGTTGTTGCTTTTGAACAACCCACTCCAGGCTTCCTGTTTCAGCAGGTCTGATTGTGCTGTTAGCACAGAAAGGGCGAGAAAGAGAGAGAATATTTCTGTTGTTCACGAAAGCAACTATGGAAATGGCTGTCAAAATGTAGAGCAGCAGGCAGCAACATACAATTATCAGGAAAAACTCACATGCTGACTTCATGTCGTATAGTTCCTGAACTGAGAAATCAGTTAACCTTTCTTCTACAACTTTTAAAAGTTTTCCTGCTGTACTCAGTGTGCTATGTTGACATTTAAATAAGAATAATATAAAATGTACATAAGACATTTAAATAAAGATAATAAAAATTTGCCTATGGTTCTTCTTTTTTCACAGAAATTTTTTCTAAAACCAACTTTAATATTTCTTCTTAAAATTTCTTATTCTTCAATTATAGTTCTGCAATTCAAGATTTGTGGAAGTCTATACATAGATCACAAGTCTATACATAGATCAAGGAAATTTGAGACAAAGACAAGTTAAACTGATAATCCAATGGGAGATACCTCAGCCAGTTATATTTGTAAAAGGTTATTAAGAAGAGGTAAAAAGCCTAAGAGTTAAAGGTAAGACTACAGTGGTAAGACTACAGTATATTCATTATGCATTTGACTTTGATTGTATCTTTCACCTCTTAAATGGCCTTGTATTCTCTTGCATTACTATTTATTTTATGTATCCAATATTTAAATAACCTGAATTCCCATTCCTTACAATCCATTATTTTCAATTATATACACTGGGGTTGAACTTCAGAAGAATTTCACTTCTGTAATGGGTAGCAACAAGATGTTATATTAAAATGACTAGTGGTAAAGATTTTGTGGAAGGATAACAGACATTTTTTAGTTCAATTTAACATGGAAAAGTAAGAGCACACTTTTAAAGGAAGTATATGGTTATAAATGGAAGAGGATGAAACTGATGGTTCAATCTAAATAATACTACATATCTCACAACTTGTTGGAAAGTACTTTTTTCATTGGGGGAGATTCACAGCTGCCGAATTTTCTGCAGTTAATAGAGTCCTTTGATTCACAGCAGTGCCCCTTGTACAAAAAATACTGGCCTTTGTGTATTACCAGAAACTAATTTTCTATTTGGCTGAAAAGGGAAAAATGGGGTTATTGCTTCTCCCTCCTACAGAGCTTTTCATTATGCCTGATGCACTCAACTTCTAAGCTCTTCTGAGAAAAAAAAATAACTGAAGAGGCAAGAGGTAGAAAAATGAGCTTGTTAGCACATTAGAAGTGAAGTATCTTGGTGGGCCCTAGAAATTCCCAGTGGTGTGTTAACTTATCACTCTATGCATGCTGGCACTGATAGTCTCCCAATTGATCACTCTCTTTTCGCACCAAAGGTGCTGCCAGGAAGCAAAGGCTGAAGGCCCACAGGAGAACAGTCTGCTATCAAAACAAGCTGTTTTTAAAAGTCTGCTTGAATGGGTAAAATGCTTCATGAAAAGTAGGGTGGAGACACCTACCTGCTTTGAAAATGCTCTACTTTCAGAGGGCCTATAAATGAAATATTTTACTTTATCTTATTATATTTAGAGTTTACACAAAAAATTAGGCAGAAAGAAAGCAAATGTTAATATTTCTAAAAGAAGATATTTCTAATATTGTAAACAGAGGAAGAAAATGATTATCTAAATAAAACACATTTTGAACAGTAATTCTACTTTGCTATACAAAAAGAGGTTTATAAAACAGAATAAACTAACACACAGGACACAAAACTAAATTATTCTGATATAACATTTTCACTTTATAAAAACACGCATTTTAAATAAAATTACAATAAATCTTTGTTAGGGAAAACAATGTTTCCTAAAATGATTTTTTATTTTTTTTGAGTCTAGGTGGCAGAGTGAAAGAAAATAACAATTAGTGGTTAGTTTTTTTTTTTCTGGTACTGGGGATTGAAGGGGCACTCGACCACTGAGCCACATTTCCAGCCCTATTTTGTGTTTTTTTTTTTTATGTAGAGACAGGGTCTCGCTGAGTTGCTTAGTGCCTCGCCATTGCTGGACTGGCTTTGAACTCGCAGTTCTCCTGTCTCAGCCTCCCAAAGTGCTGGGATTACAGGCGTGCACCACTGCGCCTGGCTTAGTGGTTAGTTTTAAATGGAAAATGACAGTAGTCATCACGTACTAGCACAGACTAACATTTAAAGTTACCTTTTGGGATGGCTGAACTTCTGAAAACACTGTTAGCTTGATAAATATAGTTTAAGGTAACTCATCTTCTAAAAGCTAAATTTCTTCATAATTTTTCAGGTTTGATGCAGACATATAATATCAAAACAAATCAACCCAATCTATAGTACATTTGCCTTTTCCCCTTTTACTTTAGAAAATATATATTAAAGACATATAATAATAAACTCTAAGTACTTAAACCATAGTCTTGGATCTACAACAAGGTACTTTTGTGATTGTAATGATTATAAACTTTCAAATAGTGCTATTAGCATCTGCAATTGTAACCAGAATCCAAAGCAATAAATTCGTTATAATTAGTTAGGCACTTCTTTTCAAAAGGCAGCTCTCTAAGCAAGAGTTATTAGTACCTGTAAGTTGTAGTACCTATAAGTTGAGTGGCATACACAAACTCGATGACTAGCAACAAGAAGACAGCTCAGGCTAAATTCTTACTGTGAGTGTTGCCAATGGCACTGAAATTAAAAAAAAAAAATGAAATGGGTAAGATAAAAAGGTGAAGGTAAACTAACAAAAAATCCTGAACAAAAGTTTAAAGTACAGATCTAAGTTGAATTGAGAGGGTTTTGTTGTAAATTTAAAACAACAAGCCAATGTTAGCTAAAAATACATTTGATAAGGAAGACTCTTAGCTGGTAGGAATCTTTAATATACAACTAGCCAATCAAAAGAAATAACACACAGGTGCTACAATCATAGCAATATAATTATCCACTAATCCTCTTTCCTTCTTTCTGCAAAAGCAGAAAAGGGAAGGAATATTACTGTTCTAAAAATAATAAAGGGAACCAAACATTCTCTTTAACAAATAGTTTAAATCTAATCTGCACTTCAGTAATATTAATATTATTACACATTTTAAGTAATTACTTTTAATTTTAATCTTTGTTAAGAAACAGGGGTTCAATTTCAGCTTGGACCTGGAAAGATAGGTGTGAATTCTCTTTAAAACAGTTTATCTATATGTTAGATAAACTACCTGCTCCTATTTACTCTACTGGGGTATAAAAGGATATAAACACAGGGTAACCTAATAGTTTATTTTGATGCTTGGCTCATGTCTTTGTAAACAGCAAGTGCTATCTCTTGGAGGACAATTTTCAATGTTGGTTTAAGAAATGTACCTATGTTTATATGCAAGAACTCTTTGATAATATTGGCAATATTTATTTGTAATACGTCAACAGTGACTTTTGATTGATGTAAGGATATT
This sequence comes from Xerus rutilus, assembly GCA_028644305.1. Taxonomy (NCBI): domain Eukaryota; kingdom Metazoa; phylum Chordata; class Mammalia; order Rodentia; family Sciuridae; genus Xerus; species Xerus rutilus. The sequence continues at coordinate 57,090,076 of CM053401.1, read as the reverse complement.
GATTTCTCATGGTAAAAAACAATATGAAGAAAAGATAGGTCAAAGGTTAAGTAATATCAAGTATTTAAGTTTTATTAATATATAGGGAGAATAAAGGTAGGTTTTTTTTTTTTTTGGTGGTACTGGGGATTGAATCTAGGGGTGCCGTACCACTGAACTATATCCTGAGCTCTTTTATTTATTTATATTCTACTTTTTTTCCTTTTTTACTTTGAGATAAGGTCTTGCAAAGTAGCCCAGGCTGGCCTTGAGCTTGCAATCTTTGTGCCTCAGCCTCCCAAGTCACTGGAATTATAGCCACGTGCCTCTGTGCCTGGCTAGATTTGGTTCTAAAGAAGCAACAACCCAGGTAGGCGTGGAAGCACACGCCTATAATCTCAGCAGGCTAGAAGGATCCTAAATTCAAAGCCAGCCTCAGCAATGGCAAGGTGCTAAGCAACTCAGTGAGACCCTGTCTCTAAATAAAACACAAAACAGGGCTGGTGATGTGGCTCAGTGGTCGACTGCTCTTGAGTTCAATCCCCGGTACCAAAAAACAAAAACAAAACACAACTACCCTCATTCTCCACAGATTTCTTGCTTTTACTGTTAGAAATGAGAACACTTCAGTTTTTCGATCACTGATTCCATGGCATACCCTGGCGGGTTGTATATATAGCTCAAATTATTATTACATTCTTATTAATGTAATTTATGATTAGCCTAAAAGAAATAGAAATTTTGTGTGTGTATGCATGTGCATATACATACGTATTATACAAAAGAATGAATATAAAGTGTAATTTTCACAAAGAGAAATTATGAAAGAGTTATAGGCAAATATCAAAGATCTATATTATCATTTAATTATTTTCCTCTTAAATTCATGTTTAATGTTTTACTTCCTAACCCAGCAAAAACACTGGCTCATTTTTAAACAAAGGCAAGTATGAAGTCTTTATACCTGTACTCAATGGCATACAGTCTCAGGGATTAAAGGCCCACTCTGAAATTCCTAAATTAGTAAGCAGTTACCTTAGAATTGCATATTTCAGTGCCATCTTTGCAGTTTTAATACTTAGGAATTGCATCTCCCTTCTCTATACAGAAGATTCCAAGAATAATAGCCACAGGAAGAGAAATAATTCCAATAGTGAAAACTGCCTACTAGAAATTTTGCCTATTGACTTAAAAATAATTGGAGAGTACAACTTAAACCAAAGAGTCAACTGTTCAATATTCACAAAATTTCTAAGCCATGTTTATAATCTGTTAGGTACTGCAGATATAAAGATAAAAATACATGATTTAGTCTCCTCAAGTCTAACCACAAAATAGACAAAATTTAACAAATAGAAATACTGGATAATTAGTCTCTAAAGTACAATAGCAACACTAAAGGACCACTGAAATCTGCCCCCAGAATTTAGGAATGGAAACTTTTTTTTTGTACTGGGGATTGAACCCAGGGGTGCTCAACCAGTAAGCCACATCCCCAACCCTTTTTGAGACAGGGCCTTGCTAAGCTGCTGAGGCTGGCTTTGAACTTGCAAACTTTCTGCTTCAGCTACTGGGATTACAGGCCTGGGCCACGACGCCTGGCTAGAAACTATTTCTTAATCCATTTTGTCCTATTGTCCCAGATGCAGAACACCTCTGTGAACGTAAATTGAGCAGTAAATGTACCAATTATAGTAACTTTGAAATAATTTATGTTTTTAGTGGTCTTTTGAGAAAACTAACAGGTGAATGATTAGAGTTCAATACGTTTCCTATTATATGAAAATACATAATATATATGCTCTAGATTATAATTTACAACTTATTTTAATGCATCTTTATCAATTTAATTGAAATATTAGAATTAAAATATTAGAATTGAAAACCTGGGACTTAATGGGTTAAGAAGTGTACTGTAAAGAGGCTTTCTAGTGCTGGGGTTAGGAAAACTCCACAGCCAATTTCAAGCTATCTTATTTTTGAGAGTTTTGTTTCACCTCACCTTTGATCTTGTTGACTCTTTTATGAATAATAATAAAGAGAATAAAACACAAGGAATAAATATATAAGGTGTAGCATTAAAATAAAACTGATAATACTTCTTTAGACATTATAATAATTGGTTAAAGACAAAAATTCATAAATGTCAAGAGTAATTACAACACATTTTAACTCAACATTGAAGCAAATATTTTCCCTCACTAGTTGTGATAATTTTTTAAAAGAAACTTAAAAACTTTTCATAAATTCTACAATGGTATGAGACAATGAGATAAAATCAAATGAAAGTAAATTCTAGACCACTTTAGGCAGATTTCTGGAAATGCTCTGCACATTAAGAACAGATAAATGAAAAACACTTTAAAAGTTTAAATACAGATGCTCAACATTTTATGGTGTTATCTCCAGTGTAAGTTGCAAGTATTGTACATTGAAAGATTCTAAGTAAAAAATGCATTTAATACATTTGAATTACTGAATATCATAGCTTAGCAACACAGTATATTATAGAATATAGAGTTGCTTACCCTCTTAATTGGTGGCTGTCTGGGAGCTGCTCGATATCATGAAAGAGCAATCTATGGCATTTTGCTAGCCCAGGAAACAAAATTCAAAGTATGGTTTCTAATAAAACATGTATTGCTTTGCATAACGTTTAAATATCTTAAGTTGAACCACTGTAAAGTGGGGATCATTTGTGTCTAGGTTTATAAAAAGGCCATCTTGGGAGGTATTATACCAAAATGCAGCATCATTTATTGAGAATATTTAGGACAGTCAGAACTAGAATAATGACACATCTACCAACATTACCTCTGGAAACAGTGAAATCACCAAAATGATTATTCAGCAATCAGCCTTGCCTTGTGAGGAGTACAAAAATTTGCTTGGAAAAACAAAGTTGCTGATTAGAATTGAGAGTAGAACCTTAATCTTTTAATTAATGTCCAGCACTCTTTCTACATACAATCTCAATGAGCTAAGTGTTGTGTATAGAAACAAAAGTAGATTAGGCATGTTAATTATCTCATCAAAGATGACTAAAACAATGAAAATTAGTTTAAATTCTAAGATGATCAAATTTTGAAAAATGTCTGTTTATTTTGTTATACTATATTTCATTATACTTTTATTATAGTAAAAAAATCCTTGTCTGTCATAAAAGTGAAAAAGGTTACAGATAACATTTTACTTTTAAAAGGCCTGGAAATATATTTAAACATGGTAAAGGAATATCACTGCACAATCTTGAATGATGAAAAATAAGATTTTATTGAGATATATGAGTACATATATTTTGTAAATACATTTCAAGAATCCCATGCTATTATCAGTGGTGAAGCAGTGTACTTCCTTGAAATTTACAGGGAAATTAAATGTCCTATGACCTAATAGACACTGTTTATTTATAAGATGAAAGCAAACTATATTGCTTACTTATAAAGCAAAATCTGGTAAATTAATGATCTGACAGAGGGAGAGATATTCTATTTTTTTTCCTATTGTAGTTAATTTCTTCATGAAACATAGTTGAGTTCATATGCAGTAAAACTAAAATTTCCCTAAACAAATAGTTTGAACCAGGGTACTAATATTATTTACTTATACCATATCAACAGAAATTCTTCTGAAAGTCTGCAACAGGTTATGACAAATTATCTATTTTTATGATGCCTTATATTAATGAAATTCTTTAGTAGCTGATACTATCTACATCATGAAGGAAAAGCTGTGATTTGTCAGAGCAGACAAAGCTGGGCTTTAATCCATCCTTTTAACCATATTGCCAAGACTATATTGTTTTCACTGCGTCTCAATTAGGAGACAGGCAGGACACCTGGTACTTCTTTATCTAAGTCCCATGGGCTGCCAGATGACTCAAAATCCATAACAGGTGCTAAGGCAGTGTGAGGATAGCCCTACTATTGAAAACTGGAGTTGAATAAAATTTGTACCATATATAATTGCTCATAAATCAATTACTAAATGAAAACATTAAGTAAAAAGTTGATAAGCCCATTTCTACCAAAGTTCATGTAAATACATTTAAAAAGATTAACCTTAAACAGGCTTAAATTTTTAAAACTACCCTAAACGATCTGAAAATCTTTTCTCATTTAATAATCTAATAATCACTGGTGGTTTCCAAAAAGTACTAACATGATTATCAAACATGTATATCTTCCACTTTCATGAAAGCTGTATAAAGCAAAACATCTAAAAGAAAAATTAACGTAACTGGATTTAAATTTAATGAAATTAAAATTTTTAATGAAATTAAAATTAAGTAGATATTGATAATATCTACTTAAAATATTATTAGTTTAGTATAATGAGGCTTTCACAGTAGAGAGAGAACTACTTCAAAATCACTAGTATGGGTAAGAGTTTTAAAAACACTGGAGATACTAGAATAGGAAATTAAAGCAAATTTATAACCTTATCTGATATGTGAACTTATTCCTTTTGGGAGCAAAAATTTCAGTAAAGTTTGAGGAAAGGAATATATATATTTGAACTAAATACTAAACTTGAACACTGGAAGAAGACTGCAAAAAGGAAAAAAAAAACAAGTGAAATTTTACAGTGTACAATTACTTAAGTGTTATCTCGACCTAAATGTGCACTAATTTAATTAAGATTTTGTTTAAATGCTATAATTATTGGGAATACAAAAATGATTTTATTATCATAGTAAGCAGTAATAAAGTACAGCAAACTGTCATTTAAGACAGTGTCATAGAATCTATGATAAGCAGTATATTGGCTTAAACTAATGCACTATATGCCCCCGGGGAATGATAGGCTTAGACACTGGACTTTAACATCAAAATCTATCCATTAATCTTGACTTAAATATAATCTATTCTGCAGTAAAAGGAAGAATGAGCATTCAATGAATTACTGTTTTTGAAATACTGCACTGGTGCCCATTTGCTAAAATCACTTAAAGGGATATGAGGAGATGGAATACTAGTAAAGTTTATAGATTTACTAATTTTACAAAACATGCATTTGACTTTCTTCAAATTTGGCAAGAGCACCTCATTTATAAAAAAATTTACAGATTTAAAGAAGTTTGCTTAAAATCTCTCTCCCTGATCCTATATAAGGAAAGGCTACATAAATTGCAATACTGCAATATAGTCAATATCAGCTGGAAAAAAAATCATCTGTGGAAATATACTGTGGGGTCAGGATCCCTGGAGACTGAAAATAAGTTTTAATAAAAAACATATACTGTATACAATACATGCAATATCTACTATATACAACTACTACATTATATATATGTGTATGTGTGTGTATCTGTGTGTGTGTGTGTGTGTGTATAATCATATATATATATATATGAATGATTGTTGTTTCTTTTCACCAGAATGACCAATCTACTATTGACAAGACTGATGAGAAAAAAATGGAAAGGTCAGGAGAGAAAATTTAAGAGTGTTTATATAAATATCAGGGCACTGATATGAAATACTTCATAAAAAGGAAATAACCCTTACATTTTTAAAGATACTTGAACTAGAAAGAATTCAATGAGCTAACCAAACAAAGCTAAAATCATTATCAGCTATTCATGTAAATGAAAAATACAGTATTTAACCTTAATATGTGTTAACTAATTTATCTTTAGTAGATTATTTTGGCGCTTGCAACTGTTACACAGAAAGCGAATTTACATTTCTATACTAATATAGCTTATATGTATTCAGATGCTATTTAGGAATTCTAAAAAGGAAAGTGTAAAGGAAATTACACCAAATTTATAACCTTATTTGCTATGTGAACTGTGGTGGTTTTAATCCACTTCCTCCTCTTTAAAATTTGTATGGATATAAAAACTACCTTATTTTTAATCAAAACATAAAAAAAAACATGAAGCAAAACTGACATTTGCTCTGCTATTATCTTGTGAGCTAAAAATAGGTAATGGCATGTTAACAAGTGATTACTACAGGTGGTTGTTTAAATATATTCATTTACTTTCTTTTTGATGGTAGCTATGTGCTAAATAAAAGTCAACACTCCTATCAAGAAAGTAAATGTAGAAACATCAGTTCTGCAACAGCTGTTTTTGTTCCTTCTCTTTTCTGAACAGCAATTAGTAAAGCAACCCCTTCCCCTCCTCCCTAGCTGTCAAGCTGTTCAGAGCAGTTTGCAACTTGACAATGGTACTATTGTGAATGCTCTCTGGGCTTCCTTCCCACAGAGAGTTAAATGGGCAGTTCCTGCTGCCCATGATTGGTGTCCAGTGAAATAATACTCAAGAGCCAGGTTTTATCAGCTTCACGCCAAAGAAGTGAAGCCAGGGAACCCAAGCCTTCATATCATACTGGACCATATGCCAACCCTGATGGCCCCAAAGGTTTATCACTAAGAATCAGGATCCATCATGTCCCTTGTGAAATTTCACTTCACATACCTTATGTGAAATGCAAAGCTTCACTAAAAACTGAACCTTCTTTACAATTGGCATGAACAGATGGACGGTAACAGTGGTTTGGCAAGCAAAAGTTAAGATTTAAATAGGCTATATTCTAGTGTTTGAGAGGAAAGCAGTTAGAAGGAAACGAGGAGATTTGTGATCCACCATTTAGTTTTAATTCCTTTATTTAGTTATTAAAACTTTAGTATCAAAAGTCCTTATATATATAGTAAAATGAAAAGGATAGCTTAAAAGCACTTCAATTCCTATGTAAAATAGGGTTAAAGACTAATTCAAGCTTTACATTCTTTATTTGCTCTCTGAAATCCTAAACAGCATCTGAATATATAGTTGTTTTTGAATTCTAACAAACACTAGAATAAAATTTGCATATTATATAGTAGATATGGTGAATGATAATGTGAGCATACCACAGCACCTTCATCAGAACAATACAGGGTTTTAATAAAAGGGAAAAAATCCCTGTTATAATATAGGTGAGAAGTTAAAAATGGAAGTGGAGAAATATCAAGTTTGGTTGCTTTTAGGGAATAGTTTGCCCAGGCTCGCATGGAGTTCTCTATCTTCCTTCTGGCACACTGTGATATCACCCAACTGTCTGGACTGGCATATGTAGACCATACTGTCACACTGGATTTGACAGAACAGATAAGATGATGGTAGTGATTTTTCTTTGCTATTTTGTTTTATGCCATTAAGCCAATATACTATAAGAAAAGAATAAAAGCATTCAATTTATCAATAATGTGTTCAAGTATAATAAAGAATAGCACTTTATAGGGTAAGTGTAAAGGACTGTCATGCAAGAAAAGTATCAGGAGTCTATCATAAGAAACATAAAATCTCAAATGCTGTTTTAAATGACAGTTACAAGTAAATATTAACAGATCTTTAGAGACCTTAGCCTCAATAAGAAAAATTAACACTGATGCTATTAGCCTGGCATTTATTGCTTAAACAATTATTACAAAAAATAGGGACTTTGAAAATAATAAACAAACTTAGTTTTGAAAGGCTTCTGTAAAAAAATAAAAAACGATAAATTCAAACTATAATCATTCTGCTATTAAATAGGTGAAAAGTACAGAAAAGCAGAAGGAACTGTCACCTCAGATACAGGCTGCCATATTACTGTTGGTAGCATTAGAAAACCTTAAATTTACAGTGGATGCACATGCCTATAATCCCAGCAGCTTGGGAGGCTGGAGGAAGAGGATTGCAAGTTCAAAGCCAGCCTCAGTGAGAATCTGAGCAGCTTAGTGAGACCCTGTCTCAAAATGAAAAAAAGAAAAAAAAAAAAGAGAGAGAGAAAAAAAAGGACTGAGATATGCCTCAGTGGTTAAGCACTTCTAGGTTCAATCCTGGGTACAAAAAACAAACAAAAAACAAATCAAGTTTACATTGCTTCTCTTTCTTTTTTTAAAAATATTTTTTAGTTATACATGGACACAGTGTCTTTATTTTGTTTACTTATTTTTATGCGGTGCTGAGGATCGAACCCAGTGCCTCACACGTGCAAGGCAAGCACTCTGCCACTGAGCCACAATCTCAGCCCTTTACATTGCTTTTCTTTGTTTAACTATGTAATATGGTTTCGACCTACTTCTTGATCTTCATGTGCCACCACTCTTTCTTTCGCCTTATATCACACAGCAGTACAAACTTTTTTTCTTTTTTTTAAAACCACATCATACTTGTATGCCTCCAGGCCAGTTCCCACCCCTAGAAAAACTCTTCACTAACTGCCTACCTTGAAAAGTCCCTTGTCTGTTTGAGTAATTAGTAGAGCAGTCTTCTTTGGTAAAGCCACTCCCAATTCCCTGTCCCACTCATCTTCTCCCACTTAAAATTAATTACCTTTGCCATCCTACTTCGTATATACCAGTATTGCTGGACTCTCATAGAATTCTTTTCCCACATCAGACTGTAAGCTTCTTGAAAGCAGTGACTTTCTTTTCCTAGCTTTTTTCTCACGATGCCCCCATGCAGGAAGTAGACAATATCTGGTGAATAGATCAATGATTCAAAATTATTTAATAATGTTATACATATTATTATTAGTGCATTAAGTTCTTGACCGAGGGTAAAAACTTAAATATCTCTAGAATTAGAACAATGTTAATAGAAGCTGGCCATATACTGAAGACTTTTTTTTGTGAGCTCACACAGTTTAAATATAAGTAATTATTACTGGTCCATATTAGTTAAACCTTAAAAAAGACTGTCTCTAGAGAACACTGAGAGAATGTTAGTTCTAGACATATTGGTTCAATTCCACAGAATCAGCTTATTCTATTATCATCACAAATGTATACGCCAGAAAGATTTATACCAATTACTTCTATATCTTTTTGAAGACATCTAGATTTGCTAGGCCAAAACTAACACCTTTAAAGGTATGCAATAAAAATATTCCCACATTGATTGTATGGAAGCCCCTCAAAACCTCTGAATAGGTACATAATTGCCATTTATTGAAAGAATAGCTGAACAAATGAAAACTGATGTAGTAAAGATTATATTAGTCACCACAGAATTGCTGCACATATCCTGGGCCTCTGTTTAAATAGTTACTCTGCATACGTAGACTGTGAGGCTTGGCAGCAAAATCTAGGCCAATAGGATATTTAAGCACAGCAAACAATTCTTTACAAGTAATACCCATGTCTTTAATACAGTAGACTCAAATGCTCCAATTAGAGATTATCAGGTAAATAAGAATGTTGTCTACTTTTTTTTTTCTTTAAAGAATGTTGTTCTTGAAGAGGTCCCACTACAGTAAGTTAATATCAATGGCAAATGGCTGCAAGCATTTCAAAGACCACAGAAAATTTCAAAGATCTCAAAACTTGGATCACTTAGCTGGAGAGACCTTTTGTATAAAGAATTACCTTCCCTTCTTTTGAAGCATGAATAACCATAATTATAGATATTGGAGTATTTAACAACTAACCATTTTGTCTATGAGGTTTCAGACTTCCATTTAGAAAGCATGAAGAACAAACTACACAAGATTCCTAATGGGAATCACTAATGTAGGTGATGCCAACGTTCAAGCAACAAAACCCAAGATTTCACTAGCATCTAGACTCCCATAGCTGTCCCCTACTGTTCTCCTGTGGCTACCACTTTCCCTGCCATAGAGAAAGGAAGTGTGAACCTTTAGGGCTACTGCTGTACATAGCCTCCTTCTTGGATGGGATACTCGAGACAACTTCTGTCACTGAAGTTAGAAGTGTCTTGGATCTGTTTTCTTCCTAACAGATACCATGTCCCCTTACCTTCACTGACTCCTGGTCTCTGAAAATTATCCTCACTAGACAATAATATCCTACAATAAAAATACACTGATAAACCATTCAAAATATAAAATCCTTGGGTGTGTGCCATTCTAGCTTATTCCTATGTCAGAGGCAATTTCTTCTTGTCCTAGGTTCTCTCTTCTTACCTACACAGTGAGTTCCTCACAGTTGTAGTGTAATTTGAATTTAAAATTATAAGTTAATACAAAAAAATTGGGACTTATTTGTTCTTAAAAGAATCCATATTAATCATAAGCTTCAAAAACATAGAACATAAAAATATAAGTGAACTTTTACCGTATACTGGTAAATGGGTAGCAATTTTCCGCTAAAGAGAAAAAATGAAGAGTTAAGAATCCATCTTCATCCTCTTCTCCTAGCATAAGTTACTAGGCACCAATCATAGGGCAGTGACTGTGCTGGAAGTCAGTGAAACAAGGAGTGTAAGGCAAACATTAATATGTGCACATACATGGTAATTACTATAACAAAAATGTTTGAGGCAATGTGAGCAATGAATTTGCTTAGTGAGGGAAGTGTTTTTTTTTTTCCTCCAAAGGATTATTCTAATTAGGTCATTAAGAATGAGTATAATTAGGTAGAGATGGGCATTCTTAGGGCAAAAACATGGGCTTGAAAGAGAAGGGCATTCATAGAAAATAAACACAGTTTAGCTAGACACATTATAGAGCATCCTGGGCGTCAGTGTGGTGGGATGATTGCAAAGAAGAGGGGTGGAGTTGAGGAGCAGTGTCGGTATATCTGACAAAACTATAGTGAGAAAAATGAAGTTTGTTGGGGTTAAGATAAAACAATTACAGGTGGCCAACAAATGTAGACCTATTTCAATAAGTGTTCAACAACCATCGTCAATCTTTCAGTATACTTAGGTTAGTGTTTTAGTATATTTCCAGTGTCAATATAAAGGTTAATAATATCAACCACCATGTAGCTGCTATTTGCTGAGCTGTTGCTACACATGATGAACAGGCTGCTTAGTGCTTCATGTAGATAATTTCATTTAATCCTTACACAAATCCTGAGTTAGGTACTATTATTATCCTCTCTTTACTGATTAAATTAAGGATAGTTCATACTTATTGATGTTATCTTCTGAGAAAATGATCTACAAAAGACAGTAAAATTATGTAGTTTCTTAAGAAACTCATTTTCTGCTAACATGAAATGACAGCAATATTGATGGGCTCCCCTAAGAGTTTTATAATGTCCTATCATAATGAAAGGCAACCACATTAGCAGAGCCAATCAATCACATTTCATTTAGTTTTGGCTTTCATACTTTTGCAACAGGTTCTTTACATTTGAGTAGTAGAACTGCAGGCATAATAAACTATGACTAATTGAAAAATGATCATTGACTTCTTATAATTTGTCTGATAAAGTTAAACAGAAACCCAATTCTGGCATTTAAGAAAAAGTCAATCTAAACAGATTAGAAGAAATCAAATAATATTGGCTGTGGGAGGAAAGAATATCAAATTGAGGTATAAAGTATTTCCTTAAACATGTCATTTAATTGGGTAATATCCCTCTGTGTATTTCAGAATATCATATGTATAGATACCCAAAGCTCTAAGTTGTAAATTATAAAAATTATAATACATATGTGGCATTCTATCTGCTCAAACCCCATTCTTTGAGACCCAGATTTCCTGTATTACATATTCTTTTTTTTTTGGTACTAAAGATTAAGCTCAAGGGTACTCAACTACTGAGCCACATGCCCAGCCCTATTTTTTGTGTTTTTCTAATAAAGAGATAGGGTCTCACTGAGTTGCTTAGTGCCTCGCTGTTGCTGAGGCTGGCTTTGAACTCACGATACTCCTGTCTCAGCCTCCCAAAGTGCTGATTACAGGTGTGCGCCACTGCACCCGGCTGATTTTCTATATATTCTTTCCTGATCTTCTTATTCCAAACTAATTTCTTCTTCCTTGGAACTCTTATACCATCTATTATTCTACTATAACACTTTCATTTTATCTTGCATAATAATTATTAATGTATATATTATTCTCTTCCTATTTCTTTAAAGAACAAGAGGACCATCTGATTGTTTTTTTAAAAAAATCTTTATTTTTTATTTATTTTTATGTAGTGCTGAGGATTGAACCCAGTGCCTCATCCATGTGAGGCAAGTGCTCTACCACTGAGCCACAATCCCAGCCCCCTGATTGGTTTTTGCATTAAACTCAAAATCTTTACTACTACTGTGTAAATGATCAATAGATATTTTTGAAAGAAGAAAAACATAACAGTTGTATTTCTTGATGTGGTTGGTGGTAGTTAACTGTAATTACTCATCAAAATACATTTATGATTTATGTACTTTTCTCAAATTTTATCTTGCAATAAGAAGAAAAGGCATGTCAGTTAATTTTATGGGTCAATGTGGCTGGGTCATGAAACCTAGTTTTAGGTTAAACACCAGTCTAGATATTACTGTAACTGTGACTTTTTTTTTTTTTTGGTGTGATTACTATTTAAATCATTAGACTTTGAGTAAAGCTGATTACCCTCCATAATGCAGGTAGGCCTCATCTGGTCAAAGGCTTTAAGAGACAGAGGTCACTTGAGAAAGGAAGGAATCTTACTTCCAGATACTTTCAGATTGAGACAGCAATATCAGCTCTTCCCTGGGTCTCTACAGTTTTCAGATTTGATAGGCCCTGCAAATGTAAAAGCCAATTCCTTCTTTCTTTCTATCTATATCACCTGGATCTGTGGATTTTTTAAATCTATGTATTCAACCAACCTGCGATTGAAAAAAAAGAAAAAAATGGTGTCTATACTGAACATGTACAGACTTTTTTCTTGTCAGTCTCTAAACAATATAAAATAACAACTATTTATATAGCATTCACATACTAGATATTATAAAGTAATCTAGAGATGATTTAAAGCATGCAGGAGGATGTGTGTATTTCTATGCAAATATTATATCATTAAATATAAGGTACTTGACTAGCTGCAGATTTCAGTATCATCAGGGGAGGGATTGATTCTATTTCTCTAAGAATGCTGACTAATACAATGTAATTATATACTGTAAATTCTGAAAATTTTTACATGTAAATCTCACACCAAAAAATAAACAGTATGTACATGATGGCATCATATTTAACATTTGTACATTCAGAAGTCAGTCAAAATGTCTTCAGGATCAAAACAAATAACTGCTTTAAAATTTTTATTCAAGGAACAGAGTAGAGTCACAATGGCTAAGGCCATGAAATTAATGCTTTAGAATTGTTCTCACTGCAAAAAGCAAAAACAAATCAACAATAAAACCCCCAACATTCTTTCTAGGTAACTAATAAATGGTGGCTGAGATCAAACCTGAAATATCCCTCTGGTCCAATGGTTGCCTACAATCTGCCTGGTCTTCCTCCCTAGGGTTACAATTCAATTCTAATTGCATGAGCAAACCAATAAATTAAGCTTTAAAAAAAAAAGTACCTAGCTGACAAAATCAGAGGTTGCATGAAAATGCTTTTCAAAGTACAAGTACTGCAAGAAATGACAAGTGAGGTAAGGAGAGGTTTCAAAGCTTGAAAGACAGTCATCAATACTGACAGATTACTGTAATTCTGGCTGCCAGCATGATCGATTTGGGAAGCATATGACAATCAATATTGTCCTCATTTAGTGAAAAACATTAGATTCATAGTTACAGAAGATGTTCCTAGGGTAAAATTTAAACTATATTTAATGATTATAAATAGCACAATTTATGCTGTGGAATCTTAGTGGGTACTTTTACTAGGCATAAAATAACTGACCCAGTAATACAATTATCCAAATATAATTGTTTGTTACATATTTTTACCCCTTCATTAGAATTAAAGTATTAACTATGGTGGTTTTCAACGCCTACTACTATTTCAATTCGTATTGTAATTCATGTTAAGTTCATCGATCTATTTTAGAATGCATGATTTTGTTTTCAATGAAAGCAAATTTGGATTTGTCAAAAATATATATTTTTAAATTCCATACATTATATTTTGGAAATCAGATATTCCTACATTTTAACATCTTAAGGTACATGTGTATGGTTGTACATTATTATATACACTTTCATTTATAAAATAAGAAATGCATCTGTAGGAAGCCACTGTCCTCAACATTTAGAATACAGAATTTTGTGCATCTTTGTGAGAGAATTGTTATGCTCCTCCAATTAACAAAGGATGAAAGTATTTACAAGTATATATAGTTGTCCCTTGATTATCTGTGGGGGGTTTGTTTCAGGACCTCCATGAATACCAAAAATCTATAGATGTGCAAGTCTCATATAAAATGGTGTAGTATGTTCATATAACCAAGGTGATCTTCCTGTGTATCCTTTAAATCACCTCTACACTACTTACAGTAATACTCCTACAAATGTAAATGCTATGTAAATAGCTGTCATACTGTATTATTTAGGGAATAACGACAAGAAAAAGTCTTAACTTTCTTTTGAATAATTTCCAGTTAGTTGAATTTTAGAACATGGAACCCATGGATATGATGGTTAACTATACTTAAAACAGCATTTGGAGGGCTGGGGTTGTGGCTCAGTGGTAGAGTGCTTGCCTAGCATATGTGAGGCACTGGATTCCATCCTTAGCACTACATAAAAATAAATAAATAGAATAAAGATAGTGTCCATCTACAACTAAAAATATTTTTTAAAAATAGCATTGGAAAACAATTCCTATAGCTTCCAAATTCAAGCTTCTATGTCAAGAAAAATTTGTTTGATTTGGTTTAATGTTTTCATTCTAAAGTGTTCCACAAGCAATTTTTCTGGCAGGAACTATTCAGATTTGCTGCTTAAATACACTGTTTATGTTTTCTATTTTCATTTGCAATCGTCTCTCTTCATCTTAGAATTTTCTCCAACGTGGTATGTATTAATATCTCCACATGATTAACTATTAAGGATATCATGAAGTAGGTCTTATAATCCAACAAATCAATCTACTAACCAGCCAAACACAATATAATCAGGCAATTCTTTGGTATTAGGTGGAATTATGTTATATTGACTATAATCTTCACACATAACAGAATTCATCATTGTTCAAAATAATGTAACTTACTACATTTACTAAGCATATCCAAATTCATTTATCTCATGTAATCTTTACAATTCTTAGATGGGCATTAGTATATTTTTACAGATGAAGAAAGTGAGATTCAAAGATTCTATAACTTGGGCTGGCAGAGTGGCTTAGTGGTAGAGAGCTTACCTAGCATGGTCAGGTCATGGGTTCTACACCCAGCACTACAAAAAAACAATACAAGATTCTGTGACTTGAACAAAATTGCAAGGCAGAGGTCAAGTTAAAAATCATTATTTATCAACCGCAAATCCAACTTTTGCACCTCTACTATAACATGAAAATCTGAATAGAAGAATGTGAAGTTGAGTATAAAAAAATTAAGCTATATCCCCAACATTGTTGATTTTTTATTTTTGTAACTTCTTGGAGAGGTGTGCATTTTAAACGTTGTTTGTATGTCGGGTCAAAAAGTTTGCTCAATAAATAAAGTTCTTGTTTTATGACACAAGAGGCAAATAGAGTTCTGTATTTCAATCTAATCTATTTTGCCACTTTCCAAAAAGATTTAAGGCATTTTTTTTTGTACAAAGGAAAAGGCAAACTCTTTTACATCCACCTCTGTGCTCTGCTTTTAATTGTGACTTAAGTGAAATTGTGGAGGACACTAAATCTCAGGGTGAACAAAAGGATTAGGTGAACTACAAAAGATGTAAAGATCACAAAGACATCTTTGGTGAAGCTATATGGATAAAATTATTTTATGGGTAACTGTATATTTCATGTAAGATTAGCCATCTTTCTAGAGATATACAGGAGATAATAAACTGAAAAATATGCTCCATAAGACTTCAAAGCTTTTTTGAAAGAATTACAATGACATGAAAATCAGAACAGAAATTTTGAAAAAGTAGATTAGGAAAGGGGGAATTTGTTACTTAAGTATCTTGTTTTGTACAAAAGAATAAGATATTGTGTCTTGGGAGTAGAGCTGTAATCCTCCTGCCCCACCCCATTTTTTTTATGGTGTTAGAGATTGAATTTGGGACTCATATTTGCCAGGCAAGTGCTCTACCACTGAGTTACCTTGGCCCTGAAATTCCTAAGAAGTTATATGGTATGCAGACTTTAAAAATGGGAAACTATTAGTTTAATGAATCAATCACATCTGGTGAAATGATTTTCAAGATTCCAGGCTCCAAAGGTAATGGAAATGACCCTGATTTCTGGGAAAACTCAGCCAGGTTCACAAAATCTCGGAATGGTTTTCTTGAATAGATTCTTCTTAATGCTTCAAAACAATAAGCAGCTTGTCTACTTTTCAAAACAATTTAAAAAAACAACCAACACACTGTAGAGAGATTTAGAAAATAAATCTGTTTATCTAATGACTTCTGCAGTGGGGCATGGTGGTACACACCTGTAATCCCAGCAGCTTGGAGGCTGAGGCAAGAGGATTGCAAAGTTCAAAGCCAGCCTCAGCAATGGCGAGGTGCTGGCAACTAGTGAGACCCTGTCTCTAAACAAAATACAAAATAGGGCTGGGGATGTGGCTCAGTGGTTGAGTGCCCCTGAATTCAATCCCTGGTACAAAACCAAACAAACACATACCTTCTCCATGTTTACACTACTCACTTATTGAACTTGTTCACTGACATTTCTTTCCAAATTAGATATCCATATGTAGAAGGATAATACTAAATCCTCTCTCTCACCCTGTACAAGTCAATTCCAAGTGGATCAAAGACCTAGAAACTGGGCCAGAAATTAGCAACTGCTAGAAGAAAATGTAGGCTCAACATTCCAACATACTGGCACAGGCAATGCCTTCCTTAAGAAGACTCCTAAAGTGTTAAGAAATAAAACCAAGAATCAATAAGTGGGATGGCATCAAATTAAAAAGCTTCTGCACAGCAAAGGAAACAAGAATATGAAGAGAGAGACTACAGAATAGGAGATCTTTGCCACTCACTCCTCAGATAGGGGATTAATATCCAGAATATGTAAAGAACTAAAAAACGTAACATAAAAAAACCCAAATAACCCAATTAATAAATGGGCAGAAGAACAGACATTTCTCAAAAGAAGAAATACAAATGGCTGACAAATACATGAAAAAATGTTCAACATCTCTAGCAATCAGACAAATGCAAATCAAAACTACACTGAGATTTCATTTCATTCCAATCAGAATGCCAATTATCAAGAAAAATGCCGGCAAGGAATGTGGGGAGAAAGGTACACTCAAATTGTTGGTGGGCTGCAAGTATGGAGATTCCTCAAAAACCTAGGAATGGAATCACTCTATGACCCAGCTATCCTATTCCTTAGTATTTACCCAAAAGAACGAAAATCAGCATACTATAGTTATATAACCACATCAGTGTTCATAGCAGTGCAATTCACAATAGCCAAGTATGAAACCAGCCCAGATGTCTGTCAACAGATGATTGGATAAAGAAAATGTGGAATACATCTATAATTAAAAATATATTAAAAATAAAAAATAAAAAAAGAAAATGTGGTATATATACACAACAGAGTTTTATTCAGCCATAAAAAAGAATACAATTATGGCAACTGCTGGCAAAGGGATAGAACTAGAGAACATCATGCTAAGTGAATAAGCCAGACTCAGAAAGTCAACGGTTGAATGTTTTCTCTCATATACCAAACCTAGACCAAAAAACCAAAAGAAGAAGAAGGAGGAGGGGAAAAAAAAAGAGAGAAGGAAGGGAATCCCATGAAAATAGAAGGGAGATCACTGGAGTACAAGAAGGGGTTTGAAGCGAAGGGAGGAGGAATGGGAAATGGGAGAAACTGTGAAATGAAACTGATCAAACAATTCCATGTACATATATGAACACACCACAGTAAATTTCACCTTTATGTATATTTATAAAGCATTAATTTGGAAATACTATGTAAAAAATAAGAACATTCTTTCCAATTTGCAGATTTCTCCCAGTGTCATTTTTTGAAATGGGATCGTGCTATGTGGCCCAGGCTAGTCTCAAACTTGTGGGCTCAAGCAGCCTTCCAAGCAGCTGGGACTATAGGTACACACTCCAAATTATATTATTAACAATGTAAGTCTCCTGAATTATCTTTTCACTAAAATGAAAATTTTAAATCTGTTTTCAATTTAAAATGTTACAAATAAAAAATGCTATATAAACATCATTAAGCTTTTAAAAAAATGTTTAGTTGTAGATGGACACAATACCTTTATTTTATTTATTTATTTTCATGTGGTGCTGAGGATTGACCCCAGTGCCTTACATGTGCTAGGCAAGTGCTCTCCTGCTCAGCCACAACCCCAGCCCCCCCAAACATCTTTAAGCATTATCAATTTAACATACAATGATCCATTTGTAATTTTATTTCATTGCCAGAATGCATGGGAAATAATGTAAGAATAAGAGTTCTTAAGTAGATTTTCATCAAAAGAAAAAAATATATGTGGCAGATTACCAAGTTTTAAATGTATTTCATGTGGAATGAAACATTTTAAAAATCCTTTTAAATTCTAACATTTATAGTTTGTTGTGTAAAAGAACAGTAATAATGAAATAGTGTTAATCATATTGGAAAAAGTGTATGGAATACAAAAATTCATTTTAGAAAAGAACATCAGAAAATAATTTAAAACTTTGTACACAGTGTACATCTGGCACTATCTTAAGAGCTTTACATATGAGTCATTATTCTCATAACACCAGGTGCTAGCAATTATAATTATTCTTATTTTACACATAAGTAAATTGAGCCTCAGAGATGTTACAGGAAACACAGTTAAGAAAAGCCAGCATTTGAGTGTAATATGGCTCCACATTCTTAATTACTGCATGTTCTCTCATACTTCCACATCTCTATGTTGTTGTATTAGGAAAGCTCTTAATCTCATCAATCTGATTAACTCTTATTTGTCCTTCAAGATTGGTTTAATCTTCACATTCATCAGAAGTGTTTCCTGATAACACCATCCCCTTCAGCTGAGAGGCCCCTTGTTAGTATACATATTGCATGTATGTTGAAAACAGTATGTTTCCCCAATAAGACTGAGTTCTTTGCAATGACTTTTGATTATTTCTGTACCTCCAGAGCAGCAGAGGTTCTGTGCCTCCTTTCTCCCTGGCACTATCATTCACAAATAATAGTACTCTCATTAATTAACCAAAAGGTTAGTACTGACTGAAACTATATAAAAGAAAACACATCATTCAAATATCACAACTACTCAATCACTGGGGAGGAACTCCACCACTTGTTTATCAATAAACAGAACCTAACCCAAAGGTCTTCACACAAATATTTACCTTGGAAAACAGACATACATGAGAGTAGAAACCACATTGTTAAAAAAGGATACAAGTTTTGATATAATGGAATCAGTGATTTCAGAGCACGGCTTGCATTTATAGCTGTTGCTCGAACCATAATGGGTAGAACCTTCCCATTCACAATAGCACCATCAAAAAGTGGACCAAAGAAGGGAACCTGATAAAGAAATGAAAACAATTTATATTTAAATTGTAGAAAGATTATAAACAAGAGCAATCAAGAACATTTTGCATTCAAAAGTGTTTCTACTTCTTTTGTTCTTTGAGTAAAAAAATCTGTTCAATAATTAAATTATTTTCCATGCTGGATCACTCATCCTAGACCATAAACAAAAAATGCCAAAGTTCTACAGGGTGCTATGCAAAAGAGCTATGTGCTTCATATAACCTACTAAATAATTTATACATCCTGCCAATTTTCAAAGTTTTGCAGGTTCAATGATATATAGAAACCAAATGCTAGAAGTAAATTTCCTTTTCCTCACTGAGCAAACACAGGAAAGATAAATATCTTTATAGGCAGGAAGTTTTTCATACTTTTGTGAGAGACTAGTTTTACTGCAGAAGCTAAAATACTTTAACTTGGTATATTAGAAAAAAATCTATGTTTTGAAATTAAATGCCATTTTTATCAGGGGAATGACGATTTCAAAAGTTCTTCTATTTAGGGCTGGGAGTACAGCTTAGTGGTAGAGTGCTTGCCTGGCTGGGTTCAATCCCCAGCACTGCTCCTCTACTGACACACATTATTTTATATGAATATCGTTGGCACAAATGGTAGCTGAAGACAAGGAAATAAGCTGTGGAAGGCATAGTGAGCATTTTAGGCTTTGTAGCCACAAACTGTTTTATTCTTCAAAAAAATTTTAAAAAGAAAAATGTAAAAATGTAAAAAATAATTCTTAGTTTGTGGGCTGTACAAAGTCAGGCTGTGGGCCATGATATATTGGCCTCTGGTTTAGCTAAACCTTAAAAAAAACCTGGCCATCAGCAAAATTCACACATGAAACACTTAACCCAATTCAAGAAATTCTGCAGATTCTTGATCAATTGTCAAAGAATAAGTTTTCTACTAAAAGAATTCAGCTAAAAAAAAAGGAAAAAGGTCAACAAAACATTTGCAAACTTTTATGATCTTGAAATATTTTTGTAATAGCCGTTTTAACCTTATGCTATAATCCAAAAGATATCCAACTATAGGAAAGGTTACAGAACTAGGCTTTTTATTTTTATTTTATTATTTAAAAATTTGTCCTCATTTATTAAGTGACATGACTAAATAATCACAAAATTTTAATAAGCATATAAACTAAAAATATAGGAATCATATATTCTTATTCTAAAGGGAGGGCTTTCTTCTTACTGAGTCTTTTAGGAAATGATCATTTTTTGGAGGATGTGGGGGATTGAACCCAGAGGCACTTAACCACTGGGCCACATCCCCAGTCCCTTTTTATATTTTATTTAGAGACAAGGTCTTGCTAAGTTGCTCAGGGCCTTGCTAAGTTGCCGAGGCTGACTTTGAACTCGCTATCTTCCTGCCTTGGCATCCCAGGTCGTGTGCTACCGTGCTTGGCATGATCATTCTTTTTTAATGAAAGATAGGCCCTTTAATGAGATTAGTATAGAGGAACTTTCTCCCTGGCACTATCAATTCATTTCCCATTTGAGCAGTTTCTTGCTATTTATCCTGCTTTATTTCTTTCTGTACCACGTTTAAGATAATCTACTCTGCTACCACAGCCTGGGTTGCATTTTCCCCCATTTTCACAACTTGATGCCTGTCTAATTTTTCTTCTATAAGATGGAAAAAATTTACAAACCCATATAGAATTCAAAATCTATTATATTAAAAATTGGAGCAAAGGAGTTCTTACCTCTGGCTTTTTCATTATTTGGATACTGAACATGTGATTTTTCATTGGATATATTATAATAAGAACATCACCAAATTCTGTAGGAATAATTCCTCTCCTGTAGTCTCTGGTATGCTCTGACCAAACAATGTGCACTTCATCATTTCCTAAATGTCTCAACTGGAAAGCCAAGAAAACAATTTATAATGCCTTATAAAAAGCTCTGTGAGTATAGTCATATAGTTAGTAACAACAGCATACTATAAAAAGGTGAAAATGTAAATAAAAAATGCTTAAATTTCATTTGGTCATTTTCACAACATATGAAACACATTTAAAGACAGTATGAAAACAAGAGAATCTCAACTCTATATAGTTAATGAGAAGCAGTGAGAACTTAAAAAGATTCACATACAGCCCATTCTTGTTAACTAGCAACTGCACCAATTTTCTACTACCAAATTTTTAAAAAGGTTTTTTACAAGAGTGACTGATTTGATATTCTTCTTTTTCTAACCACTCTCTGGAAGTGCTAATGAGCAATGAAGTGGCCTGAAGGAGGCAACAGGAAGAGAAATAAAAGAAATAGATAATTCATAAGTTGGATGATCACTTATTGAGTAACAAAGTGTGGTTTAACAAATTTCCAGGTTTTCTTTGTCTATGAAACTATCTTGAGAGTTATTAGACTTTTAAAATGTTATTTAGATATCTGTAGTGCTGACAAAGGTGTTTCTGGCAATCTGAGTTAATGTTATAATTAAAACTGCATCAAAGTAAAGCATCCAAAGTTGGATTTCTTGTAAGTTATTAGAAAAATTAACTTAATGCCTATGATTCTTGAATTTTATTCTTGGTGATTACTGTATAAACATAAATTTTATTGTTCTAGTACATTTATTGATTCTGCCACTGAAAATATCTGAGTCCACTTTCAGTTTATTTTGATATCTAGACACATTGGAGGTGGGAAAATTTGAAGACAAAACTAGGGATAGGTGTCATCAATACTTAGCTACTGTATGAGAAATTTCTATTTTAAAATGTCATTTAAGAAAAAAATTTTTTAAGTTGTAGATGGATATAATATCTTTATTTTTATGTGGTGCTGAGGATTGAACCCTGTGCCTCACACTTGCAAGGCAAGCGCTCCACCACTGAGCTATAGCCCCAGGCCTCATTTATTTTTGATTAGGGCATAGGCTAAGCAAAAAAACAATGTGTGACTTAAAGATAGGAGTTTAAGTTCAATTACTGAAAGGTTTTCTTCTGTCACTCCTTAACCCTGAAGTTAACTTCTTAACTTGTAGTTAACCCCCTTATGCCTGTGTATAACATAACTGGAATGATATAAATGTGGGATGTGGACTTTGTGACATTTTTTAAAAGAAAAAAAGATTACACAACTCAGAAAAGCCATGGCTCTATAATTGCATTTTTTAATCAAAATACTTTAAAAATATCCTTCCTATACAGCCATCCCCATGTGTCAGCTTCCCTAATAGGTTTATGTTAACTGAATACAAAAGAAATGTGAAATAAATTTAACCAGGAGGGATGATCCAATCTAATTTTGATACATTAATGTCATATGCTGTACATGTTACAATAGCAGCCAGATCTAATACTAAGCTCCAGGCTATACTGAGATTTCCAAATGGCAGATTGTTCTAAGTGATATCAAGTATAATTGAAGTAATAAACGATAGTAAAAGCTGAGCACACTGTCAGGAAGAATTTAAGTATTTACTTTTTAAAATTAAATGAGTTAGGTTAGGAAAGACAAGACAACTGAAATAATGCAGGTCTCAATTTACAGAAAATTCCTTTTATTTATCTGCTGCATTAACCCTTGAACTCTTGCCAAAACTATCTATAATTTCTAGTGCCCACTTATCTAAAGAAACAAGAGAAAGGGACAACTGTACTTTTATATTATAGCCACAGTTTGTCTTTAAATATCTTCCACACAGTGTTAAGTCTGTTATAGAAGTTCAATGGAAAAGAACACATAATTTTGCCAAGATGTTGTAATAAAGATTTTTGGCATAGAACCATGTGCATAACAAAGTCATTCTAAACATGTTCAAATATTTTAAGGGAAAAGGTTCATAAAAATCCTCATTGTTTACATTCAAATACTAAAAAAGCAATTTATTTTGGGCTGTCATGAGGCAGAATGTTTTCACTTTTTTATGTCCTTAAAATCTGTTGTGCAACAATTAAACAAACTGAGAGATTGCCAATCACTAGTAAGTATCTTGAGAATTTTTAAACTACTGAAAGAATAAATATTTAGTGATTAAAAGTTAACAGAGGCTGGGGCTGGGGCTGGGACTGGGCTCAGTGGTAGAGCACTGGCTTAGCACGTGTGAGGCACTGGGTTTGATCCTCAGAACCACATAAAAATAAATGAAAAAATAAAGGCTAAAAAAGGCTATAAAATATATTTTAAAAAAAGTTAACAGAAACTCAGGTCTATGTGTATTTGACATACTTTGTATACGATTTTACATTTATTTCTTATCTCTTATGGACCTAAAAGACTGTGTCCTATGCATATTCGGCAGGTTTTCCTACATTCTCAAAACTCTGAAAGAAGTTCCTACGTACATGTTTTTGGACCAAGATGCCAATTCATTTCTGAAATACAGTATAAAACTTCTGTACATGGAAAACATCTGTTAACATGACTGGCAAACAAATCACTCTTTCAAATTCACTTCAACTGCCATTGAAGCTATTTTGGAATTCATAGTTGTTATGGTTTAGATATGAGCTGTCCTGCAAAACTCATATGTGAGACAATGCAAGAAGTTTATAGAGGTGAAATGATTGGGCTATGAGCACCTAAACCTAATCAGTGCATTCATTCACTGACAGGGGTTAACTGGATGGTAACTTAGGCAAGAGGTGGGTCCCTGTGGCCATGGCTTTAGGGTATATATTTAGTCCTTGTAAAGCAGTGCACTCTCTCTCTCTCTGATTCTTGGTGCAATGTCCTGAGCCACTTTACTACACCACACTCTTCTGCCATGATGGTCTGCCTCACCTTGAGCCCCCAAATAAACTTCCTCCTCTAATTGTTCTTGTCAGGTCCTTTAGTCACAGCAATGAAAAAGCTGACTGAAACAATGGTATATAACATAGGCTACAGATTATCATTATTAATTTATGAAGATAAAGTAGCAAAATGAAATTCAACACGTATAAAATTAAAGTTCTTGATATATTATGAAATGTTAATACTGAAAGAGATATTAAAGATATGATTTCCCATCTAATGTAGAAACTCACTGTAATACTCTAAGAAGGTATTACAATTTATTCTTTCAGTAGTTTAAAAATTCTCTTCCCTCTGCTCAAATACGCAAATACTTATACTAAGGTCAAATCTGCCCTCCTGAAGCTAGTTCTTCCAAATGAGGCTTACCAAATATATCTAAGTTGTATTTTATATATTATCTTTTCAGATATTTGAAGATCAATATCTCACTTTTCTTTGCCAGGTTATTATGTGCCCTTCATTTCTCTTCTTAAAGTTTACAAAATATTTACTATTGTGTGTATTGCCTCAGTTTATTGATGTTTCTATTAAACTGTACTGTATGAAATAGACTAAACTATCAACATATACTATAATATAGCAAACCAATATTGGGACTGTTTGTTGTTCTGGTCACTAAATTATTATTTTTTTTGCATCTTTATAACATTGCTTAAATCAAATTCTAGTCAATTCAAATCCATAAGTATTTTTCTTACAAAGTTTTTTAATTTTATCTTATTTTTAAAAAATATTTATTTTTTAGTTGTAGGTGGACAGAATATCTTTATTTTTATGTGGTGCTGAGAATTGAACTCAGTGCCTCACACATGCTAGGTGAGCACGCTACCACTGCGCTATAACCCCAGCCCCACAAAGTTTTTAAACAAGTACAAATGACTGCCAAAACTAGGAAGGATTTCATATTTATTCTTTATTAAATTTTATTTTGCCAAGTTCAGATTTATCTTTAAGCAAGGTCTACTGTTAGCCTGATTATGCTATTAAGTGTGTGTTGGCTCTCTCTTTTCCATATTTAGGTTATCTTTAAATTCAAATTCTTGTGTTTTCATCTAGATTTTGAAGAAAAATGTCAAATGGGACAGGTTTGGCTAACAGTCTTAACAGTGAGTCATTACAGATTTCCCTCCTGGTTAAAAAAAAATCCTACATTTATTAAGGGTATTTATTATGTGGTTACTATTTGTTAAGTGTTCACTATTCTATGTGATTTGCGATAAATCATTTAATTTCACTACAATGCCTACAGGTAAGTATAATTAGTATCACCCCTGTTTTTACAGGTGAGGAATTGAAACTTAAAAGATGATGAAGCTTTCCTAAGGTCAAACAACTAGAAAGTGGGAGAATCTGAATTTGAACCCAGGAAGGCTGGTTTCAGAACCCATACTTAACTTCCCTATATTGCCACTTGTTAAATAATTTATGTGTTCCGAACATCATTATACTGTCAGTCATGAACATACTTACCAAACTACTAAGACCACATTTCTTCAACTTGACCACAACAAAGAACTTAGTTAAATGCTTTATATAGTCTATGGTTGTTCCTAATCTAGTAATCCTATTAAAACAAATTAAGTTATTTTGATGTGATTTGTTATGGTGAACTTATGGTGGCTCCTAGTGATCACTATTTCATTAACTAAGTGCTCACAAACCATCTGTTTAATAATCCTATTTTGCCAGGCACTGACATGGAGCTCATGAATGCTGTCATTTCTGCACTCTGTAGCTTGCTCTGTATCCTTCTGTGAAAACCAGATGCTTGCCATTGCTACAGACTCAATGTTTATATCCCCTTAAACAAACTGGAGTTGAAGTTCTAGCCCCAATGTGATGGTATTAGAAGGTAGGACTTTGAGAGATGATTAGATCATGGTAGCTTTTTTATAAATAATTAATCCCTTTATAAAAGAGGCCCAGAGAACTTGTTTGCTGTTTCCACCATATGAGGTTACAATAAGAAGACAGATGCCTGTGAACCAGGAAGTGGCCCCTTACCAGACATTGAATCTGCTAGCACCCTGATTTTGCTAACCTCCACATGAGGGAGAAATAATTTCTGTGGTTTATAAGCCATTTAGTCTATGGTATTTTTGTTGTTGCTGTCCTAATGAACAAAGACATCCATCTTTTGGCAGTACTCTGGTTCTCCATGATTATCAACAGGGACTCCAGAGTTATTCCTAGATTTCCTCAATGCCATATCATTCAACTGGGGCTGGAGACTAGATTTCATGTAAAATAACTATATTATCTCTCTCATAAAATCAGCTTATCCCCTAAAGCCCCCATTTTGTTAAAGGTAACTATCAACTAATTATAACCATTTAGGAGGAGCAATACCTGAGAGTTTTCTTGATTCTACTGGTTTCTTTTTTTTTTTTTTAATATATTTTTTTTTTAGTTGTAGATGAACACAATATCTTTATTTTTTATTTATTTATTTTTATGTGGTGATGAGGATCGAACCTAGTGCCTCATGCATGCAAAGCAAGCGCTTTACCACTGAGCTACAATCCCAGCCCCTGTACTGGTTTCTTTACTACTCTAATAAGTTCTTTATTTTTCAAAAATGTATTTTTTTTGTACTTTCCTTCCTATTTCCTCAACTGTTGTCCCAAAGCAGATGCTAATCATCCTATATACCTGGACTAGTTCATGAGTTCTTAAAAGGTCTTCTCTCTTCCCTCCTTTCAATCCATCATCTTTCATTCATTAGCAAATATTAACTGAGAGTTGACTATGCTGTGCTAGCTTTTGTAAATGCAATGAGGAAAAATCGACAAGGTCTCTGCTCTCAAAGCTTTAGGTTCAATGAAGGAAATGGAGCAAAATAATCAAATACTAAAAAATGAATAATTAAAAATACCCCCCATAATGTTCTACATATACTTTTCTACTATCTATAATGGCACTTGAACAAAAAGCTGAGGAACACATAGAAGCTAATTAGGTTAGGCAGTTACTTCAGAACAATTTCTATGTATGTAGAAAATGAAACAGTATTCTCACTGTTTCACCTCTCCATTATTTCAACCACCTTCTAGACACTCATACTTAGCAAAACATAACTATCCTACCCCTCAATTATTTGAAAGAACACCTTTTCACATACATTTTTATAGTCACACATATTTTCATGCATTCATTTGCTGTCTGGATTATCCATTTTTAAAAACTAAGAAAAGCTTTTTTTTTTTTTTTAATTTTTTTTAAGTTGTTGACTGACCTTTATTTATTCATTTATTTATATGCGTTGCTGCGGATCGAACCCAGTGCCTCCCACATGCGAGGCAAGCGCTCTACCACTGAGCCACAATCCCAGCCCCAGAAAAGCGTTTTTTTGAAAGCAACAGGCACATCTAGTACTATGTACGCCTTTATAAGGGGTGGTCATCCAATTGCTGGCTGTTAAAATGATAACAATATTTACCTTGGCAAAAAAATTTTTTATAACTACATGGTAGTATAAAAACAGAATTATCTGCAATTATGGGATTTATTTTAATGTGACACTTGGATGACAATAAAGGTGTCTATAGGTAGTTCTTTTGATTTGAAATATTTATTAAACACCAACAGGCCTGGTTTTAGGTGCTGGTGATACAGTAGGAAAGAAAACAAAGTCCTTGTTCTCATGACTTTGATACTGTAGTGGGAAGGGTCAGATAAATATACACAAAAATAAACAAGTAGGATAATTTTACATGATCATAACTGCTAGAAATAAAATAATATAAGGCAATGTGACAGTGTTCCTCAGTAGAAGGGGGTTTCTTTAGCCAAAATGGTCTGGGAAGGTCTTTTTGAGAAACTGTCATCTAAGTCTGACAAAGGAACAGGGAGAATGGAGCAATTGTGCAGGAAAAAAAAATTTCAAACTGAAAACAGTTGAGTGTATATAGCCTTGGATACAGAAAGCAGCTTGATACACTGGAAGGCTAGAATTAAAGTCAGGCCAGATTGAATACGATGATGACAGGAAAGGAGATCAAAGAGACAAGTGGTCAAATCATAAAGAACACTAAAGGCCATAGTGCGACACAGTTTTATTCTACATGCAATGAGAAACAACTGCTGTCCTATTCAAATTATACCATTCACACCGGGGAGACAAATTTGCACTGAACCACTGTATTTTTCTATCCTTTATCTTTGTCATGAGGAGGACATTTTGTAGGAATTAGGGTTATGGTAGGGGTCTTATATTAAAATGGAATTATATAAGGTTAATTGCTATATTTGGGTCTGAAACTATAATTTCATAGCTATTATTAATTATAATGTTAATCTCACTTAGACTAGAATAATAACAAAATTTTATTAGTTCTTAAACTTGCTTTTTAAAAATTCACTCTCCAGAATTATGTTTAGCACACAATTCTTTGGAAAGTATCTTTTATTTTGCTTTTACATGAAATTTAAACACAGACTGAAAATTAAAATTGAGCTAATCATGTCTCCAAGGCTCATTTATTTATGAAACTATTGTGACTAAATTTCAAGACAGAAAAAGAAATGTTGTCCATTACACTAATAGTATTTCAGAGGAACCTGACTTAAATAAAGTGCTTCTTTCCCTCTTTTGGGGGGTCCAGGAAATGAAAGATAGACTAGAGAGTCCAACTAAGTATGCTACAATTATCTCAACTTGATCTTCATCAAACTTCTAAAAGGATGATTCAGCCACCTTGGAAGCAGAGTATCAGCAAGTGGCTAGAACAAGGAGATAGAGGAAATGAGAGAGGCTCCTGTGAACACTTTATACCAATGCTTGCAGCACTTCTGATTTTTAGGGGTGAATACACTCAGGTAAGTGGAAATTATTTTTAACCATTTTCCATCAATCTTCCTCAGGTAGAGATAATTTATAGGACAGATGGCTTGGACTGGGGTTATATCAGGATTTTTGATATGGTGGTATATTTCTAAGAGAGACTACTAGAATGAATGGTTAATTTGTTCAGAAGTATAGTATATGTTACAAACATTCTGCTGCTACTGGCTTGAGCCTTGAAACACCTTTTCTTCACAAAAAATAAAAATGTTGCACTTTAATAGCTCTAAGGAAATTTACTTCTCATTCCGAGAAAATAAAATGCTAAAAAAATTTATAAAACATCACATGATATTTTAAATAAAAAGTCTGAACTAAAATTGGTTTCTACAAAATGGATATAAATGATTTTCTCCTACCAAGTTTAAAACAAAGAACCAGAGTCATAAATAATTCTAGCTTGCCAGAGGCATGGCAATTTCTTCATACTGACTGTCGACTATCTAATTTAATTAGAGGTATTAAACTCCATGCTGAGGTCAACAAGCCTTACTTCCTCCAATATTACACTTCAACCAGTGCTCATTAATGT
The DNA here is from genome assembly GCA_028644305.1 of Xerus rutilus. NCBI lineage: Eukaryota > Metazoa > Chordata > Mammalia > Rodentia > Sciuridae > Xerus > Xerus rutilus. Next base: position 57,060,631 of record CM053401.1, on the reverse strand, counting down.
GTCTACTGAATGGATTAACACACCTGAAGATGTATGTACAAAGGACAGCGGGGACAAGCTAATGATACTCAATTGTTCATTTATAATAGGACACATGTTCTAGGCCCCAACTTATTACCACTAATGTAGAATTTATTAAATTCAGGAGAAAAAATACCAATACAGAAAGTGATTTTTTATTAAGAAGAACTGGTATAAGATAACTGGATTCTATGATTAAGTTTAAATGTTTAACCTATTAAAAAGGAAGTGATAGTATAAGAGAACTAAAATATAAGCCTGTTATGGAGAAAAATCTTACTAGAACTCTGAGAAGCAGATTAAGAGCAGGAATCACAGAGAAAAGGAAAAATCAGTATACAGAAAAAGTTTTTTTTTTGATTTCTATGAAAAGGAGATTCAGACTAGTTATAACAGAATTTTGAGATCTGCTAAATACTCTTTCTATTGGACTTTAAAAATGAACAAACCTTTTAAATTTCTTTATTTAAGCAAAAAAGCTTATCCAGTCTGGGTAATTTTCTTCAATAATAAACAGGTATAATTATTATTTTAACACCTAAAATAATATGCATGCTTGTATTATAAAAAGTTAAAATGTTTCTGGCCTCTTATTAAATGCATGAAATATTATGCCATGTTATAATCTGAGTTTTTCTCTTTACTAAATAATTGGGAAAATATTAACTTTTCATCTGGTATATTATCAAATAATTTTAAATTTAGAATTAAAACAAAACTTTCTAGGGTATGATGTCAGCAAAATGGCAAGCTAGGAAGCTCCAAGCTCTTGTTCCTTCACAGAAACATCAAAAAAACATGATCTCATTTGTATAAAAATCTGAGTCCACCAAAAAACTATTAGACCTAATAATACATATCAACACACAAAAATCAGTTGGATTTGTATATGTGATAGTAACAACCTGCAAAAGAAATTATGAAAACTCTATTTCCATAGCATGAAAAAGAATAGAATAGAATTATTAGGGATAAATTTAACCAAGTAGGCAAAAGACTTAAGCTAAAAAATGTAAAGCATTGCTGAAAGAATTTAAGGTGACATAAATAAAAGGCATTTATTCCATGTGTTCGTGGATTGGAAGACTTTAATACTATGTAAAGTGATACCACAGAATCAATGTAATAATCCCCATCAAAATCTCAACAGTGTTTTGAAAGGGACAAAAATCCATCCTAAAATTTTTATATAGAATCTCAAGAGATCTTGAAGGCTAAAACAATCTTGAAATAGAATAAAGTTGGAGGACTCATATTTCCTGATTTCAAAACTTACTACAATGCTACAGTAATTGAATGGGGACTGGTGTAAGGACAGATGTTTAGACCAATAGATCTGATTTCAGGAGCAACAGATGGTGTTGAGAAAACTTGGTATCCACATGCAAAAGAATGAAGCTGGATTTACATCTCATACCATCTACAAAAAATAGTTCAAAACAGGTCCAAGAACTAAATGGTACGAGCAAAAACTATAAAACTCTTAGAGGAAAACTGAGAGAAAAATCTTCATGAGAGTTGATTTGGCAGTTTTTCTTGGATTAAAACCAAAAGCAGAGGCAACAAAATAAAAATTAAGTTGGATTCCATCAAAATTAAAACTTTTGGGCTGGGACTGTAGCTCAGCGGTAAAGCGCTTGCCTCGCATGCATGAGGCCCTGGGTTCGATCCTCAGCACCACATACAAAGCAATAAAATAAAGACATTTGTGTCCATCTACAACTAAAAAAATATTTAAAAAAAATTAAAAAAAAATTAAAACTTTTGTGCATCAAAGGACACTACCAACTAAGTGAAAAGAACCCACAAATTTGGAGAAAATATTGGTAAATCATATATCTGACAAGTGATTAATAACTAGAATAAAGGACTCCTTCAATGCAACAAAAAATATAAATAACCTATTAAAAATGGGTAAAGGACTAGACATTTCACTGTGGAAGGTATACAAATGGCCATAAGCAAATGAAAAGATGTTAAACATCATTAGGGGATGGGGATATAGCTCATTTGGTAGAGTGCTTGCCTTGCATGTATAAGGGTTCAATTCCCAGCACCACAAAAACAAAGACAAAAAACCCCCCCATTAATCATTGAGGAAATGCAAATCAAAGTCACAATGAAATAACCAGAGCAATTTTTTTAAAAATTGGAAAATAAGAAGTGTTGGTAAAAATGTGGCAAAATTGGAACCTTGTGCATGGCTGAATGGTTGGCAGGGATATAAAATGGTACAGCTGCTATGGAAAACAGTTTCACAGTTATTCAGAAAGGTAAACATATATTTATATATGACTCAGCAATTCTATTCCTATGTGTATAGCCAAAAGAATTGAAAATAAGGATTCAACAGATAATTGTATGCTGATGTTCAATGCAGTATTATTCCCAATAGCCAAAAGGTGGAAACAACCCAGGTCCATTAACAAATAGATAAACAAAGTGTGGTATATGCATACAATGGATTACTATTTTGCCATATAAAGGAATGGAATTCTTACATATGATATAACATGGATAAAACCTTGAAAACATCATGCTGTTAATGTTTATAATCTAGTGTACAATTAATTGGTAAGGATGTGGACAAAAGAAAATCCTGGTAAATAGTTGGTGGGAATGTAAACTAGTATATCCATTATGGAAAACAGTATGAAAGTTCTTCAAAAAACTAAAAATAGAACCATATAATCTGTTAATATCACTATTGGGAAAATTTTAAAAAATACTTTGAACCAAATGAAAATGAAAAAGTTACAGAAAGGGGCAGTGATGGTGATTACAAAGCACTATGAATTTACTTGGAGCCAGTGAATTAGTTTAAAATGTTTTTAAAAACTGGTTTAAAATGAGCTGGTGCAGTGGCACACATCTGTAATCCTACTGACTCAGGAGGCTAAGGCTCTTAGGAGGATTGTAAATTTGAGACCAGACTTGCCAACTCAGCAAGACCCTGTGTTAAAATGAAAAGAAATAAAATAAAAAGGCCTGGGATATTGTTCAGTGGTAAGAGTAACTGCCTTAAATCTCCAGTATCACAAATGAATGAATGAATGAATAAACAAACGAACAGTTTAGAATAAGCTGGTCATGGTGGTGCACACCTGCAGTCTAGTTACTTGGGAGGCTGAGGCAGGCTGATTTAAAGGAAGTGAAATCATTATGTCAAAGAAATATATGCACCCGTTTACTGAACCATTATTCACAATAGTCAAGATATAGAATCAATCTAAGTGTCTGTCTATGGATGAATGAATGAAGAAAATGTGGTATATATACACAGTGGAATATTATTCAGCTTAAAAATGAAGGGAATTCTGTTATTTGTAACAAAATGAATGAACCTGAGGGACATTAAGCCAGGCACAGAAAGACAAATACAATGTGATCTTACTTTTTTTTTTTTTGAATCTAAAAATGTCAAAGAACTAGCCAAGAGCAATCAGACAAGAAAAAGAAATCAAAGGAATCCAAACCTTTGAAAAGGAAAAAAGTAAAATTATCTCTATTTGCAGATGGCATGATTGTATATGTAGAAAACCCCAGAGATTCCACACAAAAAAATGAACTAATAAATGAATGCAGTAAAGTTGCAGGATGCAAAATCAAGAAACAAAAATCAGCAGCATTTTTATATGTGTCAATGACCTAAGAAATCAAGAAAAGAATCCCATTTCTGGTAAGACAACACCCCCCCCCCCAAAAAAAAGCCCCCCCCCAAATGAATACTTAGGAATAAATTTAACTAAAGAGGTGAATGATGTGAAAACTGAGAACCATAAAACATTGTAAGGGTTGGGGTTGAGGCTCAGTGGCAGAGTGCATGTGTGAGGCACTGGGTTCAATCCTCAGCACTGCACATAAATAAATAAAATAAAGGTCCATTGACAACTAAAAAAAATTTTTAAAAATTGATAAAAGGAATTGAAGACAGGGGCTGGAATGTGGCTCAGTGGTAGAGCACTTGCCTAGCATGCATGAGGCAATGGGTTTGACTCTCAGTACCACATATAAACAAACTAACAAATAAATAAATAAATAAAGGTCCATTGACAACTAAAAAATACTAAAAAAAAAAGGAATTGAAGATACAAATAAATGGAAAGATAGCCTGTGTTTATGGACTGACAGAATATTGTTAAAATATCAATTCTACCCAAAGCAATATACAGATTTAACACAATCTCTACCAAAATTCCAATGGTATTCTTCACAAAAATAGAAAAACAATCTTTAAATTTGTATGGAACCACAAGAAATCCCAAATAGCCAAAGCAATAATGGGAAAGAAAAACAAAGTTGAAGGTGTCATACTCCATGATTTAAAATTATATTAATAACCTGCAGTAATTCTGATGACACACAGAAAATCCAAACTTGAAATCCGTTTTTCCCCATACACTCATTCAACAGAGGATGATAATGGCTTCTGACACCATGTATGTAAGGGAACCAAGAAAGCAATTTTACAAAAGCAGACACCTATTGGGTATTCTCTAATCCAGTTCTACCTGGGGATAACATTAGATCCCTCAGGTTGAGAGCTCAGTCTCCAAAACTGCCACCTCCTCTTCAAATGCCAATCAGAAGTCCCAGGGTATTCTACCTGTGCTTCTGAATGACTGGCTAAAAACTGGGGTTCCCAAACCTCCTTCTTTGGTTTGATAAATTTGCTTGAATGGCTCACAGAACTCAGAGAAATATGTTTGCTGCTTTACTACATGGGAAATTATGAAGGTGCAGAGTTTCCGTGACATCTCTGGGCATGACACCCTCCGGGAAGCTTCACGTGTTCAGCTATCTAGAAACTCTTCAAACCTTGTCCTGTTGGGTATTTATGGAAATTTCATTGCATAGGCACGATTGAAGCATTGTAGAAATGTGACTGGACAGAGTCTGAACTAATGCTAATGGGCTAAGTGAGAAAATCCAGCAAGGCCTGACTGTCTGGATTCTTCCTGGCTTCTTTGTTCCTTCCTTGTGGGCATGGGGCAAGATGGATTCTTTCTGAAATGGAGGTCTTATGATTTACTCTCAGGCAAAGTATGTTAAAACGTTTCCTTATGGCAGACTCCAAGACAGAAAAGCCAGAGATTAGTTTCCATGACCTGCCTTGGTAAACAGAAATTCCAGTGCCCACATCCTGTCATGGAGAGAAAAAGGAAAGTGAAAGGAGGTCAGAAGGTAGGTGTGTGTGTGTGTGTGTGTGTGTGTATGTGTGTGTGTGTGAGAGAGAGAGAGAGAGGGAGAGAAAGAGAGAGAGGGCGGGCAGGGGAGAGAGACTGATTTAGCTTTTTGAGACCTGCTTCTGAGGTCTAAAGTACTCCAACAGTATAAAAGACATACTTGTTCTATCCATTTAGGAAATAATGAGGTGCTATGGGAGCTAGCCAAAAATCATACATAATATCACAGTAATCAAAACAGGATGGTAGTGACATAAAAACAGAAACACAGGACAATGGAATAGAATAGAGTCCAGAAATAAATACAAACATTTATGGTCAAACTGATTTTTGACAAGGGTGTAAGAATATATAGGGGAAAGAAGAATCTTCAAAATATGGTACTGCAAAAACTAGATTTCCACATGCAAAAGAATGAAATCAGATATTTATTTTATGCCACACACAAAAATCAGCTCAAAACAGAACCCACCCTCTCCACCCCACTTAAATGTAAGATCTGAAACCACAAAACAACTAGAAGAAATCATAGGGCAATGATTTTCTGGATATCACAGTAAAAGTCTAGGCTACAAAAGCAAAAATAAATAAATGGAACTATGTCAAACTATAAGGCTTCTGCAGAGTAAAAGAAACAATTAATGAACTGAAAAGGCAAGGCATAGAATAGGAAAAAGACTTTGCAAACCACATATCTGATAAGGAGTTAATATCCAAAATTTATAAAGAATTCTTATAACTCAATAGTGCTAGAAGAAGTAACTCCCTTAAAAAATGGGCAAAGGACATGAACATATATTTTTCTGAAGAATAGCCTACTGTTAATATGAAAAGGTGGTCAACATCACTAATTATCAGGAAACACAAAATCACTATGAAATTTGTTAAAATGTCTATTAAAAAGAAGATAAGAGATGATAAATGTTGGTGATAAAGTAGAGGAAAGGGATCCCTTGTATACTGTTGAGGAGAATTTAGATTGGTGTAGCCATTGTGGGAAACAGTATGGAGGTTCCTAAATATGTTAGCAATAGAACTACTGCATGACACAGCAATCCCTCCCCTGGGATAAAAATAATTACCTCATAAAGATATCTGCACTCCAAAGATTTGAAAGTCACCTCAGTATCCATTCATGAATGAATAAAGAAAATGTATGTTTGTGTATGTATATGTATGTAATGGAAATTATTCAGTCTTTAAAAAGGAAAAAAAAAAGAGACTCTGCCTTTCACTGCAATATGGAAGGATCTTGAGGATATTATGCTAAGAGAAATAAGCCAAAGAAAAACACTATATGATCTCATTTGTATGTGGAATACATATGTGTGTTTGCATACAAAGAATAATATCATGGCTAAAGCAGGTAAGGAGAGGAAATTGAGAGATGTAGGTTAAAGAATTCAAAATAGAGCTGGGCGCGGTGGCACAAGCCTGTAATCCCAGCACTTAGGGAGGCTGAGACAGGAGAATTGCGAGTTCAAAGCCAGCCTCAGCAAGGGCGAGGCGCTAAGCAACTCAGTGAGACCCTGTCTCTACATAAAACACAAAATAGGGCTGGGGATGTGGCTCAGTGGTCAAGTACCCCTGAGTTCAATCTCCAGTACCAAAAAAAAAAAAAAAAGAATTCAAAATAGTGGATATGTAGGATGAACAAGTCTAGAGATCTAACTAATGAACAGGAGGACCATAGTTTAATAAACTCATATGGTATTTGAGATTTTTGTTTAATAATAGATTTTAGCTGCATTTTTCTATCACAACAAAGTAACTGTGAGATGATGAATATGTTAATTTGCTTCACCACAGTAATCACTTTACTATCTATATGTATCCTATAACATGCTGTAAATTTCAAATATAAATCACAAAATTTTTAAAAAGAAGATTATACTTTTAAATCACAAAATCCTTAAACAATCATTGTTCTTTAAGGAAAATTCACTTTACTCTACAATAATCCTGTTTTTGAAGACAATGGGTATAGAGATACTATACTGAGAAATAGTGCTTGATCTCTTGGATTATTTATACATTTTATGTATTTTACATATTTTCTTTATTACTAGATTTTAACTGTAACATACTTTTTTCTCAGCACTTACTTTTTTGGTCAAAGAATCATCAGAATCAGAAGGCATTCTTGTCGATACATGAAATATTACTTCTACCGTAGAGGTAGCAAAATATGGAGTGGTCAATCCAGTGCTTTTGTTTTTTTGTAGTCCTCCCATAAAACCACAATGATTTGTAAGATTTACCTAGAAACAATGAGGCAAATAAAATGAATCAACTAAATACAGTTCAAAAATACCACTGAAAATGATTTACTTTACACAAACAAAGGGAACAAAATCTTTTACGTGTTATCAATAAGTACTAAATCTAGAATTGTAGTCAGTCCTCTATATGTGCAGCTTCCATGTATACAGATTTAACCAACTATGCACTGAAAATATTCAGAAGAAATTTTGTCTGTACTGAACAGGTACAGACTTCTTGTCATTATTCCCTAAACAATACAGTATAACAACTATTTATATAACATTTACATTCTATTAGGTATTATAGTTAATCTAGAGATGTTTTAAAGTATACAAAAGGATGTACATTATGCAAACACTATATGCTATTGTATATAAGGGACTTGAGCATTCACAGATTTTGGTATCCAAAGGGGGTCCTGGAACCCCCTGAATCTGCCATGGATACTGAGGTACCACTATATCAGGTAAAGCCAATCTGTTCAAGATTATTCTATATTTTTTCTCAAGTATGAGGATACCTAATTAGTAGGAGTTAATTAGGAAAGAAATTAACTGCTGTGCACTATGCATCGTTTGTTAGGTAACTAAGTGCTAATAGTAAATTATAAAGACTGAGGGGAAAACCAAGTTCAGAGAATAAAAATCAAATCTGGAAATGATTTGAAGAAAAGTTAAAATAGTAATGTTAATTTGAAAGAATGATTAATTAGGTGTATCATATTTACTCATAAAACTGGCCTCCTAGTTTTTAAAAACTTACCATTGTCCACATTAAAAATTCAACAATGCAGAACTATATACTTCAATTATATTTAAAAATCTACAAGTTAACTTTAAAAATTTTATCTCCTGACTATACACATTAATATCAGGGTCATTGCATTGGGTTGTATTTCCTTGACTTGTGTGATATAAAGAAACCAGGAAATTGTGGTCACTGGAGAAAATTAGAGAAATACAGCAAAGAAAAAAGAAAACTTAAAAATAATTTGTGTCTTTTCACTAGAGAAAACCACTTATGAATATACATTTTTTAAAATATTTTTTTAGTTGTTGATGGATCTTTATTCTATTCATTTATTATTTGTATGTGGTGCTTAGGATTGAACCCATTGCCTCACATATGCTAGGCAAGCGCTCTACCACTGAGCTACAGCCCCAGCCCTGAATATACATTTTAAAAAAATATTTTTTAGTTGCCAATGGACCTTTATTTTATTTACTTATATGCAGTGCTGAGAATGGAACCCAGTGCCTCACACATACTACGCAAGCACTCTACCACTGAGTCACAAGTCTAGCCCCTATGCTTATACTTTTAAATAAAATTAGAATATCTGATACAATGAAGAATTACAAAAATAAATTCCTCTACTATGTGAACTACACATGTCTCAATATCAATATTAGTTACTAACTGATGAACATATGAAAGATCTGTTTTGATGCCATTACTATAAGATCACCTCAATCTCCTAGAATTATTTTTAAAATTTAGTTTTGACTCACTAGTATATTACCAAAAACTCAAAAGCATAAAAAGGTATACCAAAATATTTTCTATATCTTCCTCTACCACTACTCAATTCCCCTCTCAGAAAAAAATTTATTTTTCCAACACCATTTTCTGCATATATAATTAAATGTGTGTGTATGCTGGTGTGTATACATACACCAAGCATGGATATACAATGTTCTGTACCTTGCTTTTTGTATTTAAAATATATTGAAAAATATTCCTCTACAAAGAGCTTCATCATTTTTTAAAAAATTTTGTTTTCATGGTTTCATAGAAGTTCACTGGATTGATGTATAATAATGTAACTAGTTTCCTACTTTAAGGATATTTAGGTTGTTTCCAATCTTGCTATAAGTCAATGCTTCAGTAAATAACACTGAGCATCTATCATGTCCTATTTGTGGAAACAGATCTGTGGACAGATAAGTCAAAGACATGTGCACTTCTAATTTTTGAAACACACTACCAAACTACCTTCCTTGGAGGCACTAACAATATATGTGAATGCCTGTTTCCCTTGTACCCTCTCAAATATAGTAATATATCAAACTTTGATCTCTCTTAATCTGATAGGTGAAAAATGGTAGCTCAGTATAGTTTTTTTTTTTAAGTGAGAAAGTGACCTATTTTCAAGTCAATTATCTGATTATATACAGAAGATAAAAGAAAGTCTCAATTTAGTGTTCCTTTGCTGTAAACACTTTTGTAACATTTGCTAGTCTGTTTATAAGTTAAATACTTGGAGATCATTGCAGATACTGACACTAATATGATTAAGAGATGGAAAATTAATACTACCACAAGGATCTCCCATGTTGCCCTGTTACGTGAGCCACATCTTCTACCCCTCTCACCACCACTCTTCCTTAACAACTCCAAGAAATCACTCATTTGTTTTCCTATAACTGTCATTTCAATACTGTTGGAATCATATAGTATGTAACCTAAGTATTGGAGATTTTCCCATTATTTTTTTGTTAATGAATTCAGGTTTGACTCCATTGTGGAGGGAGAGCATACTGCATGATTTCAATGCTCATGAATTTGTTTTTTCATAGGCTAGGAAATTGTCTATCTTGGTATATGTCCTATGGGCACTTGAAAAGAATGTGAGTCATTGAGTTGTTGGGTGAAAAGCTCTATAATTGCAGAGTACATCCTGATGGCTGATGCGTTGAATTCTTCTATGCACTTGCTCATTTTCTGTCAAGTTCTCTCAATTGCTGAGAAGAGGAATAGTCTTTAGCTATAATTATGGATTTGTCTACTCTTCAGCTTCTGCTTCACATCTTTTACAGCTCTGTTGTTTGATGCATATACACTTAGGATTGCTATATCTTCTTCGTGGACTGATCCTTGTATAAATTATATAATGTCCCTCTGCCTCTGGTAATTTTCTTTGCTCTAAAATTTACCTCTTCTAGTACTGATATAGCAAATCTAACTTTCCTTTGATTATATAAGCTTCCCCATCCTCTTACTGTCTGCCAAATTATACTATTACATTGGAAGTTTCTTTTAGATAACACATAGGTGAGTCATGCTTTTTAATCCATGCTGCCAATCTTTGTCTTTTGTGCATTTACACCATTTATATTTCATATAATTAGTGATAGAGGAGGGCTTATGTCTGCTATTATTATTGTTTGTTTTTTGGTTTTTGTTTTATTTTTCCTGACTCCTATGGGTTACTTAAACATTTTCTAAAATTCTATTTTTATTTACCTATCACTTTTTTTGGAGTATTCTTTTTTTTTTAATATTTTTTTAGTTGTAGATGAACACAATGTCTTTATTTTATTGCTTTTGTATGTGGTGCTGAGGATCGAACCCAGGGCCTCGCGCATGCGAGGCGGGCACTCTACCGCTGAGCTACAATCCCAGGCCCTGGAGTATTCTTTTTTGAATACTATTTAGTGGTTGCTCTAGGTATTTTATATATATATATATGAATTATCACAGTCTATCAGTATACCTACTCGAGTATAGTAACCCTACTTTATGTCCCTTTTACCTTCCCTACTGTTTATAATTGTCATAAATATTTCCTCTCTATATATTTAGAAATACATCAGATTGTGTTATAATTTTTTGATTCTACTGTCAAACATAATTAAGAAAACTTCAAGGAAGAAGGAAAGCATAATATATTTACCCTTAATTTTTCTTATCATGCTCTCTCTTCCTTTATCACTCCCTTTCTGTTAACAGAACTCATTTCAATGATTCTTTTAGGGTAAAACTTATTGGTAACAAGTTCTCTAAATTTTCTTTCATCTGAGAATGTTTTTTCCCAAAGGATATTTTTGCTATTTATAATCTGAGTTGACATTTTTCTTTCAGCACTTGAAAAATATTATGTGACTTCCTAGTGCCCTGATTCTAATGAGAAATTTGCTATCGTTCTAGTTATTTCTCCACTTAAAAAGGTATGTTTTTCCTGGCTCAAGATTTTTGGTTTTGTTTTTAGTTTTTATAATGAAAAGTCTTACTATGGATTTCTTTTGGTTTATTCTATTTGGGTTTCACCCAGTTCTTGAATCTATAATTTAGGTTTCTTGTAAAATCTGGGAAGTTTTCAGCCATTACTTATTTCATTTCTTCAAGCACTTTTTCAGACCCAACCTCTCTTTTCTTCTGGGACTTGGAGTATAAGAATGTTAGATCTTTTGGTACAGTCCCACAGGTCCCTGTGCCTGTTCATTGTTTTTAAGTCTGTTTTCTCTCTGATGTTCAGGTTGATTTCTACTATTTTATTATCTTCCAGTTTACTGATTCTTCTGCACCCCCATTCCCATTCTACTCTGTTGCTAGGCCCAGCTACTGAACTTTCTATTTCAATTATTACTCATTCAGTTATTACTCCATTCACTTGGTTGTTCTTTGTATTTCCTAGTTCTCTGTTGATATTTTCTATTTTTCTTTTGTTTGAACTGTACCCCTAATTGTTCAAGGAAGCATTTCTACATAACTGCTTAAAAATCTTTGTTATCTTGGTGTGGTCATGTATTGATTTCTTAAATTTTGTTTGAGATTTTCCTGGTTCTTTGTATACTGAGTAATTTTGAATAAAAATGGGATAATTTCACTTTATGAGACTCTGAAGTCTTAAAATGTCTTAGCTGGTAGTTTCCCAACACTGCTCCAGCAGGGAAAAGAGTGGGGAAAAGGGACAAGGTGCTGCCTCATTATTGCCAGGTAAAGGTAGGAATATAGGTTTCCACAAAACCTCCACTGATACCTGCAAAGGGGGAGAGAGCCTCATTACTGCTAGGTAGAGGAAGGCGTTCTGGCTTCTTATGTGAAGTTCACTGACACAGTGGTAGGGTGGCCTCATTACTACTAGGTGATAGAGAAAGTCTTAACTCTCCACTAGGCCTCCTCTAACACTATCCCAGTGAACAGGGTAGGAGTGTCTCATTACTGCTGGTTGGGAATAGAATTCCAGGTTTCCTAGCTGGGCATGGTGGCGCATATCTGTAATCCCAGTGGCTTGGGAGGCTGAGGCAGGAGGATTGTGAGTTCAAAGCCAGCCTCAGCAATGTAGCAAGGCCCTAAGCAACTCAGTGAGATCCTGTCTCTAAATAAAATACAAAGAAAGGGCTGGGATGTGGCCTAGGGGTTGAATGACCCTGGGTTCAATTCCAAGTACCAAAAAAAAAAAAAAAGGGAATTCCAGGTTTCCTATGTAGTTTCACTAACACTGACGTGTGGGGTATACATGAGGGCTCATTATCAACTGGTGGAGATGAAAGTGTTGCCTTTCTTTTTGGCCTTCTCTGACATTTTCCCAGTATAGTGCTGGGGCCACCTCATTATTGCCTCATGAAGGCGGAAATCTAGACTCTTCATTTGGCATTTGTTGTAAGGGGTGGGGATGAAGTCAAGGTATTTTCTGTAGTATTTTGCTAAAGTAGATCAGTTACTTTCTAAATTATTTTAAATATGTGCCTTTTAGCTAGGTTGCACCTTTAGCTTTTGAAAGGTTTTTTTGGTGGCGGGGTACTGGGGATTGAACTCAGGGGCACTCAACCACTGAGCCACATCCCCAGCCATATTTTGTATTTTATTTACAGACAGGATCTCACTGAGTTGCTTAGTGCCTCGCCATTGCTGAGGCTGGCTTTGAACTTACAATCCTCCTGCCTCAGCCTCCCAAGCCACTGGGCTGCCACCACGCCCAGCTTCTAATGATGTTTTTCAGTTACCAAAATGTTTTCAGTTCAGAAACCCAGAAAATTTACCATTATGCATTCTTTAGTCCCAAAGTCCCTAGCTGTTCTGCCTTCTTTCTACCTTTCAATCTTATATTAGTTTTGTAAGTAATATCGAGGGTTTTTATTGTGCTCAGCATGAAGAATAGGAATAGTCCGTCTGTTCAAATATTCTAAAAGAAAACATCTTTCTGTACAAATATGATGGGATTTTAATGCATTCATAGGCAAGTGCAATGTACAGATATATCTATTGTGGATATCACATATAAATGGATCACAATAAGGAGTCTTGGTGACTGTTGTTTTCACTTAGAATTATGTTTCTAAGGGACATTCTTGTTGTAGCACTTATCAGTATACATTTCTTTTATGGCCGATTAATACCTTGTGTGGATATATCACATATAATTTGTCCATTCATTCCCTGAAGGACATATGGGCAGCTTTCACTATTGTGTTATTATGAATAATCTGCTATAAACATATATGTACAGGTTTACATGCAGACTTGTGCTTTTATTTCTCCTCATACATATCTAGAACTGTTTAGTTATATGGCATCTCTACGTTTAATCATTTGATGAGCTGCCAGAATGTTTTCCACAAGGTTACATCATTTTACATCCCTTCTTACAGTGTATGAGAGTTCAGATTGTTCAAATACTACCAAAGCTATTTTTGATCCTAGCTACCTTGAAGGGTGTGAAATGATATATCACTGTGGTTTTTTAATTTTTTAAAGTTGTTGATGGACATTTACTTTATTTATTTATATGGGGTGTTGAGAATTGAACCCAGTGCCTCACACAAGCTAGGCAAGTGCTCTACCACTGAGCTACAATCCCAGCCCCCACACTGTAGTTTTCACATGCATTTTTCTGATAGCCAATAATGTTGAGCATCTTTTCACATGTTCTTTGGAGAAAGGTCTATTTTGGTCCTTTGATAATTTTTAAATTGTCTTCTAATTTTTTACTTATATGAGTTTTTTATATTCTAGACACAAATATCTTATCAGATACATTATTATAATTATTTTCTCCAATTTTGTTGGCTGTCTTTTCACTCTGTTGATGGTGTTCCTTGAAGCACAAAAGTTTTAATTTTGATGGTCTTATTATCTGATTTTATTTTTGTACCAGGAATTGATTCCAAGAGCACTTTACTACTGAGCCATATTCTCAGCTCTTTTTAATTTTGAGATAGAGTCTTGCTAAGTTGCTTAGGGCATTGTAAAATCACTGAGGCTAACCTTGAATTTGTGATCCCCCTGTGTCAGTCTCCCTAGTTGCTAGGAATTACAGGCATATGCTGCCATACCCAGATTATCTAATTTTTCCTTTGTTGCGCATGCTTTTAGTATGATATCTTATAGTATCTTTTAGTATGATACTTTTAGGTCTGATCCATTTTGAGTCAATTTTTATATCTGGTGTGAGGTAAGTTCCAACTTCATTCTTTTTGCATAATCCATCCAGTTGTTCAGCACCATTTGTTGATAAGACTCTCCTCTGGATGGTCTTGGCATCCACATCTATAAATAAGTGGTTTGGTTTCTGGACTCTGAATTCTATTCCACTGATCTATATGTCTACCTTCATGTTAGAACCATATCACACTATCTTGATTTGCTTTGCTTGGTAGCAAGTTTTGAAATCAAAAAGTGAGTCCCACAAATTTGTTCTTTTCATGTCTCCCTCACTTTTACTAATATTTTCATGGAATTTTATACAGAGAATCTATTTATAATATTTTTTATACTTTTTAAAGAATTTTCAGATACATCATCTCTACTGAACTTTACCTCATCTCCATTGGGTAGGAGAATATTATTACCTGTGGTAAATGCAAAGAGGCCTACAGAGCTTAAGTAAAATAGCAGATCAGCCATAAAAGTATATACTAAACACTGAAGACACTTATCATATGCTGAGAAAAACAGTGGGATTAAAAAAAAAAAATCAGTGAGATGAAATGTCCTTTAGATTATAGTCAAATTATTAAATTGACAACTATAATAAAATTTTCATCACAAATTTAAATGACTGCCAAAGATAACTTACAGTGTACCTCATGTTTTGCATATATGTACCTCAAATATATTTTTGTCAAAAATTTGAAGTTACAGATTTGGCTGATTCAATATACATAAGATGTCTGCTTTTAGCTTAATAGTAAAATCAACCATCTTCTGTTAGAACATGTTTGGTGCTTCATTTTTAATTCAAATAAGAATATCACAAACCTCTATGAAAAATACCTACCTTCTGAGTTATAACCCTAAAATATACAGATGTGACACAGGAACCTTTAGTTGGTTCCCAGGACAACATAAGTGCAACACCTTTTAATATTTCTTGCTTTGCTCTAAGAGATTCTCATTTAGGAGAACACCTTCTTGAACTGGTGCCAAACCTCTCTGGGACAAAGTAGGATTTGGTGTGGTTGAATAGTGTGCCTTCTTTTACAAAGTAGAACAACAGAAAAAAAGAGAGGCAAGAGAGTACAGAAAAGTCCTCTGGCATCAGTTATTAATAAGTTGAGGATATGGAAATTAATTTCCTTGAAATTAAGCTTACACATATGCCCATGGAAAGGCTTTATACAGACTGAAGTCTTAGTTTGAAGATCACCAATCTAGTAGTCATTGTTGTAAGGAAAATCTAGATCTTCTAAACCTATGAATTCAGTACTCTGACAAAATATTGTCTCAGAAAAATACTATTCTTTCAAAGTTCCAATTGCTATCATATTTGCAGATGAGATGTAAGCCAGAAACAATAATAAACCCATCATTAAGTTGTTGTGTCTCCTAAAATAATGACTCTAAAATATGCTGAAAAGAAAAAGAAAAATAATCCTCTGCTTCCAAATAGCCATGGGTTCTACACCTGTGAATCAAACAACAGATGGAAAATATTAAAAAAAAAAAAAAACAATTGTATTTGTACTGAACACATTCGGGCTTTTTTTCCTTGTCAAAATTTCTTAACACATCAGGGCTGGAATTGTGGCTAAGTAGTAGAGTGTTTGCCTAGCACATGTGAGGCACTGTGTTCAATCCTCAGCACCACATAAAAATAAATAAAACAAAGGTATTGTGTTTGTCCATCTATAACTAAAAATATTTTTTAAAAATTTCTTAATGTCATAACTATTTATATAAAATATATGTTGTATCAGGTATTATGAGTAGTCTAAAGATGAATTAATGTATACAGGAGCATATGTGCAAATGCACATACTCCAATGTTTGATATAAAAGACTTGAGCATTTTTGGATTTTGGTATCCACAGGGGGTGGGAACCAATGTCCCAAGGATAACAAGGGATGACTATAAAATATTTGGTATAATTAAAAAAAATACCTCCCAACCAAGACCAGCTACAAAATCTTCATATGCTTGACTTCCTCCTGTATTGGTGAGAATGGAATGTTTATCTTCTTGTCCTTCAGCAACATAAAATACTGCAATCTTGTGTGTCTCTCGGCTGTAAAGCAGATGATTACACCATTCAATCATTCATTTTTTCATTCATTCATCCAATAATTAAGTTCTATGTACAAAGTAAATGACAATAAGAAATGAAAAAAGACTCAGATCTTATAGTCTACAGTAGAATACAAATAATTACAATATAAGCAATACATCATAAAAGTGACAAAATGGCCTCGGGAATAGAAAATATGCATGATTACTTCTGACTGGAGAAACAGCAACTTCTAAGGGAGAAGGGTAATATTGAATTAGGTAAAAGTTAGAAAGATTGATAAATGAAGAAAAAGAGTATAAGGAAGGACAGATAAATGTGAATGCAATAAGCATGTGAAGAGTTGTCTGTTGTATAATATTGCTGAATCCCAGAACTAAAAGGATTATGTTTTAGAACTAGTAGGAATACAAAGATGAGCGAGAAATCATTGATTCGTTCAGAGTACTTACAATACAAAACAAACATATATAAATATAAAACTGTGTGGGATAATTTCCAAGTCCTTTTGCATTTTTAGTTCTCTATAAATTTCAAAGTATTCATAAGAGCAAATTTCTTATCAGAAATTTGTTTTTCCAAGCCAAGTAGGGTACACTATATTTTGTCAATGGTTGATTTTTCAAAGCATGGGTTGACAACTTTTATTATCGGAAAGTAAAGTTTTCATTACTATACCATGAAGGAATTACCAAAAAAAGACAACAACAAAAAACACAGAACAAACTATAACCAATAAGTAAGTAAGAATTGAAGTCAAGGGGCTGGGATTATGGCGCAGTGGTAGCGTGCTCGCCTAGCACGCATAAGGCACTGGGTTCGATCCTCAGCACCACATAAAAATAAAATAAAGATATTCTGTCACCTACAACTAAAAAATAAACATTTTAAAAAAAAAAGAATTGAAGTCAAGGTAGGTGCAATGGAGCATACTGAAATTTCAGCTACTAGGGAAGCGGAGGCAGGAAGATCAAAAGTTTGAAGCCAGTGAGATCCAGTTCCAATGTAAAAAAAATACAAAGGGCTAGGAAGGTAGAGCAGTGGTGTGCTTGCCCAGCATACACAAAGTTCTGGGTTCAATCCCTAGTACTGGGGGAAAAAAAGTTATTTTAACAGTTTAGTCTGACAACCAGATTCTGCCATGCATCTTGAGGAAGTTCCTAATCATGATTGAGGGTTTCAATATCAGCAACAAAGAGGTTTCAATGCTTTCAATAATGGCAGTATTTTACTTAAGCTGGTAAATACAAAGACAAACTTTCAGTATGGCCAATGTATCATTAGGATTAGCAGTAAAATATAATTTGGCAAAGCAAGGGACCTCCCCAAACCATAGAATATAGATCTAGGTGGTCACTTTTCCAAGTAAACCACAATTTAACTAGTGACAATGATGCTTTAAAAATTGCTCAGTCTTTGGATTGTCCTAAAGGCACAGAGCAAATGGGGAAATATTAATTGAAGAAAACATATTAAATCTTGGGAGGAACAGTTTTTGACATATGAGCCACAACTTGTTCCCTTACCCCACCCCTTCAGTTCCATATTAGAAGTTTTGACCTAGGCACTCTACTTAGGTCTAGAAGAGATTTCCTCTGTCCTCCAGATCCCAGTCTGGGGCTATGGTTTTACCATGGAAAATGCAGGTTCCTAGTGGTTCTCATCTTTGCCTACCTCTGTGTTACAGAGGCTCTATAGTAGACAGGAGTGGATGAGAGAGGACCACATACATTGTCCTTTCCTCATTCAGCTCCTTTTCTTAGAACAGAAGCTTTGGATGCTGCAGGTTGAAGGTCCTAACATTCTCCATTCCAGCTTGTTAGGTTCATGTGTAGATTTTGCTAGGAAGAATAAGTTAAGAAGAACGGTGACTGCCAAACTCTGCCCAAGATCCCAATTATAGAATAAAGGTGTCACTCCAGGAAAAGCCAGTTGCTAGCCTTGGCTCAGGTGTGATGGAAGACAGGTACCTAGGATAAAAGGCAGGTCATAAGGGCAAAGTAGTTCTGCCTGAAAGGAATAACTTTCTGGAACAGAGCTTGGAATAAAGCAATAAAGAGAAGCTGGCAGCTTGATGACAAGAGCAAAATAGCAAAGCAGCCAGAAGTTTAATAAAGAAAAAGAACAAAAGACACAGCAAAGAAGAGCTCTTCTGGGATTAATTCTGAAGGTCAAAACCTTGTGCTTAGGTACCATACTGTGTCCAATCAGAAGCAATTAAGAGTAAGGTGTATATCATTTCCAAAGTGACACAGAAACCTATCAACATAGGAAAAGCCTCAATGGCACTGAGTAATACTCTCCGGGTGGAAGCCTAGGAAGGTGAAGACTTAAAAATAACATCTGGTCATGCTTGGTAGTCTGGAAGTCTGTATGCAAGGACCAACACTATACTCTTTTGGAATAATTAGTGAACCTTCATGCTATTAGTATTTAGGTGAAGGTGGGACAAACAATGAAAATGCTCTGAATTATGATAGAAGCCTCTAAGCCACACACATCCAACGGTATATAAAAAAAATCTAGCTGGTTAAGCACAAACTTTGATTAATAAGTAGATAATATAAGTCCAGGGAAGATCCTTGAGAGGGTAAAACAAAATGGTAAAATAATTAAGAAAAAAATCTGAACAGGGAGATCTGAGGCTGCACACTTTTGGTAAACCAAATGACTAAAAAACAAACAGGTGTTTCCAGGCAACCAACTACCACCAATATTACTTTTGATTCAAAGACATACAGTTTAAAGTATAGGGATGAAGAAAGGTAACATGCACATAGTAACCTAGAGAACCAGACTGGCTCTACTAATATCAGACTAATGCATGAAAATCAAAACAACAGAGAAAAATCAGTGAAACCAAAATTTTCTTTAAGATCATCAATAAATGACAATCTTTAGCTATATAAGAAAAAAAAAGACTTTACTAAAATCAGGAATGAAAGAAGGGACATCACTACATTACAGAAATAAACAGGGTAAGGGAATACCATAAACAACTGTGTGTGAACAAATTAGATGTTAGATTAAGTGGACAATTTCCTAGAAAAACACAAATTACTAAAACTGACCTGAAGAACAAAATGAATATCTGGATAGATATAACAAGTAAAGATTCGGAGTTAAACATCTGATTGGAAAGGAACAAAATATCCCCATTTGCAAATGACATGATTTTATATATAGGAAATTTTAAAGAATTTACTAGAAAGATGTTCAAGCTAATAATGAGTTCAGCAAGGTTGGAAGATACAAGATCCATATACAAAAATCTATCACATTTCTGTATACTAGCAATGAATAATCCAAAAAGAAAAAACTCCTTATAACATCAAAATGAATAAAATACTTAGGTATAAATTCAAAAAGTATAAAATGTCTTCTGAAAACTACAAAGAAATTAAAGATCTAAATTTTAAAAAATTCATGGACTGAAAAACAATACTGTTAAGATGACAGCATTCTCTAAATTGATGTACAGATTCAATGCAATCCCTAACAAGATCTGAGTTGCCTATCTTGTAGGAACTGATAGGCTAATAATAAAATTCATAGGAAAATGCAAAAGACCCAGAATGGATAACCCTGAATAGAGCTGAAGTACTCATACTTTTTGATTTCAAAACTTGTTGCCAAAGAAACCAAGACAATGTGTATTGACATATAAGAAGAGCCACATATCCAAAAATAAACTCTTGTTTATGGTCAATTGCTTTTTGATAATGATACCAAAGACAATGCAACGGGGGAAAAGAACTCTTCAACAAATGGTGCTGGGACAGCTAGGTAATCTACATTCCAAAGAATGAAGTTCAATTCTTATGCCATCTACAAAAATATTACACCAAAGTGAATCATAAATATATCTAAATATAAGGGCTAAACCCACAAAAGTCTTAGAAGAAAATATATGACCCTGCATTAGGCAAGGTCTTCTTAAACAACGCAGAAACTAGACTATCAAAATTAAACTTTTTTTGTGTTACAGATGATACATCAAGTAAGTAAAATGACAACCTATAGAATGACAGCAAATATTTGTAAATCACATTTGATATGGAATGTGTATCCAAAAATGTATACAAAACTCGTACAGTTAAATAGTAAAAAGGTAATTCTGTATTAATTTCCTAAGGCTTCTATAACAAATTACACAAATAGGTGGCTTTAAACGATATTTATTCTTTCATTGTTCTGGAGGCTATTAGTTAAACCAAAGTGTTGACAGTGCCATGTTCCCTCCAAAGGTTCTAGTAGAGAATCTTTCCTTACCTCTTCTTAGCCTCTAATGGTTGTCAATAATCCTCAGCATTCCTTAGCTGTAGCTATATCAGCTGTAGCTATATCACTGCAATTTCTACCTTTACCTTCACATGGACATATGTCCTATATGTGCATATGTCTGTGTGTCTTCAAATGGCCTTCTTATAAGGACATTAGTCATCAGATTAAAGGACAAATCTAATCTAGTATGATCTCATCTTAACTAATTATATCTGCAACAACCCTCTCTTCAAATTACACTGAGGCTCTGGATAGACATGAAATTTTAAGGAGACACTATTCAACTCAGTGCAGATTTGAACACTTCCCTGAATAAATTATATATAAATGGCCAATAAGCACTGAAAAAATGACATTGTAAGTCATAACAGAAATGTAAATCAAAATCACAACAAGATACAGCTTCATATCCACAAAGATGAATATTAAAATACAGACAACAAGTGTGCTAGGATATGAGGAATGTAGAACACTGATATGTTGTTGTTGAATATGTAAAATAGTGCAGCTACTATACAGCTGGCAGTTCTTCAAAATGTTGAGTTATTATAACATCCAGTAATTATGTTTCTAGGTATATACTCAGGGAAGTGAAATATGTTCAAATCAAAACCTACACAGGAAATGTTCACAGCAGCATTATTCATAACATTTAAAAAGTCAAACCACCTGGGTGGGGGCTGTAGCTCAGTGGCAGAGTGCTTGCCTAGCATGTGTGAGGCTTTGGGTTTGATCCTTAGCACCACATAAAAATAAAAATAAACAAATAAAGGCATTCTGTCCATCTACAACTACAAAAAAAAAAAGTCAAATCAACTAAAATGTCCAACAATCAATGAATGAAAAAACAAAATGCAGGGGATATAGCTCAATCAGTACAGTGCCTGCCTCACATGCACAAGGCCCAGAATTCAATCCCAGCACCACAAAAAAAAAAAAAAAAAGAAAGAAAAATAGTAGTACACCCATAAAATAGAATATTATTTGGTAATACAAAGAAATGAAGTACTTAGATATGCTGTAATGTGTATGAACTTCTAAATCATCATGTAAATGAAAACACTTCCACAGAAGACCATGTTTTATTTGATTCCATTTATATAAAATATCCAGAATAGGCAAATCCATAAAGACAGAAAGTAGATCATTGTTTAAGGCCAAGGGAAAGAGAGTGGAGTTTAGAGGCCAATGGGGAGTAACTTGGTAATGGACACCAGGTTTCTTTACAGAGGGACTAAAATATTCTAAAATTAGATTATAATGATAGTTGTTCAGCCTTATGAATATACTGATCATATATTAGTTAATAATTATATTTCACTATTGGTTCATAAATTCTAACAAATGTACCCCACTAAGACAAGATGCAAATAATAGGCAAAACTGAGCACAGGGAGAAGAGGTAAGTGGAAACTGTACTTTCCAAATGGTATTTGTATAAACCTCAAACTACTCTGATTATCTGCATCAAGAAAAATAAAAAACTCCCACAAAACTACAATGAGAAAAGGAATATAATAAAGAATTATGATGTCAAGTATAAATCTCTACTAGTATCTTTTTGGAAAATCTCAATAAAATGAATTTTGGAAAATAAGAAAATTGATCCAAGAGTTAAAAGACAAATAAGGATGAAACAAACTGAAAGAAAAATTAGCAATTTTAATTCTTCTGAACTTTTAAGCAATAAGATAACTTATTTTATGAAGCTGGATATAACCTTGATTCTAAAAAACATACAAAGAATAGGATAAAAAATAACTATAGAGCCTGTGAAATTAATGGACTATATCCTTACTCAAAAAGAACTTTTAGTAAATCTAATATAATAGGAAGTCAACAGTCTAGGCAGGATTTACCCAAAAAATGTTAGATATTTTTATTATTAGTCATCTACTGATATTAAAATTCAATATATGTCCAATGATATGAATAACTGAATTGGTCCTGAAAAGAATTTTAATAACATTTTACACCTTTCCCTTAAAAGACTCCTATATGACAGACTACTTTCTCAGAATGACAAAAATTATCTTTTTCAAATCAGAAAAATTTTTTTCCATCATAGACAGTAAAGACAAGCATGCCCACTGTTTACTATATTATTCAATACTATATTGAAAGTTCTGAGCAGTGGAATAAGATATAAGCAGGAACAGGTCTAACTACTAGAAAAGAGATTATCTGTAGATAATTGATGATATACCTAAACAAAATTAAAGGGAGACAACTATTTAAAACAGTTATTTAAAATAAATAAGAGAATTTGCTAAAATTTTCAGATAACAGATGAATATTAAAAACAGAAAAACTCAGAAGATATAATGGGGGAGATGTTCTACTAAAAATAGCAACAGAATAATAAAAACACCTAAGAAATAGCCATAAGTAATGTCTGGATCTCAGAATAAATACAGAGACACAGCATGATTATGAACATAAAAGATTATGATCATAATAGTGAATATTTTTTCCAAATGAGAGCTTTATTAAAAATCCAATAAAATACTGAGATGTTTTTTTCTTGGAAAGTAACAGCATAATTCTAATATCTCTAGATGAATAAAAAGGCAAGAATACTGAAGAGAATAATAATAATGTGAGTAAAGGGGGGCAGGTGAGGAATATGTCTGTGCCTAACAAATATTAAAATACATTACCAAGCTATAATAAATTAAAGTGTAACATCTGTACAAACAACAGAAAAATCAATAGAAATGAAGAGCTTTGAAGCCGACAGCTTAATATCTGATAAAGGAAACATCAAATTAATGGCAAAGGTATGGATCATTCAACAAATCATAGAAATAGAGAACATTCAAGCTAGTTTCAGTTCTCATTCCATAATTCAAAATGTATCCCAGAAGAAATAAAGAATTATTAGTGTAAAATAATTACTACCTCAACCAAATGAAGATCTACAAGGAAATCCAGCAGAATGTTTAATTGATTTCAAAATATAATTCTATAAGCACAATAAACAACTGAGGAAATTTAAAGAAAAATATTGAGATGACTACATAAAAATAAAAAACCTTTATGTTTATCTCAAGTTGAAAACTGAAAACTGTAAAACTCCTACAATCAGAGGTTGGGGCTGTAGCTCAGTGGCAGAGCACTTGCCTAGCACATGTGAGGCACTGGGTTCGATCATTAGCACCACATAAAAATAACAAATAAAATAAAGGCATTCTGTCCATCTACAACTAAAAAAGAAAAAAAATTCTAAAAACTCCCACAATCAGTACAAAAATTAATCCTTTAACACACACAAAAACATACACATACACACACACAGAGTATTGCCATTAAGAAATATTCCTAGGGTTGGAGTTGTGGCTTAGTGCTAAAGCACTTGCCTAGCATATGTGAGGCACTGCGTTTGATTCTCAGCACTGCATATAAACAAATGAATAAAATAAAAGGCCCATCAACATCTAAAAAATATTAAAGAAAAAAGAAATATTCTTAAATAGAAACAGAAAAGGGATGCTAAGAGAATTTAAAAACAGATTAAAATTTCACCTAAATATATCAAAAAAGTACTAGTAATAAACAAAAATTATAAAACACTATGATCTGCTGCTCAAGCTATAGATTGAAAAAACATAACTAATATCTTGTGTTGACTAGGTTAAAGTTTTAGAGGTGCTTTTATGTAACAGCAGAGTTACAAATTACTACTTAATTACTACTACAAACTAATTTTGTAATATATATGACTGGAAATAAGCTTTTATGCTATGACCTAATAATTGTATTTCTAGGCATCTATCTTGGAGAAGAAACTATAAATGTTCAGTAATCACAGAACTTTGTGTGATAGATTATTTTTGAAGACTATCTAAAGGAAGAAAATGCTCACAATATAATAAAGTTAAATAAGGAATTTAATATACAACCATATGACTCCAGTTTTATTAAAAAAAAGTTAAAGGAATAAAAAGTTGTCCTTAAAAGAAAGACTGAAAATAAATAAATGTTAACAATAGTATTATAAATATATGGATTATTTTTGTTTTATATTTTCTGTAATAACCAAAAAAATTAAAAATTATTTTAAAAAGGTCATTTTGAGGAAAGCTAAAAACTTTATAACAAAGCCAGTTAGAAATTAGGAGAAGTTAATAATGATTGCATATTTCCATAAATTTGGTAGTAAAGGGCATCAGAATAAGAGTAGAATTTGAAAAGACAATGATAGAGGAAAGTTTTCATTTTTGATTTGTTTAAAGACAGATAACATGTTCATGGTAAGAGGAGTTAAGTAGAAATACAAGTTAAAGACGAGGTTGGTTTTTTAATTTTTATTTTTGCAGTACTGGGGATTGAACCCAGAAGCACTCTATCACTGAGTTATGTCCCCATACCTTTTCACTTTTTTAGATAAGGTCTCGCTTAATTGCCCAGGATGGTGTTTAAACTTGTGATCCTCCTGCCTCAGACTCCAGGGTAGGTGGGATTACAGGCATGCACCACACTCCTGGCTAAGAAGATATTTTACCTTTTAAAGAAGATCTTAAAACAGAAGATGCAAAGCAGAGAAGTATATATAGAAGAAGGAAAAAAGATGACTGTTTGGAAATAAATCTGGGGAAGATGGCTCCATATAGAAATTTTAAGGAGAGAGAAAGATGTAGAGCTGATTCATATGGGAAAGACCCAACTCATTTACTTTGTGTTCCTGTCTAACTGTGATGTCACAGTGGGTGGCTAGTCTCTAGCTAGTTTTTCAAGCCATCAGAATCACTGGATTTAATTAATGAGCGATAAGACTAATTTCATCAAAGCATGAGAAAAAAAATCTAAAGACACTTTCCAGATTCAATTAGATTTCTATGATTTAAAGAAGATTTTGAAATGAATATGAACAATTACAAGATACCCCAAATTTTAATGCAATTATAAATTTTTCTTAAAATTAATGTATATTTCTAAGGTATAATGAAATAGTTTCTCAGAAAGTACAATACATATAATTCAGAAAGGCATAACTCAACAATAAAGTATAACTCCCTGTTTACAATATTATTCAAAGTATTGTTCTAAATAGAGAACGAGAGTGGTTAATTATAAATGTGAAGATTTTCCAATGACTTACCACTGCCTTGAATCCAAGTTCCTAAGTTCTCTAAGCAGCTTTTCATTTTTCTTCAGGAGATGAAAGCTCCTCCTAAATAGAGAGATTTATAAACATTTTCATCACCTTTGCAGTGAATGACATGACAGTCCCGGAAATACTTTCCACTCTACTCATGCAACTCTTATACTTTTCTTGCCTTTTCATACTTCTAACACAAAGGAGAACAGACCCTAAAAAAAATGTAAAGAATATATGTCATTATTTCTACCAGGTCCTCATACATCTCTGTTAGTGGATCATTTCTAATGACCACTTCAATCCTTCCTTGCAGATGCTTCCCAAACTCATATCCAGAAAAATGAATAAAAGTACTTATAGGAATTTGCTTTCCTCCTTATTATATATATAGTATAAATCTACATAAAAGAATGTATGTATATTCTTTTACACTATGAAAAACTGTATTTTTTTTTGCCAAATCTGTTCTATAGATATTAAATATGTATATAAAAATCAATGTTTGCTGTGATAAATTACAGATTCCCATCTTAAACTTTTCTCAGGAAACATATAGATATGTTAAGATATAGGTCATTCCATGGCAAGAGAATAGAATGTATTTATACAATAACTAAATGATAATCACCCAAATGTGGACATATAAGACAAATTGTGTTTCTGATACAATGTGACCTACGCAGAGAATACTGCTTTCTAAATACATGAAGAAATTTAAATCAAGTAAGATTGTAAAACACTCCATTTCAATGCTTTATATACATTTGGATTACTTTAAGATTTATTCAATGTTCAGTGATATCTAAGCTTCTTCCTCTTGTAATAAGTGGAAAAGAAATGATACATTCTTTCCAGTTTCCAATAGATTTTTACAGCATAAAAATTTAAAACTAACGGTAGGGGATTATAGCTCAGTTGGAGAGTGTTTTTTAGCATGTACAAGCTTTGGGTTCAATACCCAGCACCAAAAAAAAGAGAAGAAAAAATAAAAAAAATAAAACCAACTCCACAAAAACCTAAATGTATATTAGTAATGCTTTATACTGATATAACATCTTGTTATTTTTTGTACTTTAATTGTTTACACTACATGAGGTAAGAATTACTCTTAATTTGTAGACTATATCCTAAGGCTCAAAGGTTGACTCTAACTTAAGTCATCCAAGTCCAATGCTCTTTTTATTTAACTCCTACCTTAGTGTTTCAATACATGTGTTTATAGTAAGCTGCTTTTGTTTTCCTTTTTTTTGGTGCTGGGGATTGAACTCAGGGCCTCATTGATGCTAAGCATGCACTTTAATATTTAACTATATTTCTAGCCATGTCGTTTTACATAAGGTTTTGTAACATGCATAAGAAAATAAAATACTAACAAAAAAATCCACATTTTTTCCTTGATTTAATCCTGAATCTGGAATAATCTCCTTAATTCAAATAAAAAATGATCACACTGCAGTTGGTCTAAAAAAATTGTTGGGCTGGGTGTGGTGGCACATACTTGTAATCTTAGAGAGGCAGGAAGATCACAATTCAAGGCCAGCCTTGGCAATTTAGTGAGACTCTGTCTCAATAAAAAGAACTAGAGATGTTACTTAGAGGTAAAATGCACTGGGTTTGATCCCCAGTATCACCACTAGCAAAAACAAACAAACAAAAAAAAAGGAAAAAGAAAAAGAAAAGAATTGCTCGGCTAACATGATAACATGAAGGTTGAAAAAAATATTTACTGTTTATCGTAGGAGCTATAATTTCTAAGACAATTTTAGTGGTCATTCTGAAAATGTTCACAGTTTTACTTGATTAACTTTTTATCCCCCTGAATCCTGATAATAACTAAATGGTCTCCACAAAATATGCCTACTGGTCAAAGATGTAATTAGTAGATAAAATTTAGTGAGGAAAAGAACAGAGACTAAAATTCTCAATCAGAAGGTTAATAAGACTGACATTAAAAAAAGGAAAAGTTTCTACTTTATTCTTACCGTTTGTCCCAGGAATTCATTCCCAATATACTAAGAAGTAATCTGCAATAATAAAATGCTGACTGAGGTTTTTGAGATGTTGGTTCATCTTGTTCCACAGCTTTCATGTTCAAGTCATTAAAGTGCTTCTCAACAAATTCTTTTTCCTCAGTATGTTGCTTAAGGATAGCGTTAATAACATCATTCTCCTGTTTTTCAGAAATGCACACAGGTTGTGGAGCAGGAATATTAAGTGAGATTCCAGTTCTCTGTAAGCATTCAGGACTAGTAACACCCAAATACTGCAAGAGTTCATCAAGAACATCTTCTTCATCTCTTATTGTATCCCAAGTTGGTACGGTTTCTCTAAATCTTTTAAACTGGAGGGCAAGTTCATCTTTTACTGTTATATCTTCTGAGCATTCATTAGATGTGGGTGGTTCTTCTGGCTTCTCTTGGTGAGACAATGAAAGTATGAAAGATGTAGGTTCTGATAAGCCACTTATAGGAGGTGGTCCATACAATATGGCAGAATCCCATGAATATTTTCCAGAGAGATCACGTACTATGATTCTGACATTTGAATTGGCTGATGCAAGGCCAGCAGATAAACCTCCTCCAGGAATACTCTCCTCTGATCGGATCTGGATACAAGATACTAAGGTTGTATTGTTTAACACAAAGAACTGGATATTTGGGCTCTCGAAGAGTTCAGGAGAAAGTTCAGTACTTTCACTGTAATGATTGTCATGATTTTCACAAACCTGACTTGTTAGCATAGCAGGACCACCACTCATTGGATAATGGCCCAAGTGATTTACTAGATGTGTAATAACAGTGCGAGCTGCAATAGAGATTAATCCTTGTTGCATTTGAGTTTTCACTAGAAATAAAAAATACAGATGAGTGGGAATACTGCTGTTTCCTAGAAATCAGAGAAACAACAAAATATCACAACAAATATGCATTTCATCACATTCTTAAAATCACTATCAAATATTTGAATAAATATTAATATTCACAACTTAGATTCTGTGTTTAAGAATGATGATAAAGAGGAAAGAAAACTGTTCTTTTATAAAGTTTTGTTTATTTTACAATGAAATCTTTGCTAATGAATCCATAATTTAAACCAAAGCTTTTAAATGCATATCACTTTTGAAGGATCGAAGTATTATAAATCAATCACTTGAAATACACTAAACAGAGATTAAAAAGCCAATAAGATCTACCCTGCTGATAAGTTTCTTATCTCATGAATAGATTCCAGATTCAGAGACACAGTTTAAAGCACATTTTAAATGTCATTTAATTCTGGCTTTTACTGATGATGTAAAAGTGTTTCTGAGAAAATTGATATTCCAATTAAACTTTAGGAGTCAGAATGAATTTAAACATCAAGTCAGTATAGCTAATATATGCCAAGGAAATGTTACTTTAAAGGCAAAAATATTTGATGGGTCTGCTTATGTATTATATTTTTCTAAGGAATCTTCTGGGTCAGTATGGTCTAATCTGGCAGTTAGTTGTATGTAGAATAATTTTTTTCTTTCCTAAGTACATTAAGGAAAGCAGTATACTTATGAATAACTTTAAAAAGTTGTATGAAAGAATAAAATAAGAGAAAAAATATAGTAGTTTAAGAGGCATAGACAGGCAAGAAACCTTACGTGAGGATTTGAAGAAGGGAGGAAAGAAGGATGATAAAGGACACACAGAGGACACAAGATAGATAACAACTTGTCAAGCCAACTAGTTAAACACTGCAGTGTGATTCTGTGATTCAAAGAAGGGCTGATGTGAAAGCCAGATCTGGATTGAACGGTGTCAGGAAGTGGGGACAACTGATCGACAGTTATCTTGATACTTCCCATTGAAGAGTTGTTACTGCTAAAGATGTATTAGTAATTCATGTTAGAAGAGGATGCTTAGTTGTGTAATATCCATATGGGTGTGGTTAGTGTTCTTGCCTCTATTTAGTTTTAGACATAATTATGCAGTTATTGTGTTTATTATTCTACCACAGTCAGAGTAATCTTGTCTGATAATATTTTATATTCTCTGAAAGTTAACCAGTTGGGAACACTAGAACTTAGCTGCCAGAATAAATGTTGATTTGTCAGAATAAATATTACTTAAGAATATTTTGAACAGGCACAGTGGCACATCTTGTAATCTCTGCTACTTGAAGGCTAAGGTAGGAGGATTTCAAGTTTGAGGCTGGCATCAGCATCTTAGTGAGATCCTGTCTCAAAACAGAAAAACCCACAATATCTCTAGCAATTAGAGAAATGCAAATTAAAACTACACTGAGATTTCATCTCACTCCAATCAGAATGGCAATTATCAAGAATACAATTAACAATAAATGTTGGCGAGGATGTGGAGGAAAAGGTTCACTCATACATTGCTGGTGGGACTGCAAATTGGTACAACCGCTCTGGAAAGTAGTATGGACATTCTGCAGAAAACTCAGAATGGAACTACCATTTGACCCAGTTATCCCACTCCTTGGCATATACCCAAAGGACTTAAAATCAGTATACTATAGTGATGCAGCCACATCAATATGTATAGCAGTTGAATTCACAATAGCTAAGCTATGGAACCAACCTAAGTGTCCTTCAATAGATGAATGAATAAAGAAAATGTGGCATGGGCTGGGGTTGTGGCTTAGTGGTACAGTGCTTGCCTAGCATATGTGAGGCACTGAGTTTGATTCTCAGCACTGCATATAAATAAGTAAAATAAAGGTTCATCAACAGCTAAAAAAATAAAAAAAGAAGAAAATGTGGTGTATGTATATATACAATGGACTATTACTCAGCCACAGGGAAGAATGACACGACATTTGCTGGTAAATGGATGGAACTGGAGACTATCATGGTAAGTGAAAAAAGCCAATCCCCAAAAAACAAAGGCTGAATGTTCTCTCTGATATGCAGATGCTGACACACAATAAGGTGGGGGTGTGTGTCGGGGGACAGAAGTTCACTGGATTAGACAAAGGGGAATGAATGGAAGAGGGGGTGGGAACAGGAAAGACAGTAGAATGAATTGGACATAACTTTCCTATGTACATATATGAATATGTGACCAGTAAAACTCAACATCATGTACAAGTGCAAAAATAGGATCCTAATTAGAATAAGTTATACTCTATGCATGTATGTCAAAATACACTCTACTGTCTCATATATTTAAAAAGAACAAATAAATTAAAAAATATTTTTAGTTATAGATGGACATAACTTTATTCTATCTATTAATTTTTATGTGGTGCTGAGGATTGAACCCAGTACCTCACATGTGCTGGGAAAGAAATCTACCACTGAGCAACAACCCTAACCCAAAAAAATTTTTTAAAAGTTAAAAATCACAAGGGCTAGAGATGCAGTTCAGTAGCATAGTACTCCTGAATTCAATTTCTAGTATTGTAAAACAAACAAACAAACAAGAATGTTTTGATCTATAATAAAGTCTCTAATTTTAAATATTTAGTTTGACGACTTTCAGTACATTGTATTACCACCAACACAATCAATACATAGAAAAATCATATCATCAAAAAAGAATAAATTTTATGTAAACTATACCTTAATAAGCTTTAAAAAAAAAAAGGTCTACTAGATTGTCCACTGCTAGTATGATTTCTTAAAAAGTGGCAAGAAAGAATAGTGTCACATTTTTAAGGTTATAGCTCTCACAATTCAGAACTAACACTGTGTATAAAAAGAGGGTCTGCAACCCACCAGCTGCTATGCCATTGATACTAACATCTTTTTCAGTTTTAAAAAAGAAAAAAAATATTTAAAGGCTTTTTAAAATTTTTGAATGTTGCTGTAAAACATGTAATCTTCCATTATTGGTCAATTTTTTATATCTACATACATGTAAATGTGAAAATTTGTTTCTCAGTATAAGAGCTATTTTAAAATTTATGCTAGCTCTGAAAATCAGCCATTCAACACTAGAAGATAACACTAAATGATTAACCTTAATTTAATCCTCCATTTTCAAGACCGTGTCACTGGATGATGAGAAACAGGGGTGGCTTCAATCTTATGTCTGCTTTCCCTTCTCTAATTATAACTTAGAATATAATTATTCTTCACAGCATTAGTGGCTAATCTTGCTAGTGTTCCTTATTTTGCACACGAGGTTACATGGTTCATGAAGGAAAGCGATCTACCTGCCTTAGTTTCACCTCAGGGCTGCTCTTTTGCCTTCCAACTCTATTCTATGCTTTCCTCTTTTGTTTAACTTTTTCTTTGTAAGATATGGAACAATGAATTTAAAATGTATTTTTTCCTGCATGTAGAAACTTCAAAAAAAGTATTACTTAGCATAAACACCAAATAAGTTTATAGGATCAACTGAAAAAGTTCATTTAGATAACCATCATGCTTTAAATGGTAATAAAAATTAGAATTAACAGTTTAAAACTTTTTGATGTATAAAATTTTTTTCTATATTTTATTCTCCCTTTCTTCCTATTGAGTGATATACACAAATGGGTGACTCATTAAATAGTGAATCTTCTCTTCAGAACAAAAAAATTTATATTCTTAACAACAGAAAGAGCAAAATTTAATAGAAATGATCACAGAAATGGATTCACAGAATCCCTGATTTTGGTTTGTGATCATGGATAAATCAAAAACTCTTTAACTCCATTTTTCTGTAAGAACAACACAGACTTATTTGTAAAGGTGAATTAAAAACTCATGTACAAAGCTGAACATAATAGACACAATAATTTTGCGCACATCATAAGATAAAATTCAGGTTTTTTGAGTTCCCTTTTCAAACTTGCTTATAAACATTGAGAATGAGCCAGGTTTTTCTCTAAAATAAACCCCAAAGCCCAGGTGCCAGTCCATCCTATATATCCTCTTTCCAAAGGAAAAGACAGTGAAAATGCAATGTTAGAGCTTATTCACAAATCTGTCATAATTATTAACACTGAAAACACTAAAAGAATTAACTTGTATTTCAGATGTACGTAAAATCATTTCCCCCTAAGCTGCACTCTAAATTCAGGATATATGCATATAGATGAAAGAATAAAAATATTTGTTAATTGTGAAATTAGATTTATTTAGACTTTTTTTGAGCTATAAAATATAGAACAGACATCTTCTATACTTATCTACTAAGACATAAAGAGGACATGAAATTCTCTAATTTAGAAATTCAAAATGAAATTCTAAAAAAATCAACCTTGTAAGAAAATGCAAAATGAAGATATCGATGCTTCTAAGGCTTTGTGTGACTAGCATTCATTTAAATACGTCTATTCAGGGTTGTCTTTTCAGATTGTCAGATTAAACAAACCCTACAGCATTTGCAGCAAACCCATAATTACAGATTATTATGGCATACAAAAGCAGCAAGACATAAAAAGCTGCTGCAATTCACAGCACTGGAATAGAACATGCAAAGGAAGTTAATTTTGGCAAAAGCTTTAAATATTAGCTTTGCATAATATGTATAGGTGAAACTATAATTAGGACAGAATGAATCCTTTGGAGCCTCCTTTCACTCTGACCCTGCAAATGATGACTTTTTACTAATAA
Organism: Xerus rutilus; assembly: GCA_028644305.1. Classification (NCBI taxonomy): domain Eukaryota; kingdom Metazoa; phylum Chordata; class Mammalia; order Rodentia; family Sciuridae; genus Xerus; species Xerus rutilus. Next base: position 57,027,004 of record CM053401.1, on the reverse strand, counting down.
GACTACTGCCATTTGACAAAAAGCCAACTTCGCTACCTTTCCTTATTCTTTAGTAAATTTAATAATTACAGCTACTCCTGCCAATAGTTCTCAAATCAGACTTGTTCAATCCAATACTGAGCTGATTAGGGATACTCTGTGTTTATAATTCATTGGCTGAAAAAGTACTTGAAGATGATGAAGCATGCCTTAGACAAGGGCACAATGATCAGTCATTTTCAACACATTACCTCCACCCCCTACCACAGCATGTAATAACTATAGACCAGAGAATCACCTGCTGTTAGCTCATGGCTGTTCCTAAAAGATTATTCATTTATCTGGTCCTCAATACCTTTGAGGAACTCCAAAGGGAACAATTTAATACATTTAGAGAATAATATTATATGGAGTATTTGGTATCAATATTAAGCCCATCTATTTACATCTTTTCCTCTGCTTCTTGTATAGTGACTGATATTGTAAATTTTGTATGAAATACATTAAAAACATTTTTATATAAGTAAACTCCAATGCTACCCTGTCTTAAATCAAAAAATTATAATTTTACATTGGAAAAAACGCAAAAAGCAACTAAACTTTTCCTAAGACTTTAAAATAAATGTCCTAATTTACTATGCCAAATCTAAAGAGATAAAAATTTTAAGTTGCTTATATCAATTATTGCCTAATTTTTTTGCTATATTATACTGTCCACTGTATCTCTTTTATATCTGAGCGATAATTTAAATCTTGTATTCCTATTTCACATGTGTATTTTTGTTCTAGACAAACCAGCAGCAACTTATGGTCAACCCCAAACTGCAGACAGAACTCCATGACTCCTAACTTTGTATCTTCATTTCATTGTATACTATCAATCACTTATCATATTCACATCCTAGATATTTTAATCATTTATAACTATTCTATCTTTGAAAATCAAATTCTTCCTTTATTGCTTTCTCTGACTATAATCTTCTAGCCTAGTGATTTCTCAACTGTGTTTTGTGGTCCTTGGAGAGGACCTCTGGAAAGTGACAGGAAAGAAGTTGATAGGATCACAAGGCTCCATTCTGCCACAGTTCTACTTTAAAAAGTTTTAAACATCAGGCTTGCTTATAAAATTTATTTGAATGGGCTCTGCTCCTTAAAAAATCATTTATAGAACCACTGTCCTAATATACTGATTTTCTCAGGGTTTTCAACCATGGTTACATATTTATTAGTCACATGTAGAGCTTTAAAAAAATTCAGCAATCCTAAATTAACAAGTCAAAATCTCTATGGATGAGTTGGAAGCACCAATATTCTAATGTGCAACCAAGACTTAGAACCACTGCTCTATTAATACCAACCACATCTACTTTCTGACTTCCTAGATCACTCTGTTTTCTCCCAATTTATTAGTCACTTACTGGAACCAGTTCATTCTTTACCAAGACTGATTCCAATGCTAACCCATACACCAATATTCTGAAATGCATAGTTTCCTTGTATTTTAGTTATACCCACCTAAATAACTGTTGACTGGTGTAACCAAAATTTCATGGCTTCCATTTTCTATTGGGCTCTCCATAATTCCTGTGAAATCCCCAATTCACTTCCATCCTCTTTTTTTTCTATTCCCAGAGGAAAGGCTAATCCATATCAGTACTTTTTAGCTCATCTCCTCAGGGACTTCACCATTAATGATACCTTTCCCACTTACTTCCTTCTCAACTTATACATAAATTCAACTCTCTTCATCCTTAAAATTCCCTTAACCCTGAATTATCCTTTAGCTTACTTCACTTTTTTATTTTTCTTTTTGCACAAGGGATTGAACTCAGGGCACTTAACCACTGAGCCACATCCCCAGCCCTTTTTTAAAATTTTTATTTAGAGATAGGGTCTACTGAGTTGCTTAGGTTCTTGCTAAGTTTCTGGGGCTGGCTTTGAATTTGAGATCCTCCTGCCTCAGCCTCCTAAGCTTCTGGGATTACAGTTGTGCACCACTGCGCCCAGCACTTTTTTTTTTCTTTTCTTTCTTCTTCTTTTTTTTAAGTCAATCTTCTTTAAAGAATACTTTTCATGGAATGGCTCCAACTTCCTTATCTTCTGCTTCAATCCACAGTCATCCCCTTTTGCCTCCTACTTCTCTGTTGAAATTAAAGCAGGTTTATTTGCCAGTCCTTCTGTATTTGACAAAAGTACATTTAACACTACTGGCCAGCCTTCTTTTTTGTTGGTACCAGGGACTGAACTTAGGCATACTTGATCACTGAGCCACATCCCTAGCCCTGTTTTGTGTTTTATGTGGAGACAGGGTCTCACTGAGTTGCTTAGTGCCTCGCCCTTGCTGAAGCTGGCTTTGAACTCGCAATTCTCCTATTTCAGCCTCCCAAAGTGCTGGGATTACAGGCATGTGCCACCACACCCAGATTTTTTTTTCTTCTTCTTCCTCTGTTTTTCTTTTTTAAAGCTATCTCCCCTATTAGTTTCTAAGAAATTATTCTCATAGTTTTCCTTCCTTTACAACGCTTTCTTCGCAGAACCCACACACAAAAACATGTATATCTGTTAAGATCCAGATCTGTATACACAAGTAATTGTCCACTAAATATTTTCACATAGATACCCAAAAGATACCACAAAATAAACCATTTCCAAAACTATTCTCATTTTCTCTCCCAAACTTGAACTTTCTCTTATGTTCTTGCTCTAGTTTGGGAAAAATCTAACCAATCTCCAAGTCAGAACCTAACCAGTCAGAAACCTACTACAGATTCCTGCTTTTTTCTAACTTATCACAAAAGCCTTTTGACTTTACCTCCTAAGTATTCCTCAGGTATACCTTTCCTTTATATTCCTAGTCCCATACTTCAGTAACTAAATGAATAGTTTAGTATAATGGCTGTTGTAATAGCCTCATGAGTGGTCTCTCTGCTTCTGGGTTAACTGCCCAATCAATCTAATATACCAGGCATCAGCATTCTTTTTCTGTAAAGGGTCAGAGAGTAAATATTTTCAGTTTTGTGAGCCACATGATCTCTGTTGTTATTCAACATTGCTGTTATACAAAAGCAGACATAAATGAACAACACGAACGCATCTCCAAAAAACTATTTATAGAAATGGGCTTCTGCCATTGGCTATAATTTGCTGACTCCTATAAAATCTTGGCAAAAATGTTCTAAATACCAATTTTGTTATTATTTTTCTCTTTTACTCACATTGTTTTGTATGGCTATTTGTCTATACCTTTCTCTTAGAGAATAAACTCTGAATGTAGAAATAATGTGCTTAAAAAAATGTAGTGCTTACTGAGTTCACATGTACCAAGGACAGGGTGAAGAGCTTTATAGATATAACCTTCTTAGTATTTGCATCAGTTCTAGAAGGGAACTAATATTATTGGCATTTTCCAAATAAGGTGATAAGTCACTCAGCAACTGAGAGTAAAAATTCAATACCAAGTCTGACTCCCAAGTTCTCTTATTCTATATAAATCCTATATAAAATAAAAACTAAGAATAACTTGGCCAGAATCATAATGGAAAAATTATTACATATTAGTAACTGTGTATATAAACTTATTTCTTAATGAACTTGTGCTAGAATAAACAAGTTGTATAGGTAAAACAACTGCAAAGTGAGAGATATTCTCCTTTGCCATCATTTCCTCCCATGGCCTCAAATCATACTTTGCAAGAACCCAAGCAATAATATTGGTATGAAAACCCATTTTACCTTCTGTTACTGGCTGGAGTTTAGAAGATCGTTCTGAATCAGGGGAGTGTAGAGGTTCAGGCTCTTTCAGACTTTCCAAATGCATAAAAGGATCATAATCTACAGATGCCAAATCAGAAAGGCTTATTGGAAAGTACCTTGGATTGGTAAAACACTGAGCTCCATAAACACATCCATGTAAAACCTGAAAATACAAGGGAAAAAGAACATACCAAGGTTTACCTTTAAATGAAAATAAAGAAAAAGGAGAAAAACTGTCAAATGATAACACAAGAGTTTGGCAAAATTTTTAAGTATTTTAAAATTCAGGCCTTCAATCATGGTAAAGTTGAATTATCTTTTTTAAAAACAAAAGAACAAGTGAAATTTAAATAGTGATTCTTATAGTCAACAAAGATCTTAATTCCTTTAAACAATTCTGTATGGAAACAATGGTGTCTTGTAAGGAAGTGCTTTTAAATTAGCTTGTTGTAGGCTAAATCTATAAGAAAATATCTAGATCTAAAACAATGAAAATGTTATACTATGAAATGTTGTTTCTGTAGTTTTTAAAAACCCTTAACAAACAAATAATAAAGCAAGTAAAAAAGTTTACCTTATAAATGCAATTTAGGACAGATTTTTCTGTTTTATCATTTTCTGCTCCTGTAGCATGGACTGGCTGGAGTAGTGTCTTTAGAGGTAAGGCCATGATCCAATCCAGAAGGCAGAGAAGTAAGGATACTACCAACTATAACAACAACAACAAAATCATTGTAAGTGCAAACTTTTTTTTTTTTAAATGCTTCTGACAATTTTTTTTTAATAGCTTTATTTTATTTTTATGTGGTCCTGAGGATCGAACCCAGTGCCTCCCACGTGCTAGGCGAGCACGCTACCAATGCGCCATAACCCCAGCCCCTGTAAGTGCAAACTTATTGGAGCTTCTCAATACTTAATAATTCTCCTTCTTATTCCAGGGATTCCAAAATTTATTATAGAAACCATCGATCCTATTGATTTTATCTGAACCTGATTTCTAAGATGTGGGTTTTCCTTTCCTACTTCAAGGAAAGCACAACAAAATCTTAATAATAAAAATATGAATGTTAAAATTAATGAACCCCAAAACCTCAAGTTTCAAAGACAACAGATATGCAGAATGGCTCAGTGATAGAGTACTTGTCTAGAATATGTGAGGCCCTGAGTTCAATCCCAAGCACCCAAAGTAAAAAACAAAAGACAGACAGACAATACAAGACAAATCAATTAACTACACTTATCTAATTATACAAATACAAGTTAAAGGATTTGGTCCATACATGTTATAATCACTTGCACTTTCCTCTTCCAATCCTTCCAGAAAGACTATCTTATACAACTTTTAAAACTTACTCACTTTACTAAATAAATCTTTTCATTGGACATTTTTAAACTATTGGATGCTATAAATGACACTTTCATCCAAAACATGGAGCAAATTAGCAGTATCCATTTTATTGGATAAAGAATCACAAATAACACTAATAAATAAATAGTCATGAAATAAATTGACAATCAAAAGTGATAATTAAGTGGCAATAAAAAATCTGCTGATCTCTAAGGTTAAAGACCAACTCCAATTCAAGGAGTATTTCTGATCTAAGTCGCCCAGTATATACTCCAAAAGAACAGTAAGAAAAAATATAAAATCTCACAAAACTCATTCTTTCTATACAACCAGAAGACACAGAATATCTACACTTCAAATTCTCTGTTAAACAGAAAAATATATAGCAAATCCCAGAAACCTTTTTTCCTATTTTTCCATTGCAGGCTTTCATAAAGAGCAATAAGGGCAGTTTGATAAAAACTGAGAAAAGATGGGAAGCAGCTGCATACCTAAGATTGATCTAAAATCAAGCCCGATGAATTTCATGATTGCCTTTTCTATTTCTATAAGAAAAGACTTTGGGATTTTAACTGGGATTGCATTGAATCTGTATAGTGCTTTGGGTAGTATGGCCATTTTAATAATATTGATTCTGCCTATCCAAAAGCACGGGAGATCTTTCCATCTTCTAAGATCTTCTGCAATTTCTTTAGTGTCTTGTAGTTTTCACTGTAGAGGTCTTGCACCACTTGTTAGATTGATTCTGAAGTATTTTATTTTTTTTGAGGCTATTGTGAATGGAGCAGTTTTCCTAATTTCTGTTTCAGAGGACTCATTTCTGATGTATAGAAATGCATTTGATTTATGGGTATTAATTTTATATCCTGCAACTTTGCTAAATTCATTTATTAATTCTAGAAGTTTTCTGGTGGAATTTTTTGGATCCTCCAAGTATAATATGTTGTCTGCAAATAATAATGGTTTCAGTTCTTCTTTTCCTATTCATATCCCTCTTTTCTTTTCTTTTTTTTGGTACCAGGGATTGAACTCAGGGGTACTGGACCACTGAGCCACATCACTAGCCCTATTTTGTGTTTTATGTAGAGACAGGGTCTCACTGAGTTGCTTAGCTCATCACTGTTGCTGAGGCTGGCTTTGAATTCGTGATTCTCCTGTCTCAGCCTCCCAAAGTGCTGGGATTACAGGCATGCACCACCATGCTCGGCTCATATCCCTTTAATTTCTTTTGTCTGTCTAATTGCTCTGGCTAGAGTTTCAAAGACTATATTGAATAAGAGTGGTGAAAGAGGGCATCCCTGTCTTGTTTCCATTTTTAGAGGGAATGCTTCCAATTTTTCTCCATTTAGGATGATGTTGGCCTTAGGTTTAGCAAATATTGCTTTAACAATGTTGAGGTATGTTCTTACTATCCCTAGTTTTTCTAGTGTTTTAAACATGAAGGGTGCTGTATTTTGTCAAACGCTTTCTCTGCATCAATTGATAGAATCATGTGATTCTTATCTTGTAAGTCTACTGGATGTGATGGATTATGTTTACTGATTTTTAAAATGTCCATCCTAAGTATGAGAACACTGAAAAAGTATATAGGTAGATCCAAGTATTGAGTACAAAGAAGAGACTTAAAGTGAACACAGGAAAGGTAATGCTTTAGGAGAGGAGAATGTTAAAAGCAAATGGAGGGCTGGGGATATAGTTCAGTTGGTAGAGTGCTTGCCTCTCATGCACAAGGTCCTGGGTTCAATTCCCAGCACCACCACAAAAAAAAAAAAAAAAAAAAAAAAGAGCAAATGGAGAGGCATCCTTTGAAAAAAGTATAGTGAAGGGGGGAGGAGCAAAAGGGAAATTTTGTATTCTTGTAACACTTAAAAGTATCTAGAAGAGAGCCGGGCGCGGTGGCTCAAGCCTGTAATCCCAGCACTTAGGGAGGCTGAGACAGGAGAATCGCGAGTTCAAAGCCAGCCTCAGCAATGGCGAGGCGCTAAGTAACTCAGTGAGACCCTGTCTCTACATAAAACACAAAATAGGGCTGGGGGTGTGGCTCAGTGGTCGAGCACCCCTGAGTTCAATCCCTAGTACCAAAAAAAAAAAAAAAAAAAAAAGTATCTAGAAGAGGGAATTATTAAAACTGGGAATCTTGTAAACTATTTCAGCCATCAACCTGGTTCATGGAATTATAGAAAGTAAGTCTTCATCAATACAAAACTACCAGGAAATGAAAACAGAAAATGAGAAACTAAGTAATTCAATGGATGGAAGGATGGAAATGCTTCCCTGAAAATCAAATGGGAAGCACAAGAAAATTATGCCAAAATATTCCAAACTGATTTAACTATATCCACACAAGCATTTAGAGATACTAGAAGCAGGAGAGCCCAACTTAAATCAGAAATTTTAAAACTAAAAAAAGAAATAGACCAAGAAGGGTCAAATTGATTCAAGTCAAGAAAAGAACTATAAGAAAAAGACAAATCATATTAGAAATGAAATGAAAATGGAATTATCAAGTGCCTAAGGAAGAATAAATTTGAAAAAAAAATCAAAATTTAGTAAAGGAGGGCTGGCTGGGGTGCAAGTGAGGCACTGGGCTCAATCCCCAGCACCACATAAAAATGAACAAATAAAATAAAGGTATTGTGTCCATCTACAACTAAAAAAATATTTAAAAAAAAAACTTAGTAAAGGACATTAAAAACAATCACGAGCATGAAAATGAGATAAATAAAAAGAAGTATCAGAGAAAAAGTGGTTGAAATGTAAGACATAAAATGAATATCCAATTTATATATAAAATCACAGTTCATGAAGATAAATAATTTAACAGAAAAAATTTATAGAAATAAAGATTTAAACATATATGTTTAAAGTCTAGAAGACACCAGGACAAACTGACCTGCAATGATCAACTCCAGCACATCTTCTGGTAAACATTCAAGAGAGACTCCAGAAATCAATAGCTGGGCATGGTGGTGCGCACCTATAGTTCCAGCTACACAGGGTGCTGAGATAGGAGGATCATTTGACCCCAGGAGTTCAAGGCCAGCCTGGGCAACATAATAAACCCCCATCTTAGTGCAAGCCTGTAATCCCTGCACTTTGGGAGGCGGAGACAGGAGAATCGCAAGTTCAAAGCCAGCCTCAGCAATGGCGAGGCGCTAAACATCTCAGAGACCTTATCTCTACAAAAAATACAAAATAGGGCTGGGGATGTGGCTCAGTGGTCGGTACCAAACAAACAAAAAACAAAAACAAACAAACAAAAAACCCCCCAAAATCCCTCAGAGCCTCCAGGCAAAAAGAAATAACTTACAAGGCCAAGAGAATAAGACTGCCATCAGATTTTTCATAAACAATATACAAAGTAAGGCAGCATTTGAAAAATAAAACAAAACTTCAAGGAAAGCAAGTGTGAGCTAAGGAATCCATATCTAGCCAAACTGCTTTTCAAATATTAAGGTTAGAAGAAAAAGTTTTATATATTCGAGAGCTTAGAGAATTCTGTTTTCATGAGCCTATCTTGAAGAATAAAGATGAACTGTATGTAACCAAGAAGCTGACGGAGTAAACTTCAGGAAAAAGACCAAGTTATAAATCTCAGTTATACTTGTAAAAATTAAAAAAAGAGGTAGAGATGAGCATAGAATAATAATTTGTTATATGATTTATTCCTATAAGTTATGTGTAGAAATAAAATAGCCAAAATATGAGGCAGATGAAGAAAGAAAAGAGATGAACTCATTTAACCTTTTCATTAAATACTACAAAATACCATTAAATAATCACAAACCAGATAGAATGAAGTCAAGTAAGAAAGCAAGGGTGTGTATGTGTGTATCTGTGTTTGTGTGTCTATAAATAACCTCTAGAACAAAAGTACAAAGTTTCCTAAATACCAAGAGGAACTTAAAAACAAATCAGAAAAAAGGAAATGCATCATGCAGAGAAACAGAAAATATAAGATAATATGCATAATAATGATGATGACAAAATAACACAGGCAAGACCAAAAATGTAAGTCATATCAGAATGGGTTTAACTTGTTTAATAAGAGACAAAGATTTTTGTGGCTGAGCGCAGTGGCATATGCCTATAATACCAGCACTTTGGGAGGCTGAGACAGGAGAATCACGAGTTCAAAGCCAGCCTCAGCAACAGCAAGGCACTAAGCAACTCAGTGAGACCCTGTCTCTAAATAAAACACAAAATAGGGCTGGGGATGTGGCTCAGTGGTCGAGTACCTCTGAATTCAATCCCTGGTACAAAAACAAAAAAAAGGGAGAGAGATAAAGATTTTCAATTTGGCTTGCAAATCAAGACCCAAGTATGTTATATTGAAGGATATAGTTAAATGAGAAGATTCAGAAATGCAAAAATTAAAGGAATTGAACAAAGGTACACGAGGCAAATTGGAATTCAAAACAAAAAGTTAAAATGCTAAAAGCTATAATTCAAAATAAAGATAAAGTATTTGTGAATATCTATGTAACAGCACCTTACAAATTAAAAACTATAAGCCATACAAGGAAATAAAGAAACTTCAAGTAGATTAGGGATAAAAAAAATAAAATACAAAAATTTAAAAAATATAAATGAATTTCTCATTTTGACTGGCATCTCATCCCCAAGTTATCTAATAATATATATTCAGATATTCTAAAATCAAAAAATTTCCAAAATTAAAAACACTCCTGAGCTGGGCACAGTGGCATATGCCTATAATCTGAGCAACTCCGAAGGCTGAGGCAGGAGGATCACAAGTTCAAGGCCAGCCTAGGCAACTTAGTGAGACCATGTCTCAAAATAAAAAATAGGATGTAGCTCAGTGGTAAACCACCTCTGGGTTCAATCCCCATTATCACAAACAGCAAAACAAACAACCCTCCCTAAAACAACAATTAAAAAAACCTACTTCTGGTCCTAAGCATTTCAGACAAGGAAAACTCAACCTCTCTCTGTCTCTTTTTAAAAATGAAGGCTGTATTTACCAAGCATTACACAATCTGTCTAAGTGAAGTTTTAAGTGAATATGAAGAGAAAGAATTAAAAATACTGAGGTACTCTAACGAAATCAGTGATTTGAAAGACAGCAGAAATAACATG
>CM053401.1:57004401-57016724 GCA_028644305.1 Xerus rutilus | reverse complement strand
CTCACGCTTGTAATCCCAGCACTTAGGGAGGCTGAGACAGGAGAATCGCGAGTTCAAAGCCAGCCTCAGCAACGGCGAGGCGCTAAGCAACTCAGTGAGACCCTGTCTCTACATAAAAACACAAAATAGGGCTGGGGATGTGGCTCAGTGGTCGAGTGCCCCTGAGTTCAATCCCCAGTACCAAAAAAAAAAAAAAAGAAATAACATGGCAAAAATAAAAGTGTAAAAGGTATGTAGGCCTCACAACAAAGCAACTGGGAATAGGTATAGAAACATGATACTTTCCAAATTCTATAAATTAATGGGACGAACATAAGCAGTAAATAAAGCATACTTGAGAATTCATGCAATATTAGATGACTAGAGGTAGTGACACTGATAACTGGAGAACAGAATTCAGGATTGGAATGTCACAAGGAAAAGAACAGAATATTTTCAGAATCCTTTTTTTTTGGTACTGAGAATTAAACCAGTGTTGTTTAACCACTGAATCACATCTCCAACCTCTTTTGTTTATTTTTATTTTGAGACAGGGTCTCACTGAGTTGCTTAGCACTTTGCTAAATTGCTGAGGCTGGCTTTGAACTTGAGGTTCTCCTGCCTCAGCCTGCCAAACTGCTGGGATTATAGGTGTGCACCACTGAGCCCAGCCTAGAGAGAAAATTAACAGAATCCAAAAGTAGCCTGTCTAATGATTTTGTGCAATGATGGAATTATGGAGTATTGAAAATATGTAATTGTGTGATTAAATATTCAATGTAAATTCTTAATTTAATTCAATTCTAATTTGAAGCCATACGTGTTTAGTAGCTACCACAACAAGCAGCATAAATCTAGTCTCTACATGTTACATATAACAGCTAGTATATAACTGAACAACAGGAAAATGCAATTCAGGCAAGAGGAAATCAACATTCAACAGAAAGAGACTCTGTGATGACCCAGATATAAGATTTAGCAGAGACTTTAAAATAATTATGATAAATATGTTAAGAATCTTCAAAAAAAGATGCAAGCTACTGATAAAGAAATGTAGAATTTCATAAAAGACATGAAAACTCAAGACACCACAGAGAAACTCTAGAATTGATAAATACAATATCCTGAAGTAATTAAAAGGCTTCATATTGAATTTATGAAAGTAAATCCCATCTTGTAGAACTTTTTGGTGAACAGAGGAAATGTCTTCTCCTAAGTGACCCACCTCTATGTATTTTATATACTTTGCTTACTAGAAATATCTTTACTTTCCACCAGAAACGGTTTTACAAAATCAAGTGGCTCCCTTCAGAGGTTAACGAATTCTTAAGAATTAATAATCTTCAGGTATAACACTATAATTTGGCAGGATACAGTTAAACAATTATAAGTGGACAGATATTCTTAGGGTTCCTTACAACCCTGCAATTCAAAGACTTTATCAAATGGCCTGAAATTTAAACTAAAATATCATTTATCTATACTTAAATAATGGAAAGATAAATTTCACACTATAATTTACTATGGACACAAGGTGAATTAATTTATATCATGTAATTATACATACCTTTGCAAACTTAACAAAATATAAGTATTTTAAACTAGATAACCACATATTAAATATCAAAGTTTAAATTACCCTTTTGTCCATTTCATAAGATGAAGCTTCTGTACTTGGCAAAAGGTGGGTGATAGTAGCTATTAGGATCTGTATGTAAAAATAAGTTCAAAATATGTTAATGGTACATCTTAAAAGTTAATTGTTATATGCTGAAGTGATATAAAAGCTACTGCTACAAATTTTTCCTAAATGTGTTATCTAAATATATTATCCTAATATATACATTGTTATTTTAAGGTAATTTTTTAAATAGGTAAGCTTTTCAAGTACATTTAGTTATCAATCATTTATAATCCTCATGTATAGAAGTTACATATATATTCTGTCAACTACACATAATTTCATTATAATTCAATTATGAAAGTGGTTCAATGCTTATAAATACACAATTATGTTCAAAAAATTAGAAGATATAGATAAGCAAAAAGATTTATAAACATCATTGCAATCAATCAGCTCAAGAAATTACTGTCTTTCCAGATCTTTCTATATACACAGGCTGAGCATTTCTAATTTACAATTCAAAAATGCTTCAAAATCCCAAACCACTGGAGCTCTAACAAGCACTCAAAAAGTTATGTGTCTTGAAGCATTTCAAATTTTTGGATTATGGATGTTCAATTGGCAAACTCTATGCAAATATTCCAAGTTCAAAAGAACTCTGTAATCTAAAACACAACTGGTCACAAGCATTTCAGTGATACTCAAACTGTAGAAGCAAATACATGCTTTGAAAAAAAGTATTTGTATCTTTTTCAATTTATATGTATTATGCACTGAATATTATACAAATGAATTTGAAATAGGGAATATGAAGTAATAAAAAAGAAAGGTATTATTAAAATAAGGCAAAATATATCTATACAATATTATCATCGACCCTGAAAGCTGCTTGGTTTCGAATCAACTTTTCAGTGCTTGTTAAAAATGTATCACTATACATTTTCATTATATTTTTATTGCATATTATATTTTAAAAACTTACTGTTTCAATGCATTAAATAGAAAACTTTTTCTATACATACATTAAGAACTCAAAAAGCTCAATAGCAAGAAAACAAATAACCCAGTTACAAAATGAGTAAAACACCTGAACAGACATTCCTCAAAAGGCGGCATATGAAAGGTCAAGTATATAAAAAAATGCTGAACATCACTACTTATCAAAGAATTGCAAATTAAGACCACAATGAGGGCTTGATTTATATATATTTAATATATATTTATGTATAAATATATATTTTATATATATTCATAAATTTATATATATTTAATATAGCTCAGTGGTAAAATGTGTGCATAACATTCTCAAGGCCCTGGATTAATCTCTAGTACTAAACAAAAAATACACAATGGGATACTACCACACTCCAGTCAGAATAGCTATTATAAAAAGGCAAAGGTAACAAATGTTGGTGAGGAGGTAGAAAAGGGGAACCTTTACACACTGTTGATGGGAATGTAAATTAGTCCAACCACTGTGAAAAACAGTATTAAAAATAGAAAACTAATATTAAAATATGATCTAGCAATCCCTCTACTGGGTACAACTCCAAAGGAAACAAAATCAGTATGTGGAAGAAACATCTGTACTCCCATGTTCAACACAGCACTAACAACAATAGCTAAGCTATGGAATCAACCTAAGTGTCCAGCAACAGAAGAATGGATAAAGAAAATGTGCCATAAATATATATATACACACACACAATGGAATACTAATCAACCATAAAAAGATGAAATCCTACCATTTTAACAATATGGGTGAACTTGGAGGACATTATGTTAAGATAAATAAGTCAAGAACAGAGACAAATGCCTCATGATTTCACTTCTATGTAGAATCTAAAGAAGATGACCTCGTAGAAGTTGAGAATAAAATAGTGGTTACTAAAGGCAGAGGAGAGTAGGGGTGTGGGAAGGACAGATAGAGCATGGTCAACATGTATAATGTTAGACAGGAAAAATAAATTCTGGAGTTCTATTGCACAGGAGGGTAACAACAGCTAACAATAATGCCGTTTTTCAAAAGCTAAAAATGAGGATTTTCAATGTTCTCACCACAAAAAAAAGGCAAATGTTTAAGTTGCTGGATATGCCGACAGCCTTGATTTGACCATTACACAATGTATACACATATTGAAAAACCATAGCAAAATATACATTTACAAAGACAATGGCATAAAAAGTTTACATGTAGTATTTAATTTTTACAACTATTAAGTGAAATTTATAAATTCTATAACCAATAAATTCTTTTTTAATAATTTTACTTTGAAAACCGGGATCACAAGTTTCTAACATAAAATACAAAGAAACAGGATCTTTGATATTACAAAAAAGCATAAAATTTTTAAAAAATTTATTAAGTAATTTTATATCTACATCTAAGAATATTTCACAAGGTCATACCAAAAAAGAAATAAGAAACTACTTACTTGAATAATTTTCAAGGGAGAATCAGGTTGGTAAATTTGAAGTCTGGGTACATAATGAACCAGCATGTGGAGCATGTTACAAGCCACGTGGGCTACTGTTTTATTAGTAAACTGCAATAACAACAAAAAATCATTGTTTAATATAAAGTTTTTTCATGATACTCTGATTTCTCTTCAGATTATATAAATCTTTGGCCTTTTACTAAGAAATTTTTTCATGAACTATTCATCAGCACACCAACTTGACTAAAAAATTTGAAATTTCATACATTTTTTGGTCATCATACATTTATAAGTGTTTATTAAAATATGAGAAAGATAAATCTTTTTTTAAACATTTTTTTAGTTGTTGATAGATCTTTATTTTGTTCATTTATTATTTATGTGGTGCTGAGGATCGAACCCAGTGCCTCACGCATGCTAGGCAAGCGCTCTACCACTGAGCTACAGCCCCAGCCCAGAAAGATAAATCTTTAGCTGCAGAATTTTTAAAAATCACAATACATTCCAAAAACATATACATTTTTACTTTTTCTTTCTAATGTTTGACTGTCCTCATTAAACTTTTATTGAATTTTTTCTTACGTGGATTTCTGCACTGGTCTCTAATTACTAATCTTGTTATTAATTTTTCTACCATTCCAAAGTACTCTCTACAACACTGCCAAATTAAGTTTCTGAAGTATTGCTTGATCCTGGCATTCTCTATACCAAAAACTCTCAGATGACTCTCCAATAGCATTATGGTTTGGATATGAAGTATCCCCCCAAAGCACCTGTGTAACACAGGAATATTCAGAGATTGAAATGATTAGATTATGGAAGCCATAATCTAGTTAGTCCATTCTGGTCTGAATGGACTGAGTGGTAACTGTAGGTATGTGGGACAAAGCTGGAAGAGATGGGTCACTGGGGAGCATACTCTAGAAGGGTTAATATTCCCTGTGGCCTTCCCCCACCACCTCTCTACTTTTGGCCTCCAAGAGCAGAGCAGATTCCCTCTACCTCTCCCTTCTACCATGATGTTCTGCCTCACCTTGGGCCCAGAGCAATGTAGTTGGCTAACCATGGACTAAATCTCTGAAACCATGAGCTAAAAATAAACTTTTCCTTCTCTAAGTAGTTCTTGTCAGGTATTTTGGTTACAGTGAGGAAGAGCTAACTAACATAAATTGCATAAAGTCAAGGTTTTAATGCTTATCTATGTCCAAATCTCACTCACTCAATTTCCAAATGCCTCCTTTCCAAAATTTTCTCTGGTAACTAAGACAAAATTTCTGCTTCCTCCAAACAGCAGTTCAAATGCATCATTCATTTAGTACTCTTAGCTTTACCTATTTTGTTAACACTTATTTTAATCTTTTTAGTTATATCTACATCTGTCTGTCTATATCTTGAAGCTAGTATTTTTTTTCCATTTCATTATCCTTCACTTTGCCTAGCAACCTGTCAGGTAAATAGTATTATTATTAAAAAATATTTATTAGGTAAATTTTATGTTTAAACATATGCTGTATTAAAAATTTTAAGACAAAAAATATCATGCATCCTTTGATTAAAAAAAAATACCCATTAAGGTTCTCCAAATCATTAGATTACTACTTCTGTAAAAAATCTTACTCTGGGGAGGGAGTGGAGACATGCTTGGGAGCGATACTGGCCAAATTATATTGTTATATTGTGCGCATGTATGGATATATAACAATAAATCCCATCAATATGTAAAAATATTGCACACCAGTAAAAAATGTGAAAAAAATCTTATTCTGGTTACAGAAGAGGAAACTTGAATGATAAGCCAACAGTTGAACAGCTTAAGAATTTGGGAAGTTAAAAATCAAAAGAGAAGTTACAAAAATACTAGTTAAAAAAACAACCAAAAAAACTCCTTTATGTTTTAAAGGACTGGTTTCCTTTTTAGGAGTCATTCATATGTATTTTAGGGACAAATTCAAATACAAAAGAAATTCAGATAAAAGAGGACATAACAAAAATATCCTAAATTCAATAATGAGATCATTGTTTTTGTGTGTTTTTTTTTCGGGTGTGGGGGGCACTGGAGATTGAACCTGGGCTTAATACACTAGGCAAGAGCTCTCTTACTAACTTACATCTTCAGGCTGGGACCATTCTTAAACCATTCTTAAAGAGTGAGGATCAAGTAAATAATGTAATAAAAAATAATAAAAATATTTATGATAAATGTTTTATTCTAGAATTAATATAGCACAAGATAAAATTAATATTTAGAGAAAAAAATAACCATGCATTCTATACTATCTTAATGTATGTCACTAAAAAGTTGTCTTTACCTTTAAGGAAACACAAATTACATTCAGAGCTTCTTTAATTTGAGGATGATGAGACTCATGGACTAGTTCTTCACAAATCCAAATACCTAAACTGCAAAGTGCTACACATCTGCAAAACAGGTAACCAACAATGACACAAATAAAAGTGAAGGAATCTTTCAGTAAAATGAAACCACCACCATACCAATCAACCAACACAGAATGAATATGCATTGTATAAGTATGTTAATTAATTTGTTATTCTATACATTGGTGACTAAGGAATAGAAGCGTGTGTGTGTGGGGGGGGCAACCCCTAAATCCTAAAATGAATTTTCTATTACAATCTACTACCAAGGTCATAGGGTCAGATGACATATAGCATCTTTTTAACAAATTCATGTTAATACAATGACAAAACTGTAAGGTTTCCCAAACAAAAATATTTAACCTGCTTTCAAAAGGAAAGAGTATAATTTTATTGACTGGGGGGAGAATGGAGGAATTTTGGATTGTGCAGAAGGGAGTGAGGGGAGGGGAGGGGGTATGGGGGTGGGAAGAACAGTGGAATGAGATGAACATTATTACCCTATATACATATATATTATACTACTGGTGTTACTGCACCATGTTCAGCCAGAGGAAGAAGTTGTGCTTCATTTTTGTACAATGTGTCAAAATGCATTCTACTGTCATGTATAACTAATTAGAACAAATTAAAAAATAAAATAAAAATAAAAAAATTCTAACATCATTATGAACTCAAAAAAATAACTGGGTAAATAGCAGAGACATCAGTCGAGGGAAGAGAGAAGGGTGTGGGGGAGGGGAGGAGAAGGGGAAGTACTGGGGACTGAATTATAACAAGATATATTCCATGCTTTAATAATTATGTCAAAATGGATTCTACTGTCATGTATAATTAAAAAGAACCAAAAAAATTATGCATCTAATAAATATTCTTAAGACAAACTGTGAGGACAATAATTATGGCTCTGCCTTCTCTGGAAGATATAGCAGGTTATCTTAATTTTCTGGTCTCCAGTTTCCACATTTATATATCAAAAGATAAAAACTGTATATTTCTCAGAGTTATTATGAAATTCATTGCCATAATAAATACAAAGTGTCCAGAACACACCTAGCACACAGAAAGGGCTTAATAAATGTTAACTTTAGGTTTAATATGTGTTAGTTTATTAAGCATCAGTTACTGGCTAGCAAAATTAGAAGAAGGTGATGCTATCAAACTCTCACAGTTTGATGAGGATTAAATGACACAAATATTGGGGAAAATTCTTGTAAACCTGAATAGGATCAGGGTAAAAGAATTTGCTCAGATGTTTGTTTTTAGTTAACTTGGCTATCAAGTGAGAAAAATGTGTAATGAAGTGGTTTCATGTAACCAAACTGTTCCTGTTACATTATTTATTTATTTTTTTTATTTTTTAGTTGTAGGTGACAGAATATCTTTATTTTATTTTTATGTGGTGCTGAGGATCGAACCCAGTGCCTTATGTGTGCTAGGCGAGCACGCTACCACTGCGCCATAATCCCAGCCCCCTGTTACATTATTTTTAATTGCTAGAAAAAGAAATTTAAATTAGAATTAGAATCTGAATGGTCAAAGCCATGATCTATACCTTTTGAATCTTGGATCAACAAATACGTACATGATTGGAAAAGGAAGCTTCATAGAGGTAAAGTCAGAGAAGAAACATAGACTAATGTTGAACCTAATGACATACATTAAAATTAGCATCAAGAAATGTAAAATACAACTTGAAATTTTAAGGAAGTGAAGGAACATAGTGTGTTTCTGGCAATCTCCTAATTGAAGTCTCAATTTTTTTGGGGAAAGGTTTACTAAGTGAGACAGAAAATGTCAGTTTTAAATGCTTAAGATACAAAAAGGAAAAATGTAAAACTCTTGTTACTTATATTCTATTAAAAATCATGATCAGCTGAGCACAGTGGGGCATGCCAATAATCTCAGTAACTTGGGAGGCTGACATAGGAAGACTGCATTTCAAGGCCAGCTTTAGCAAATTAGTAATACACTCAGTGACCTGGTAAGATCCTGTCTCAAAATAATAAAACAAAAAAATTAAAAGGGCTGGGGATATAGCTCAGCTGTAGAGTACTCCTGGGTTCAATCCCCAGTATCACTCCCCAAAAATTGTGATCAATATATATGAATATTAAAATATACTATTTTCTTAGAAATATGACCTTCTACCATAAAAATATTTTGTTTAAATTTAACTCAACAAACACTCATTGAATACCTATTGCTGTATATTTCAAGGTATTATATAAGAGGACAATGATAAATATAATCTGAAGAGAACACAAAATGTACTTAAATAAAATCAAAATAACTCATTTTACATATACAGGGTTAAGTAACTGAAAAAGGTGACCAGGTTTTTATTTTTATTTTTAATGAAGGAAGATTAGTATGTAATCATGAAACAAGTGAGAATATTTAATCATTCAAATAATTTATACTTATAGTTCAGAATGGCTTTTAGTGTTTGAAACAACCTGAACTGCTATAAAAATTCAATCAACTTCTATAATAAGATTCCAAACACAGAATAGTTATCATAAATCTTAAGTCTAAGAATACCTGACCTACCGTGCAGGACCAGAGGGCTCATCTCTTGCTGAGCTTAATACAGTTTTGATTATAAGTTCCTAAAATAAAGGAAAATAGTTAATAGTAATTAGTAAGATTTCATTTACTTATTCAACAGATCTTTATTAGGTGGCCAATCTGAGCTAGGCACTGTGCCAGGTATTAGAGATACAATAGGTAAGAAAACAATCTATTCTCATATATATATTTTCAATAAAGAATCCAATGTTATTTATACAAGTAGCTAATAAAACAATTTATGAAATTTGTACCAAAAGAATATGTTCAAAAATAACCTTTTTTCTTTCTTATAATGAGCCTTGGAAGAATGTAAAGGCTCACTATAAGCTGGGTGCAGTGGCACAAACCTGTAATCCCAGCACTTAGGGAGGCTGAGACAGGAGAATCGCAAGTTCAAAGCCAGCCTCAGCAATGGTAAGGTGGTAAGCAACTCAGTGAGACCCTGTCCCTACATAAAACACAAAAAATAGGGTTGGGGATGTGGCTCAGTGGTCGAGTGCCCCCGAGTTCAATCTCCAGTACCAAAAAAAAATCAAAGGCTCACTATAAGAAAGATAATTAAAGCTGAATTAATACCTTAAAGGCATGAACATTTTTTATAAGCTTTGAGAAATAGCATTTAAAAGCCATAACCAGATGGTTCCACTGATGAATTCTACTAAATATTTAAAGAATTACTACAACCCTTATCAAACTCTTCCAAGGAAACTAAACAATTTATACTCAATTTATAAGGTCATATTTACCCTGATGCCAAAATCAGACAAGGGTACAACAAGCAAAAAAAAAAAAAAAAAAATTACAGGCCCCTATCTCTGATGAATATAGATGCAAAAATCCTCAAAACAATAACAATAAAAAAAATTGAACAGCACATTGAAAGGATCATTCATCATTACCAAGTAGGATATATTCCATGGATACAAGGATGGTTCAACACATGTATTTCAATAAATGTGATATACCACTTCAACAGAATAAAGGGTAAAAATCATATGATCATCTCAATAGGTAGAGAAAAAGCATTTGAGAAAATACAATATCATTTTATGATTAAAAAACTCAACTTATTAGGTAGAGGAGAACTATACCTCAACCTAAAAAAGGCCAGGTGTAACACGTCCACATCTAATATCACACTCAATGGTAAAAAGCCAGAAGTGTTTCCTCTAAGATCAGCAACAAGACAAGGATGCCCATACTCACCACTTCTATTCAGCACAGAGCTAGAAGTCCTGGTTAGGGCAATTTGGCAGAGAAAACAAACAACAACAACAACAAAAAACCAAAAAAGGTATCTAGAAAGGAAGAATTAAAAATTTCTTACTTTTTAGATGACTGATCTAATACACAAAACCCCAAAGACTCCACCAAAAACTATTTAGAACTAATGAAGTCAGGAGAGTTGTAGTATGTAATATCCATACAAAAATCAGTTGTGTTTCTACACACTTAACAATTAATGAACTATCTGAAAAAGAAATTAAGAAAACTATCCCATTTGACAATAGTATCAAAAATAATAAAATGCCGGGCGTTGTGGCGTACCCCTGTAATCCCAGCACTTTGGGAGGCTGAGACAGGAGAATTGCAAATTCAAAGCCAGCCTCAGCAATGGCGAGGCGCAAAGCAACTCAGTGAGACCCTGTCTCTACATAAAACACAAAATAGGGCTGGGGATGTGGCTCAGTGGTCGAGTACCCCTGAGTTAAATCCTTGGTACCAAACAAACAAACAAACAAACAAACTTAGGAATCAGTTTAACCAAGGAGATGAAAGATCTGTGCACTGAAAACTATAAACTATAGTTTATATAAACTATAAGTTTATATAAACTATAAACACTGATAAAAAAAAGACACAAATAACCTGTATCACAGGAAAGATAAGCTGTGTTCATGGGCTAGAAGAACTAATATTGTTAAAATGTTCATGCTACTCAAAGTAATTCCACTTCTGGGTATATATCAAAAGGAGATTATATCAATATATATAAAAGATATCTGTACTTTCCATGTTCATTGTATAAGTATTCATAATAGGTAAAATATACAAAAAAATCTAAGTGTCTATTAAAACACTAATGGATAAAGAAAATGTCTTATATACACACAGAGAATGAGAAATAATTCAGCCTTTTAAAAGAAGGAGATTTTGTCATTTGTAACACTGGATGAACCTGGGGGATATTATGCTAAGTGAAATAACAGACACAGAAAAACTGCAAGATCTCACTTATATGTAGAATCTACAATGTTAAATTCTTAGAAGTAGAGAGTACAATGGTAGTTACTAGGAATTGGGGGATGGGAAAATGTTAGTTAAAGGGTATAAAGTATCTGGAGATCTAAGTCCATATGGTGACCATATATACTTGAAATCTGCTAAGAGGTTTTCCCTTAGTTGTTCTCACTCCCCACCACACACACACAAAAAGCTAACTATGTGAGCTGATGAATATTTTATTTAGATTCATATTTACTGCAAAGTGTATATAAATGCTTTCAGATGGAAAAAAGGTGTTTAAAGAATAACTAATTTCACACAGAATCATCAATCTTTAACGTTGAAAATTTCAAAGATTTCAAGGTTGAAAGAAAAAAAACCAGCTTATTCTTCCTTGATAATTTGTATACTATGATAATGTGTGAGATTATGGAGAAGTTATAGATATTTTAATTATATAATGAGGGGCTGGGATTGTGGCTCAGTGGTAGAGCTCTTGCCTTGCATACGTGAGGCACTGGGTTTGATCCTCAGCACCACATAAAGATAAATTAAAAAATAAAGATATTGTGTCCATCTACAACTAAAAAAAATTTTTAAAAAATTATAGAAATGAATAATATATTCAAGAGAGAGAAAATAAAGGAGAAATACAAGGGTAGAATACTAAAGTAAGTACAAGTTCAACAAACAAAAATAGTCTATTTAGGAGTCAGATACTTAAGTAAAAATAAGTAGAGCTAGATCTGTACAAAATAATGTCTCAGATGAGAAGACAGTTAGGAAGAACATGGACACCAGCAGGGTCAAATACTATAGTAGCAGAGCAGAAAAAGAATGTCAGTAAATTTGATGAACGAGAATTGGTCACTCATTTAAAAAATCACTCATTTAAAAAATCACTCATAACAGTTAAAGTGTAAATTTTAGGTGTTCTTGTCACAAAAATTATGAGTCTGTGATGTAAGCATATGCTAATTAGCTCAATTTAATCATTCACAATGTATACACATTTTCAAACTAAATGTGAAAACACATTTTCACATGCTGTACATGATAAGTGAATATATTTTAAGAGTTATATAATACATAAATAAATGTGAAAA
>CM053401.1:56988559-57003901 GCA_028644305.1 Xerus rutilus | reverse complement strand
TAAAGTGTAAATTTTAGGTGTTCTTGTCACAAAAATTATGAGTCTGTGATGTAAGCATATGCTAATTAGCTCAATTTAATCATTCACAATGTATACACATTTTCAAACTAAATGTGAAAACACATTTTCACATGCTGTACATGATAAGTGAATATATTTTAAGAGTTATATAATACATAAATAAATGTGAAAAAATAAATAAATAAATAAATAAACAAAATAAAAATAAATAAATAAATAAATTAAAGGTAACCATTCAAAAAATAAAAAATAAAAAATAAAAAATCACTCATATTCACTTAATAAGCCTCTATTGGCCATAGAGGATATAAGGTTCTTAGAAAAGAACAATCTTCTTTTTATCTTTGTAAAATCAGCACCTAGCCCAATGACTGGCAAGTAATTTAAAAATATTTACAGTTTAAGTAAACTCAAGAGCTTTCTATGTAATAGACCCTATCGTAGGTGCTGAAAACTAAGAAGACAGTTATGACATGTAATATCTTTAAGAATGTTAAAGTTGAAGGAGGGAAGCAGATTTATAAACAATTAAAATACAAGATCTTGTGATATCAAATACCCAGGAAAATCCAAAGACAGAACATAAATCTGTAGTTGCCAGGATCCTGGAGTAGGGAAGGAAGGGGAGTGACTGCTAATGGGAATGGGATTTCTTTATGGGTGGAGAAAATGTTCTAATATTGACTATGATGATGGATGCACTATTCTGTGACTATATTAAAAATTATTAAATGGGTGAATTATAAAAATATAAACAAACAGGATGTGCACAATGTTCTATATGAGCAAACAGCTCAGCTGAGAAGTCATAAAGGACTTCACAAAGGAGTCTTAGATAAACAGGATTTTGACAGATAATCAAGGCCAAGGTCCATGATAGTACGTGTCTGTGGTGACTAAGAAAGGAGGCAAGAAGAGAAGACTATATAATAACACTTTAAGTAGAAGAAAATGTTTTTTCAAATGCATATAACTGAGAAATACCATAGGATGTTCTATGCAGCTGTAGAGTAGTATACCTGGAGAGCTGACTTCCATGACAACATTAAATTTATAAACACAACAGCATGTAACTTTCCCTTTAATATTCATTTTTCTGACAAAAAACAAATACATATTCCTTAGGTTTTTTGCTTTTTTTCAGTTCGTAAAATTGCCTTTGACTTTGTAGATTTTTTCCCCATGAAAATTGTTTTTTTTAATCACTTCAACCATTACTGCCTAGATAATAGCCAACAGAGACAAATCCACTCTGAAATTTAAACATTATACAGTAAGCCAGGCTAACCCCAACTAATTTAAAACTAAGAAAATTACAATAATTATTGATCCTTGGCCTTCAAGATCTTCTGAAAATAAACTATTACACCCTGAAAAGCTAAGGTAAATTTATGTAGTTTTTATTAAGCGTCATCGTAAATTTGCATCAGTCCATTTGATTGTATGTATAAGTCAAGTTCATTTGTTTACATTTCTGAGTATATGCTATGTACCAAAAAGTGTTAGGTCATGAGGATATAATAGTATGTAAAACCTCATGGTATTTGTCTAAAATAGAAGTTAGGAGCTGAATAAGAAATCACAAGTATGATAAATGTTATAAAGGGAAATATGGATGCTAAGGAAAGTACAAGCAACATAAATTGGATTAAAACCTTCTTTTAGAGAAAGCAAGTTAAAAAAAATCATCTGGAGCTATACTATCTTTTTCTCAACCATTCTTCTAATTCTAAAAACAAAGTAAGGTCAAACATAGAGACTACCTGGGAATTACTGTGACAGGCACAACTTCTCAGGATTGTTAAGCCCTTGGGAGTTTGCAATATATGTATGCATTCAGTTAGAGATAGGTCTTGACTGAATAATGTAATTATTCACTACACAGCACACTGTGGGTTCACAGCACTGATTTTCTTTATCCTTATTAAGAGCTTTTCACAGCACTCCCTTCTACTTTGGTTTAAGAATTACTGAGTCTAGCCAGGTACAGTGGTGCATGCCTGTAATTCTAGCAACTTGGAGGCTGAAGCAGGAAGATCACAAGCTTGAGACCAGCTTCAGCTTCAGTGAGATCCTGTTTCAAAATTTTAAAAAGG
Organism: Xerus rutilus; assembly: GCA_028644305.1. Classification (NCBI taxonomy): domain Eukaryota; kingdom Metazoa; phylum Chordata; class Mammalia; order Rodentia; family Sciuridae; genus Xerus; species Xerus rutilus. Next base: position 57,001,784 of record CM053401.1, on the reverse strand, counting down.
GTGGGGAGGCTGCGATGTAAGTCAGTGGTAGGGATACCTAGGGTTAAATTGCCAGTACCACACACACAAAAAAAGAATTCTGAGTTCAGAGGACTAAGGATGCTGATCATGTCACACCTTACCCTCTGCAGAGGCACAAAACAACATTTTGCCAGTTTCCTATCTGAACTTTTTTTTGTGTGTGTGGTGCTTGGGATTGAACCCAGGGCCTTGTGCATGTGAGGCAAACACTCTACCAACTGAGCTATATCCCCAGCCCTTATCTGAACTTTTTAACACACGTATTTAACAGATCTGTTCCTGCCTGGGCACATTGTTCTTTTTGGGGGCAGGGGGTATTGGGGATTGAACTCAGGGGTACTCAACCACTAAGCAACATCTTCAGCCCTATTTTGTGTTTACATAGAGACAGGATCTCACTAAGTTACTTAGTGCCTCACCATTGCTGATGCTAGCTTTGAACTCACGATTCTCTTGTTTCAGCCTCCCAAAGTGCTGGGATTACAGGTGGGTGCCACCGCACCTGGTGGCACATTGTCTTTTAAAGAATTAATATCTGGGACCTGGGGAGGTTCTCTTTGCAAATATATAGTCACTGCTAATATTACACAAGCTGCAGGATATGGTGGCACATGCCTGTAATCATGGCTATTGGGGACGCTGAGGCATGAGGGTTGCAAGTTCAAGACTAGCCTAGGCAACATTAAGAAACCCTATCTCAAAATAAAAAGTAAAAAGGGCTGGGGATATAACTCGGTGGTGGAGTACACATGGGATCACTTACCAGTACAAAGAAAAAAAAATATTGCACCACCTACTATCCAGGCCCTGTAATGCTTTAGGTACATAGGATCTACTACCCCAACTCCAAAGTTTCATATAGAGGTATAGAATTTTCCATTACTTTGTTTGATACCACATGCTGAGAAACTGGGGAGAGGGAGTCAAATATGCAGGTATAGTTTGCCATCTCAATCTTAGAAGTAGCAGTACCATATCTGGTTCATAGGATGTTTTGATAAATGCTCAATGAGTGAGTGAATGAATGAATCCTAAGAAACAAACATATGAGTAGGTTCAATAACGAGACAAAGGTGCCAAAGCAATTTTAAACACATCCAAAAAAAGCTATAATCCTAATGAACATTCCAGTTTTTGTTCTTGGAGATATGGCTGGTTAATGTTTAACAACTGGGTGGATTTCAAAAAGAAATTTTATTGCATATGTTTTATGGTTATAAAATCACTTAAATGCTACAAACTAGTATCTGATTTCTTACCTTTACATCTGTAAACTGAGACACAGCAATCTCTGGAATATTGGGATGGAGAGCAGGAAGTTCACAATACAAGTTGGGAAAGCAAACCAAAGATCCCAGAAGAACTTGTGCTTCTACTCTTGGTGCCTATGTATCAAATTTAAAAATCTTTAAAATATATTTGTTATTAAACTATCATAAAATTACTTTATTATAAAGGGAAGTGAGAGTATAAAACTATATTATAAAGGGAAGTGGGAGTATAAAATAAAATTCAAAAAGGAAAGGGGGCACACAGAAAGATTTAGGTTTCTATGTATACTTTCTACACAAAGTACTATTATTCTCAGTAAAGGACAAATAAAAAAATTTCCTCAAAAGTAGCTAATAGGCAGAAATAAGCCATAGTTAATGAGATTATAAACAAGAATATAACTTAGCTACAGCATACATTTACCCTAATTAGAAGGAAAACTGTAAATACTTCATATTTTACTTTATTTTAAAAAACATACAATGTGACATATTGTTCTAATGAGCAGATGATTCAATGCCACTAGATTTTATTTGTTACAACCTAAGGATGAATAAATATGGATGAAAAGGTCAACTATATCTTCAAGAAACAGGCGCCAGTCTAAAAAGTTTTTATATTATACATATGGGAAAAGCACTGCTTATAATACTAAAATAAACATTAGAATGTATGCTTGGACTGCGGATGGAAGCAAACTCTTCATCTTTTTTCCTTAGCTGTATTAAGTCATTTTTCAATTATCAATACTAAGCATTTCTTTTTCCTCTCTATCTTCTTGTATGTCCACCAAACACCAACACCTATCTACCAATGCTTAATTTATTAAAATATCTGCAAATAGATTCATGTGTTTAACAATACCTAATAAAATGCAAAACACTGAACTAGAAATACAATACTTCTATTCATATTAATCAAGAACCAGTTTCCAAAAAGATTTCCCCATCTTAATAAATTTCATAATAGAGGCAACGTAGCAGTACTCTGTTATTTTTCAAAACAAAATGACTCCTTTCTAGATTTAACGATACAAGGCAGGAGTATGAAGGGGCAGGGTTAGCTCACATTCACTGTCCCAATTTAGAAGTTATCCTATAAAAATGAAACTCGTTTAAAAAAATCAATATTTAATAAAAGTGATTAGCTAAGAGTTTTTCTGTAAAAGTCAGTAGGACAAATGGGAATGTTTGGGTCTGTGGATATAAGAGAACAGACCTACAATGTAATTGTAATTAAGAAAAGCAAAACTGAATCAATTATCTTGTAATCTGCCTAAGGAAGGAGGGAAATATTAACAAAAAATATGATATGTATGAGATCTAAAATGAGAATCCTAAGAGATATGGACTCAATAGTTCCAACACCATCCAGAGGGAAAGACTATCCTTAACCTCTAGTGGAGATGTGTCAGGTTTGATTCCCAATAAAATTCAGTTTCCTGTGTAGTCTACTTCAAAAAATATTCATCATATGAACCAGAGAATACAGAAAATGACTATTTTCTATATTTTCCCGAAGATGTCACACAGTCAATATTCTAGATAAATAGAGAAGTTAGTTACATAAAAGGGATACCTTAAGCACAGACAACACCGACCCTGCAGCGCTGCAGGCTCCCAATCTACCGACGCGGCCGCCATCATTACTGAGCCACTTGTGGCTACAGCATCTCCCAAGGCAGCTGTCTCTATCTTGGGACACTGCAGCTGCCACCAGAGCCACCTTGACATGGTAGCCTCCATTATGGGACACCAGACAGGGCCTGGAGACAGCCCCATGCCACAACGCTATCCACCACAGCGGACATCTCTGATAAGGCCAGCCACCATCACCACATGGCCTTCCCTCAGTGCCCCATTTCTGAAAGCAGTCGCCTCCCTCTTGGGACACCTCTGCCCTCATCTTGGGTTACCACTGTTACTGATATCGCTATCTTGAGTTGGGGTAGCCTCCTTCATGGGACACCTGCTAGGGTGTCCTACAGGTTTGCAATTGCTGTTGCCGCTGCCGCTGCCACCATCTAAGGACGCAGCCACTTTCATGTAGGGATGCCAGCCAGGCTTGGAATACCATCATCAAGGCACCTGCAGGCTTGGTAACACCTGAGGTCCTGCTGCTAGACATGCTAATAAGCCACCATTTTGCTGCAGAAGCAGGAGAGAGCCTTGCATGGGTCAGTATATTGGAAGAGGGTGTGAGGGCATCTTGCTCTTAGCTTGCCCAGCCATCCAGTCTGGCACCCACCAGGTTTCCAGGGCCAACTCGGGGTGGCACTGGCTGGGACACGACACCAGCCCCATCCCCAACTCCCTTCCAAATCTGGCATCCACAGATCCTCTGGTCCCATTAGTTTGGTAAACAACAAGGCCCTTCGGCTCCTCAATCCCCAGTCTCCCAACTCTTCCCTAGCTGCCAACCCAGCCCAGCGCTTGCAGCTATGCGGCCAGCCTGCAAGCTCTCAACTCCTAGTCCTGATCTGCCTGATATAGAATAGCTCTCTATGATTGGCACACAAGGTCCTGGGACTCAGCCCTCAGGACCTCCAGAGAGGTGCCTGATTGGGAAGTTGATTGGGGGTGGGAGAGATAGTTTAGAGACTAAATTAGAGACCAGGAATTGAGGTGTCCGCAAACAATGGGGCTCAGATCAGGCTCCTACATTACACAAGCAGACCCCAAGGAGATTCCTAGAGTGCAGTCTTCCAACGGAGACTGGCAATTGCCATATGGCACCTCCAAGACTCACCCTCCCACCCTAGTAACCCTCACCTTCCTGAGGGTGGAGATACGAGGAAACTCCAGACAATTCCACTTTTTGGATGAGAAGGGAGGCAGAGAAACTATTGAATTCCAACAGAAATAATTGTCCGATTTTCCTTTGAGGTTATTTTTTTTAATTTTTTTTTTCACGCTCTTATCTCTCCACCATTTTGAAACCAAGTACTTTTCATGCATCAAGCTATTGAAGACTGGGATGTCTGAATAGTATATTACAGTTTTATTGTATATTATTTTAATATATTTTCTTTTTCTTTTTAATAAATTTTTATTTTTTCTTATTTTATTATTATTATTTTTACTTTCTCAATATTTTCTTCTCATTTATCTGTTTTCCAGGATTCTCTTACTCTCTTTTCTCCTGCTCACAGCCAATTTTTATTGATTCCTCTTTCACTCTTCCTATGATCGAATACTTCTATCTCCCCCTCCACTACCTCATAAACATCACATCCTACACTACCCCTGTTCTTTGTCTACTATTAGAAATTGTAGACTCTTTGGCAAACCTATTGTATATATTGTAGACAATAACTGATCACTCATTTCTGTTTACTGAGACAAAACTATAAACTTCTTAATAGGAGCTATTTGGTTTAAGGCTGCATATTATTTGCATTGGTTGCTGTTAATATTGATCTCTTCCTTAAAGGCAAAGAATGGAAACTTTTATAATGCAGAGGCACTATAAATTTATAGAGTAGAAACTGTAATACCTTGAATATGCATTACTAGAGGGAAAGACACACCAACACCACAAATAAACAAGGGAAGAAAGTGTTGCGAACAAATGAAGATGCTGCAATAGAATCCATTGACAACACAGTAGAAGAAATGTCAGGGAAGGAATTCAGAATGTACATAATTAAACTAATCTGTGAAGTAAAAGATGATGTAAAAGAATACATACCATTGGCAAAAGATCACTTCAATAAAGAGCTAAAAAACCAAACAGATATTCTGAAAAAACAAACCAAACAGATATTCTGTTTCCCTTGAAATGAAGGAAACAATAAACCAATTAAAAACTCAATAGAAAGGGGCTGGGATTGTGGCTCAGTGGTACAGCGCTTGCCTCGCATGCGTGAGGCACTGGGTTTGATCCTCAGCACCATATAAAGATAAATAAATAAAGATATTGTGTCCATCTACAACTAAAAAAATATTAAAAAAAAAAAACTCAATAGAAAGCATCACTAACAGACTGTCTTAGAAGACAGAACCTCAGGCAACAAAAACAAAATATATAATCTTGAAAATAATGTTGACCATATAGTGAAGATGGTAAGAAACCATAAACAGAACTTCCAAGAATTACGAGATAACATGAAAAGACCAAATTTAAGATTTATCAGAATAGAGGAAGGTATGGAAATACACACCAAAGGTATGTACAATCTTTTCAATTAAATAATATCAGAAAATTCCTCAAGCCTAAAGAATGAAATGGAAAATCAAATACAAGAGGCTTACAGGACCCCAAATGTACAAAATTACAATAGACCCACAATACAATGAAAATGCCTAGCATATAGAATAAGGATAGAATTTTAAAGGCCACAACAGAAAAGTATCAGATTACAGATAGGGGGAAACCAATTCGGATCTCAACAGATTTCTCAACCCAGATTCTAAAAGCTAGGAAGTCCTGGAACAACAAAACAGTAACGTGAAGAGAGAGCCTATAGAGCTCTCGTGCACATCAGATAGAGCACTAATCTCCAAAACAAAAAACTTAACAAAAAAACAAATAACCCAATAAACAAATGGGCAAAGGAACTGAACAGACACTTCACAGAAGATATACAATTGATCAATAAACATGAAAAAATGTTCAACATCACTAGCAATTAGAGAAATACAAAACTACTCTAAGATTTCATCTCACTCTAGTCAAAATGGCAATTATCAAGAATACAAGCAACAGTAAGTGTTGTCGAGAATGTGGGGGAAAATATATACTCAAACATTGCTGGTGGGAATGCAAATTGGTGAAATCACTACAGAAAGCAGTATGGAGATTCCTTAGAAAACTTGGAATGGAACCATCATTTGACCCAGCTATCCTCTTCCTTGATTTATACCCAAAGGACTTAAAATCAGCATACTACAGTAATATAGCCACATCAATGTTTATAGCAGCTCAATTCACAATAGCTAAACTATGGAACCAACTTAGATGCCCTTCAACAGATGAATGGATAAAGGCAATGTGGTACATATACACAATGAAATATTACTCAGCCACAAAGTAGAATGAGATGATGGCATTTGCAGGTAAATGGATGGAGCTGGAAAATATCATGGTAAGGGAAATGGACCAATCCCCAAAAATCAAAGGCCAAATCTTTTCTCTGATATATGGATCCTGATCCAGAATGGAGGGGTTGAGACTAGGGAAAAATGAAGGAACTTTGGATTGTGCAGAGGGGAGTGAGGGGAGGAGAGGAGAGGGAGTGTGGGGGTAGGAAAGATGGTACATTATTGCCCTGTATGTAAATGATTGTGCAAATGGTGTGACTCTGCATCATGTACAGCCAGAGAAATGAGAAGTTGTGCTCCATATGTGTTCAATAAGTTGAAATGCATTCTGCTGTCATGTATAACTAATTAGAACAAAAATAATGGATACCTTATGGCATTGGAACTTAATTCTATTGAAGAACTTTGAGAAAAGCTGAAGGAAATGTGCTGGAACAACTGGCCCACAAACAGTACTAGTTTTCACAAAAAATTAATAAAAAATGGCACTGGTTTATAAATTAGTCTCCTCTGAGTTCTATCAACTTTCACCAGTATCCAAGACTAATAACCTCTGTATACTGATAATACTACAATGACCTTGTAACTTGTTTACAATATCTAGTTTTTCTTCCATTTAATCTACTTTTAGATTAATATATTTGCTTAATACTCACAAGGGACAGGTTCACTATTTCTCTTTCCACTTTAACATATTTAACTTTTAAGCTAATATAGCATCATAACCTGATCTGTGGCATTCAAGACTTTCTAAGATGTAATTTAAAGCAGTGCTTCTCAGTCTTTTTTTTTTTTTTTTTTAACATTTTTTAGTTGTAGGTGGACACAATATCTTTATTTTATTTATTTTTATGTGGTGCTGAGGATCGAACCCAGTGTCTTGCGCATGCGAGGCAAGCGCTCTACCACTGAGCCACAATCCCAGCCCTGCTTCTCAGTCTTTAACCAATGATTCTACCAATCATTTGTGATCTAATTAAAATTCATATTTTGCTGGGCATGTGGCACATACACAATCCTAGCTACCAGGAGGCTGAAATAGGAAGATTACAAGTTTGAGGCAAGCCTGTGCAACTTATCAAGACCTTGTCTTGAAAATAAGATAAAAAAAATTGGGGTGCAGCTCAGTGATAGATAGCTTGCCTAGCATGTGTGGATCCCCAGTATTGCCTAACCTTAAAAAAAAAAGAGAGAGATTCTAAGGCTGGGGATATAGCTCAGTTGGTAGAGTGCTTGCCTAGCATGCACAAGGCCCTGGGTTCAATGCCCAGCAACCCACACACACACACAAAGCATATTTTGATTGAGTAGGTCTTGGATAAGGTCCAAAAGTTTGCACTGCTACTAAGTACCTAGATCATGCTGAATGTTTCTGATGTGCAGACTGCGCTTCCAGTAGCAAGAAGTACTTTCCTGTCTACTACAGTCTTGCAGATTAGCCTTTAAACAAAATAGATTGTCATTCATTGAGCACATTTATTTTGTCTGTTTACCTCTGCCTGGCATACTTTCTCTTACCTTCATTATACAAATACTACTCATCTTTCAGGGACTTACTCATATACTTTTTCATTAAAACTTCATAACATCTATAAACTAGTAAGAGTTCTCAAATAATTTCACTTAACAAATTCTTTTATATGATGCATAAAATGTGTCATATCATGCTCCAACCATATGGCTAATCGTTATAAAATAATCCCACTACACAGGCTATCTCTGTTACAGACAAAGAAACTAAGACACAGAGAAATCCAATAACTTACCCTGAGTCACATGGCTAATAAGCAGTAGAGCTGGGACATGAACCAGGTAGAATGACTCCATGCTTTTCATCATCATATTAAGCTCTTCCTCTTAGAACCTACACTATATTTCATAGTTGTTAAAAAGCATTTCTGTCTCCCCAGCTGCAGACTATATCCCTTGAACACAAAGTATATCTAATTTATTCATATCCCTCTATATTCCAGACAAAGAAATTGCTATGCTTTGGATGTCGTTCCCCTCAACCCCAAGATTCATCTGTTACAAACTTGGTCCCCAGGATGGTGATGTTGAAAGGTGGAAGAACCTTTATGAGGTGGGACGTACTGGTAGGTAGTTAGATCACTGGGTCATGTCATCAAAAGGAATTAACGTAACTTTCACAGAACTCTGCATTCATTGTGACAAGAACAAGTGATTATAAAGTGTAAGCATAGGTGCCACATCTGCAATCCCAGTGACTTGGGAGACTGAGGCAGGAGGATCGAAAATTTGAGGCCAACCTCAACAACTTACCAAGGAACTCAACAACTTGGCGAGACCCTATCTCAACATAAAAAATAAGACTGGGGATGTAGCACAATGGTAAAGCACCCTTGGATTCAATCCCCAGTACCAAAAAATAAATAAATAAAGTAAAAGTCTGGCCCCTCCCCTTGCCATGTCATCTCCCTTTTGCACATGCTCCCACTATGAAGTGATCCAGTCAGGGGGCCTTTATCAGAGACCCAGAGCTATGCTGTTTGGTCTTTCAACCTCCAAAACTTTGAGCTACATAAACCTCTTTTCTTTATATGTTAACTAGCCTCAGGTATTTGTTACATTAATAACAGAAAATAGACTAATACAGGAACATTTTGTACTCGAGGGAAGGCTTAAAAACCACAAAAAGGCTCAGCACAATATTGAGCATGTGCTATGCTGAATAAATACTTAGACATTCAATCAATCAATCCATCAATACCCATTAATCTGTGTAGGCCCTGGGCATACCACAATGAAGACATGATTACTATTAAGGAACTGAAAAAAAGATTATAAAACTAGTTATAGCCAGGTGTGGTGGCACATACCTATAATTCCAGTGGCTTGAGAGGCTGAGGCAGGAGGACTGCAATTTCAAAGCCAGCCTCAGCAACTCAAAGAGACCCTAAGTAACTTCAAGAGACCCTGTCTCAAAATAAAAATACAAAAGGGATGGGGATGTGGCTAATGGTTAAGCACCTCTGGGTTCAACTCGTGGTACAAAAAACAATAAAACCTAGTTAGCCGGGCGTGGTGGCTCACGCTTGTAATCCCAGCACTTAGGGAGGCTGAGACAGGAGAATCGCAAGTTCAAAGCCAGCCTCAGCAATGGCGAGGCGCTAAGCAACTCAGTGAGACCCTGTCTCTACATAAAAACACAAAAAATAGGGCTGGGGATGTGGCTCAGGGGTCGAGCGCCCGTGAGTTCAATCCCCGGTACCAAAAACAAAAAACAAAACAAAAAAAACCCAATAAAACCTAGTTATAAATACAGGTTTTTCTCTTCAATATTTGGACATTTCCTCTAGGTGACTGCATCTAATTTCACGGCTATAAACTCTGTCTACCAGCATTATAAATTTCAGTCCCAACACCTTCCTTGAGCTCTTGACTTGGAAATGCAGTATTTCTCCTCACACCTCCTCATGGATATCTAATACACACCTTGCCATACCACATACAGAACTCTTTTCATTCACTGTTAGTCTTTTGCAGCTTACAAAGAAATAATCTATTAAACTGCTCCGCAAGTTTTAAAGTGCTGCACAAGTTTTTTCTCTTCCATATACACTTAGTTTTTCCAATAGACTTTCAGTTGTTATTTCTCATTTATACTTTGCTCCAGAGTGATTTTTCCAAAATACTAATTTCATCAAGTCACTACTTGCTTAAAAATCTTTCAATGGTTATTCAATCCTTCCTTAGGATAAAATCTGACCTTTTCAGCATTATTTACACAGCTAATTGCCTTTCTCTCTAGTTCACCATTGCCACATATATATGGACATATTTCAGTTGTATCTACTTCATTAGCATTGTCTCATGAGCTGTATGTCTCATACAGCTCCATAACTGTAGGAAAAAAAAAATCCTCATACACAGTGTTAGAGTATAATGAGAGCATGCATTTTTCTGGGTTACCTCATTCACTTTCTTTTTCCAATAAAATCTTATAATGATTATAATGATTATTATATTATGATTATTATGATTATTATATAATGATTATTCCCTACTGTTTCTTACTTCTCTTTTGATAGCACCCAGTGAATGCCCTTTCTTCAGATTCTTAACTGTAAATCCTGTTTTGCTTATCAGATGTAATCCATTTTTATAGCTCTTAAGTCAATTCATCAACTAATTTTAGTGATTTTTTACACCTCAAAATTTCTTGCTTACATTTTTTTAACATACATGAAGCAATCTATCCCAATTAAAACTATAAACTTTGAGAGGCGGGGCAAGATGGCGGCGTACAGAGAGGAAGCAGCCAGTCTCGCCAAACTAAAGATCAAAATTTTGCGACACAAATTTCTTCCACCCAACTTTTCGGCAGTAAATTACAGCCATCATCACAGAAAATTTCACTTTCGCGTGTAAGCAGTGCCAGCGGTCTTCGCCAGAGTGCGTCTCCAGCAGCAGCGGCCGCAAGCGGCCGCGGGGCGCTGAGACCCCTGGGGCTCAGCAGAGCTCACCTCCGGCGGGAACTGCGTCTACTCGAGAAACCTGGCTCCAGAGCCCAACCAACCACACAGGATCCACAGCAAGCTCGCGGGGTCCCACAACCCCAGCCGTCAGCCACTGGGGAGCACGCCAGCGAAGGCAGCGCTACAAAGGAAGATTGGGACCGCACCAGTTCTGCTCCAGAGTGCAGGACAAACAAAGCAGCGGAGGGAGCAGATCTGCCAAAAGGAACTTCCACGGAGACCCAGACAACAGGAAATTGGAGTCAGCTGCTATGAGCCTCTGGGAGCATAATCGAAGGGGGACATTGGAAAACAACTCTGTATAATCTTCCACGCACGGCTTTGCCAGCGACCCAGAAATTAACCAGGCTGGGAATCTCACACGCGAAACACAAGCTGAGTAAGTCCAGCAAGCAACGAACAACGCCACCTACTGGAGGTGAAAGGAAACATACCTGTCTATTCACTTTGAGACTGTTCTTGTATATTGATTGTTTGTTTTTTGTTCTGTTTTTTTTTTCCTTTACCCAGAACTATTTTTTTATATTACTTATCTCATAGGTTAATCATGAAGTTTAGATTTTTATTTTATTTTTTTTTATTTAGGCTTACATGTTAACAGTGTAAATGATTCATTGTTCTGTTTTTTGTTTTTTGTTTTGTTTGTTTGTTTGTCTGTTTGGGTTTTTTTTTCTTTTTCTTCTTTCATTTTTTTTCCTCCCTCTCTTTTTACTTCCTCCCTTTTTTCCTTCTATGCTCTTCCACTCTCACTTTGCATTTTATCCTTTCTTTCTCTCCCAATATTTCTACTGTTTAATCTTTTTGCTTTATTTCTCTGTTCTTTCCCATCTTTCTCTATCCTCCCCTCATTTCTCTCCCACTCCTCCTACCCTCTAATCCCCAACAGTTGTGAATCCAAAGATTTGTTTTACAGTGGGATATAGTAGATTGGGACTCCTGAACCGAATACTGGAGGGGCACTACATAGTCCTGTTTCTACCATTTACGTAAGTTTTATTTTTCTTGCTATTGTTGCTTGCTGTAACCTACATCTCTTCCTCCCTACCGGTCCTCCCCAGCTCACTGTCACCCTCTCAAGTACTAGTCAGCCCCTCTTGGATTCATTTTTCATGCATTATAAGAGCTAATAACCATACCCTCACTTCCTACTAACCCAACAATCTATCCTACACCCCACCCTCAAGGTTCCCTAGCCCACCAACAGTAACTATAGACTCCTGTGCGAACTTATTGTTTACATAATAGATTGTTAAGGAACCCATAATTGTTGTATATTGTGACTAAACTGTAAATGTATTTGGGAACTATTAGGAACTACTTGGTTTGAAACTATATATTGCTTGTATTGTGGTCAACTAATATTGAGCCCCCCTTTAAAAGAGTGGTACTGAAACCCTACAGCAAAACTATACATATATAGGAGCAAAAACTGTAACAACTTGGCTCAACAGAGCTAGAAGGAAAGACACACAAACATCATGAAAAAACAAGGGAAGAAAATGACTCAAACAAACCAAGATTCTTCAATATTAGAATCCATGGTCAGCTCAGCAGAAGTAATGACAGACCATGAATTTAGGATGTGCATAATCAAAATGTTCTGTGACTTAAAGAATGATATAAGAGAGGAAGCCCAGTCAGCAAAATATCATTTCGATAAAGAGATACAAGGCAAATACAGGAAGTAAAAGATCACTTCGATAAAGAGATACATAGGCAAATACAGAAAGTAAAAGGTCATTTCAATAAGGAGATAGAGATTCTGAAAAGGAACCAAACAGAAATCCTTGAAATGAAAGAAACAATAAACCTAATCAAAAACTCAATGGAAAGCATCACCAACAGATTAGACCATTTGGAAGACAGAACCTCAGACAATGAAGATAAAATATTTAACCTTGAGAACAGAGTTGACAACACAGAGAAGATGGTAAGAAACCATGAACAAAACATCCAAGATCTATGAGATCACATCAAAAGACCAAACTTAAGAATTTTTGGGATAGAGGAAGGTATAGAATTCCAAACCAAAGGAATGAACAACCCATTCAATGAAATAATATTAGAAAACTTTCCAAATATGAAGAATGAATTTGATAATCAAATTCAAGAAGCATACAGGACACCAAATGTTCAAAATCACAACAGACCTACACCAAGACAGATTATAATAAAAATGCCTAATGTTCAGATCAAGGAGAGAATCTTAAAAGCTTCAAGAGAAAGGAATAAGATTACAGAAAGGAGAAAGCCAATTAGAATCACTGCAGACTTCTCAACCCAGACCCTGAGAGCAAGAAGATCATGGCAAAGCATATACCAAGTGCTAAAAGACAGTGGATGCCAACCAAGAATCTTATATCCAGCAAAATTAAGTTTTAGATTTGATGA
>CM053401.1:56956663-56988059 GCA_028644305.1 Xerus rutilus | reverse complement strand
ATTTTGTGTTTTATGTAGAGACAGGGTCTCACTGAGTTGCTTAGTGCCTCGCCGTTGCTGAGGCTGGCTTTGAACTCGCGATTCTCCTGTCTCAGCCTCCCTAAGTGCTGGGATTACAAGCGTGAGCCACCGCGCCCAGCTTGTTATCTTTCTTATTGATACTGGCAACTGGCACCAAGGTGGGGCCAAGTAGGGGGAACTAGAAAGGTAGTGGCTTATATCCTATTTGAACAAACAGGTATTTCAATCTTCTTTTGATGAAAACTATAAGCCTGCTTGTTTTATGTCTTTGGATTAAAAAGTATCATAAACATGTAATTTTAAAAAGCTTAACAAAAAACGGGTTAAATATAGGAGAAGGTGTTTTAAAAGAAAATTTCCACATATACATTAGATACATATACATACATATGTACACAGGTACATATCTTTTGGTTCTCTTAAGTTTCCTGTCTAAAACCAAATAAATAAAATAGCAATATAACTCACCGAGGCATTACCACTTCGAAGTCGTTCTGCTATAAATTCATCCATCAGATCAGGAACATTAGCACTGCTGCTGCCAATATCACTATTAAGAGGAGGCAGTTTGGAGCTCATGTCCTCTTTATTGACTAAAAGCAAATAAATAACTATATATAGTGAGGAAAAATTTAACTGCATTTTCTAAACTTAAACAACTCAAAATAAAGTACCTATGCCATACCAATTATTTTGCCAAACATGCACTTATGAATAATTTTCCTCCTTTTAGATTTAAGAATTAGTAAATTGATATTTATTTTATTCAACTAAGCAGATGTTAGTCAATCTTCAGTATAACCTTAAACAGCAAGAAAGCTTATAGATAAGCACTAGTTGAAGTCAGGTTAATGTTGCCTATAAAGAAACTGGTATATTTATCTTTCTTCCTGCCTGTGTGCTTCTATTTAGAGACTTAATAATTTATAAATTCATTTTTTCCCAAAAGAATATTTGTAAGGAATATATCTCTTCAATCAATGCAAATCTCAGTGGGACACAAGTGCATTTAAGTTTGGATACTTATAAATAAAAATTCTATGATTTTCACAGAATGTTGTTTCTATCCACTATAAAATCTAATTTTAATATAGGATAAAAGATGTTTATTTTTTAAAAAGCTTAAAAATAATCAAAATTATTTTGGTTTTTTTAATGACTACATTTTGATTTATATTACAAGAAAATTTTAACTTTGGAAACTAACAGAAAGTAAGATATTGTCTATGTCACTGCTGTTGCTATTGGGAAGTTAATTTCTCTGTAATGAAAAGCATATCAGCATTGTTTATATTAATAAGAAACTACAAATCATTTCAGATTAAGAAAATATACTGGTCAGAAGTTCACTGTGAAATACCATTATCTTTATATTACTGGCCAGGCTTTGCTAAGCTGTCAAATACTGCCCTCAGGTGGCATTAATGGCTCAATGCAAGATGCATTCTACAGCGTTGTTAATCATGCTAACAAAACCATGTTAAAACAAATAAAATCAAAACCTACCTTACTGCTGAAAATTAATTTTCTATATCTGTTATTTTAACTTTTAATCAAGATAAAACAGTTATCATAATCTTGCTTTCTTTCTGTAATCTGTCCACAGAGGTTCCATAATTAAATTAGGATTAACTTCATGAAACCTTTATGCACATTTAAAATCTCAGAAAAAAGAAAGTAATGATAAGTGTTTCAATTACATGACTTGCACTCTACAGAAATGAATGCAACACTAAAAGCTTACAGCATGTTTGGAAGTGGCTTAAAAGTTATTCACTTTGGAAAATTAACAAATAATTTCTTCTTCAACGACAGTTAACTGTATGTTGGTGTTGATTGTAGGCCCTTAATACTTGTATTAAATGTCAAAGTAATTTTCACCAAGAAAAAATATAAAACCACATAAATCAACAGTAAAAATAAATGAACCCAATTAGATACAGCCAGTGCCCTTTAAAAAATAAACATAGTGGGGCAAGAGAGAAAGTATAATGACTCCTTAGTAAACTTAATTTCAAGACTCATGTGGTACATACTAAGGAAAATATTTTATTTAGGTAGCCTTTGAAAGGTCATTAAATTTTTCCTGTATCTTCCTCTTTTCTAACTTCTTGTTCAGCAGCAAAGAGGTTTAACTAAATGCCTTATAAGGGAAATTAGTAATTGAAATAAACATTTTATGCTGGGAAAAATACAGCTGGGGAAAGGCGCATGCATAACCAAACAGAGAAAGCAGTGACCATCCCAAAGCTTTTTGATTGCTCATAGCTTGCTTCAGCTGCATTAAGCCAAACTGGTGCTGTCTTTCTCCTTTTGCGCTCTGCACACTGTTAGTGCTCACCTGCAGCTTTCCTTCCAAAATAGCCCATTACATGACTGTACAGATCCCTCAGTGGAGCCTCTGGTGGCATTCTGTTCTGCCTCTGTGGGGAAACATTTGCCTTCGGCTTCGAAAGAGCATGTACAACAGTTTTATAAACGCCACCCAGGGAGCCCTGCTGTAGACCTGCCTCATGACTTGATGACCTAAGAGTACTACGACTACTTAACTGATTACTCGCAATTTCTTCTTTTTGTAATATGGTAGTGGGAATCTCTGTGGATTCCTTCATTGTTTTGCTAACAGATGCTGCACTAATTGTATCCAGAGGCCTGTACACACCAGGTTTTACAAGCTCTGTACCACTAGCTGAACTGGTATGGATATTGCTGGTGCTGCTACTGTTACTACTACTAAAGCCACCAAGCTTCCGTAGTCTCATCTTCCATGGAGCCTCTTTGTTTTCCAGAGGATTATAAAACTGAACAGACTCAGTAGATGGTCTAAAAGTAACATGCACACTATTTCGTTTCTTAGTAGCAATTTTCATGATTTTGGCTCTATGGGTTACTGTTTCAGACAAGCTCCTTTTAGTTGGAGAAAGTTTGCTAGTGTTTGAAATATGAGGCATTCTGCGGTTAACAGATGCTTTTAGTGTAGTCTTCTTGACATGCATTACATGTGGGACAGTGATTTTTTCATTAATTTGCATATCCTTAAGCTTTTCAGCTACTGTTACATCTACACAGGCATCTAATTCTGTGGATGACTGTCTATACAAATATTTCCTTTTTTCTTTATTACAAGGGCTATCTGAACTAGGCTCCGATGGCTGTTTATCAACGTTTGGTTGCTCAGATTTTTCAGAAGTTTGTGGTCTCATGAAAGTATCTGACTGATTAGGTGAAATATTACTCATGAAGACAGATGAGTTTGGTTCTTTTTCAAACTGTGTATTTTCAGGAGTCCCAACAAAAGACATGACATTTTCCGATTTTATTTCCTGATCTGTGTATTCTAATTTATCTAAGGATGACCTTTCATCCCTAGTTACTGCAAAAATCACTTCTGGAGAAGCTGTATCTTTACCTATCTCATTTTTACTCTGACTTTCTTTAAAATATTCTTTCAAGGAAGAAAGAAGATCGTCATCTCCTTCAAGGTCAATGTACTGGATTTGTTCAAAAGCTGAATCTGCAAGTTCTACTGGACCTATTAAATGACAAAGATGGTCATATATGCTATCACCAACTTCCAGAGAAGACTCTCTACTATGAGTATCAGTGATGTGGCTTTCAGTGGATCTAGTTATTGAAGAAGCCTCTGTGGAACTCTGCAAGCTTGGTTCGTGATGGGATGAACTGTCAATGACAGGAACTGCACCTTTGGCTCGTTCAACAGTGAATGGTTCCAAGATGTCAGAAGTGCTGCTACTTCGAGGCAAAGGCTGTTCCTCATTCAGGGCACCAAAAACTTCATTTCCAGTGTCTTCACTTTGTGAAAAATGCCTGACTCTAGTTGAGCGGGGAAGTATTTGAGCATCATCAATATCTGTAAAAGAGAAAATTTATATAGAGTAGGAACTATATGAATATAAAAAATAAGCAATCATTTTAACCACAGCCTAAGTATATGCTTTAAAAAAAAAAAAAAAAAAAAAAAAAAAACAACTGAGATACTTTGTAAGTTCAATGAAAGAAAATCAATTAAAAATACAAATCTGTTTAAAAAAAATGATGGCACAAGCCACTGTAGCATGTAGTGTCAATGAATTAGAGAACTACCAAAATACATTTTAAAATGTTAACATGCATAGAAACAGTGAGGTAATGAAACATTTGGAAGTGCAGTTAAAGATAGAGCTGTGCCAATAAATCAAGCAATTCAAACTTGCTATTCATTTTTTCCTACTTAAAGTTCCAAACAGGGGAAAAAAAGAAATCCAGATTTTATCACATAAAGATTATTTAAATGTCCCATTGCAGACTCCTGTAAATTCCATCTTTTCTTCAAATCTTGCCTGACTGATGACATATTATGAGTAAAAATCCACCCTCTTCCTAAAAGCCCTCTTTTTCAGGAAACTATCTGTTCTGAGATATTTTGTTTTATTTTATTACAGTATTAACATCTTTTCACTGCCATCAAATAAAGTCAACACTTTACCAAAAATAAAAAATTAATTCAACTTTTTCATTCTTGACAAATCTGCTAAGAAGAAACCTTAGCCTATTATTGGCCCTTTCCATTAAACAACCACCAAACTCTAAAAACTACCTATAATAGATTCTTACATCTTTTATGAGAGTCACAGATTCTGGAGTTAAAATGGACATTTAGAGATTATCTAATTTAACTTTCTTACAGATGAGGAATTTGAGGTCCAGAGAAGTTAACTTACTTTCTCAAAGTCATAATCATAAAATTTGAGAAGCAGAATTAGTGCTCCATGTTACTGCATTATTTTTCACTGCCTTAAGCACCAAGTATATAGTAAATCCTCAAAATATTTATAAATTTGGAAATCACAAGATGCAATATTATTTAACTGTTTAGATATAAACACATTTTCAAAGAGGAATTTTAGAAATTAAAAATATCATGTTTATGAAGCCATCACGGACTTTAAGTTGCCTAGGAACAGGTAACTTAAAAAACTGTTTTAAGAAGCCAACAAAATATAATCAATAAAAAAGAGTAAAAAAAAAAAGTCAGTTGCTGCTACTGTTAGGGTTGTAATGCAAAGATTAAAAGTAACAGAACTATAACTGAACAATCATAGAAAACTTTGGACCCAAAGTAAAGCAGCGACTTGTTCAAGATCTCAAAGTAATTTCTTAATGGTGCTAGGTCTTGAACACAGGTTTATTTACATTAGACTCTGAGACCAGTTTCCTCATTTATAAAATGAAAACTGTCATTCAAACTATTTTCAGGATCCATGCTATGGATAAAAGGAGACAATCTTTTTGCTATTTTAAATTATTTTATTTATTATAAATATTTAAATACATTATATATATGATTTATTAATATATTGTTTTGCTATTTAATATTACCCTTTTTGTATGAGGCTTCAAAATACCCACTTCGGTTAAATTCAGATTGACAGAAATTTGTATTATATCAAGATTCCTGATGGGTGCAGTGGTGCACGTCTGTAATCCTAGTGGCTCAGGAGGCTGAGGCAGGAGGACCGTGAGTTCAAAGCTAGCCTCAGCAAAAGCGAGGTGCTAAGCAACTCAGTGAGACCTTGTCTCTAAATAAAATACAAAACAGGGCTCAGTGGTCAAATGACCCCCGAGTTTAATCCTCAGTACAAAAAAAAAAAAAAAAAAAAGATTCCTGAAGATATACGTGTATGCTCCCAATATAGGTCAAATACATAATATCTCCTGAAATTGAAACAATTGTATTTTTTTTTCTCATTAAGCTGAGGGAATATAATACTTTTAAAAATGACACTGGCTTGCTTTCTTATGCATTCATTTAGAGATTTTTCTAAATGAAAAGCAAAACAATTCCTTACCAACTTCACATTCATGCATCTATACTCATTAAGTGTTTGTTACTGCAGCAGATAACTAATACATGTTTGTGTATCTTGTCAAATGTAAATATTGATTTGTTATACCTCCCCTCCACCTTGAGAACAGATAGTATCATGCACTTCATGTTTCTTTCCATACAATATCCTCCAGGACTCAGCAAAGAATAAATACTACATAATTTTCTATAAAAGTTCTTTAGAATTTTACAGTTGGGATTTTACTGAAGTTCAAAATTAAGAATTCAAAACATTAAATCTAACATTATAGTCAGGTATGATCATGCTTATAATCCCAGTCTTGGGATACTAAGGTCAGAGGATGGCAAGTTTGACCCAGTCTTGGCAACTTAGCGAGACTGTATCTCAAAATATAAAATAAAAAGGGCTAGGGATACAGATCAGTGTTAGAGTACTCCTGGGTTCAATCCCTAGTACTGGGAAAAAAAACAACACCGCACTCCAACAAAACTCTAATGTTAATGGACGAGCAGCAAACACATAAACTTCAGGGAAAAAGCAGAATAGTAGTTTTGATCTTCAGTTCCTTTTATTGATATTTCATAACATTTCCATTCTAAAGAAGCCAGGGAAGTTTACTAGTAAGTTCTCTTTTTAGGAATTTCTTCCCATAGTCCTCACCTGCATATTAGAACACTTAATCATTATTTCAGCCTATGTTTTCTTTTTAAAAATTTGTCACCAAATATGATCTAAAGCTTTTGTGAAGAGCTTTTTAAAAATGTTACTGGATATTGTTCTACCAATAATGTAGTGGTGAAGAATTTAAATCTAAATATTTTTAAGTGAAGTTTTAAATATGGTTATTACACAGCACATAACAATATTAATTATGTAAAATCAAAGAAAAATAATTACAACAGGAAACCAAGGTCAGCACTTGAATCAAGTATAACTGATTTTTTAAAATAAATTTTACCTATTTTTTTTTAATGTGATGCTGAGGATCAAACCTAGTGCCTCAACATGTACTAAGCAAGCACTCTACTACTGAGCCACAACCCCAGCCCAAGTATAATGGATTTCAATTCCTTAAATTTAGTTGGGAAAATATGCCTGAACTTTATTGAGAAGAAAAAGACTAAATGGCCATACACACACACACACATATACACACACATACATACACACACAAAATATTTTACATTTATAAACAGGGATACATATATGTAATTTTTTCTACATGCCAGGTATTGTTCTATGTGCCCATTAAACTCAGTTAATTTTAAAAATGATCTGGTAAGGGAAGTGTTATTAGCCCTATTTTGAAGATGAAGAAATTGTTTAAGTGACCTGTCCAGGGTTACAGCTATAAAGTGAAGAGCTGTGATTTTAAATAAGGCAAAAATTTGTTCATATTCTAAGTCTCTTAAATAATGTTACACGTGTTTTATATTCATGAAATAATTCATTAATTTTTTAAAAAAGTGACATTAATTATATTAAGAAACTACACTGAAGCTTAGTGATTTACTTCTATAAAGACAGAAATCTTAGCAATCAAAAACTAGACAAATATTTGTAAATTGCAGAGGAAAAAAACTGAAAAACTTTGTATTAGATTGCTAAAAACAATAACAGTATCAGATTCGAATAAAAATATCCTTAAAAAACTTAATTATGCTGCTCATATTTTATTTGGAAAACAGAAGGCTTTTAAATTATTTTAACCTAAAATATCTGAAATCATTTAATGGATAAAACAAGTAAAATGTTTTTAACAATAAAAAAACTTTAAAACATTGAGTAAATGCCTCTTGCAGAGCCTAAAATTTACAGAAATGTTATATTTTATCTCTGGGTTTTCTTTTGGGGGGGTTATAATTATGAACTCTTATTTCATATTTTTATTTGTATATTGTATTTATAATAATGGGATTCATTATGCCATATTCATATATGCATATAACCTAATTTGATCAATCTTATTCCCTAGTACCTTCTCTCCTTTCCCTCTTCCCTCCGCCACATCCACTCCGTTGATCTCCGTTCTATTATTGTTTTTGTTACTTTTAATTAGTGCACTGCATTACACACACACACACACACACACACACACACACACACACTGTAGGATTCATTGCGGTATATTCACAATCACAGAATAGTTTGGTAAACTTCATTCCTTGATATTTCACTATGCCCTCCCCTCCCTGAGTTTTCTTGATAGTGCAGAGCATTAAAGTATTGGGAATTATTTCTGTATTATAATTTTTTCCCTAAATAATTCTGTTTCAAAGAAAAGTTTCCTTTGCTAGTTTGAAAGATAAGGTGTGCATTAGAGTATAAGATTAGCTTATAACAAACATATAGGGAAAAAATCCCGCTTCTTTCCACCAGAATTTAAGTTTCTTAAAGATTTTTGTCTTGTTCATCAGAATATCTCCATGGCTTGAATGAGTACTGGTCACATGGTCTATATAAACACTGGTAGAAGGAAAGAACATTTTTACATAAAAAAATTAATAGCTAATTGGCAAAAACCAAGAATTCTTCAAGGGAAAACAACAACTCTTAAGTTAGAATACCAACATACCACTGGACAAGTTTAATAAACTTCTGAAATGATTTGTAGAACCAAGTGATTTTTTTTTTTCAAAAGATGTATTGTTTAATATTCATTTCAGTGATTCAATCCCTTTTACCAAAGTTAAATTATTTTCTTGGCCAAGCACAAATATTCACTGTACATAATTCTTTTATGGCTCCTGAGTTCATAAAATCATTCATATTAGTTTAAAATAAATTGATGTTATATGGAAGCACATTTTTTTCTGCTAAATACCAGGCAAATTTATAAAATTTTTTGCCTCTTTGGGCAACAAAGGCAATGTAACTTCAAGGTAATTAACAATCAAATAGCATTATGCTAGTAAAAACTCTATGTATTTTTAAGACATTTAATTTAATGTAGGTAATTCAAAGCAGTAGCTATATTATTTCAATCATATGAAAAGACTTTAATGAATTTAGCTCAAATAATTTTAATTTTAAACAACTAAAATTTAACTCACTAAACTATAAACTATCCTTTGTTTCTACTCTTTAATCCCTCTAATATTGTTTCCATGACTTTTAAATTCTGTACATAGAAAAATAATATATATTTTAGGGTAAAAAATTATAATTTTATTTGTGAGTATGTTACATACCATCATTTTAAGTCAACTTAAATATTTCTTTTTAAAAAATTAAATTATTTCAGAAAAAATCTAACTTGGAATTATGCTATAACCAACAAATTGTAGAGGGAAAACATGTCAAAGATTAATATGCTATTGCATATTTTTGATAGGAAAAAATTCATTAACTGTATAAAGGGGCTACTTGTCTAATTAGAAATGGACAATTCTCCCCGATTAGGTAGAATATAGAAAAAGCAGTGTGAGAAAGACCATTCTTCTTATAATAAGGAAACAGAAGAACAAATTAAAATATTTTGCTTTACAGATTGAAATTAGCAGCCTATATACTCTGGACTCAATAGGCTGGAGTCTAACGGCAACTTTTTAAAAATGGATAACAAATCATTGGTTCTTGAGAACTGGATGGAAGAAAATGGATTTATAGACTTAATTCCAGGGTGAAAAGTCACAATACTTGACTAGAAAATATTAAATGAGAAACAGTTATAGAAGTATACACAAAATCAATTTCCCACCATGCTTAAGTTGTTTCATATTTTTTTTTTCATTAAGGCATTATTTTTGGCAATAAAAGCAAATTTGCTTGCTCTCCACACCAGCCCCCACACACTAGGTATCAAAATCTGAGCCAAAGGCATGGGAAAATATATTTTTTTCAAGTGTTATAGATAAGTCATGTTAAATCATGCCACATTGGTATAGTGACAGTTCTCTTGAACTGGTCCCTAGAGTTTAAGTATATTCAGTTATTCAACAGAATTAGTCTATAGATGTATATAAAGTTATACCATACAGTATCAGGCTCACAACAATCTAGATAGAATGGACAATAAGAATGAATAGTGGAGAAGAAATAAGGACTAGTGAAAAATAGGGTACTTTGAAAATTGATGGTCCACTCTCAAAGAAACATGTTAAAAACAAAAGAAAGGGGCTGGGGTTGTGGCTCAGTGGTAGAGCACTTGCCTAGCATGTGTGAGGCACTGGGTTTGATTCTCAGCACCACATATAAATAAATGAATAAAATAAATGTCCATCAACATCTTAAAATTTTTTTTTTAAAAAGCCAGGATTGGATGAGGATTCAAAAAAATTTCCTTTTACCACCCCCCCAAATTATTCAAGAATACTTAGTTAAGTATTTTTCTGATAAATTCTACTTCTAACCTAGAATTACTATTAGTAGAATGACTATTAGTAGTTTTACTGCTTTGAGAAATTTTACTGCTTTGAGAAATTTTACTGCTTTGACTTTAAATTTTGAGAAATACTGAACTACATGGTTCTTAAACAGGACTTCTGGGAGCCTTCAATTATGTTCGTGGGCATTATGAGCATTTAATGTTTTCTTCTCTATACCTATACATCTCCTGGAAAGTATTCTAAATTTCTGCATCAGGTTAAAAGATGCTGACTTTGCTCGTAAGTCAGTTTTCAGGAAAAATGGTTTTTTTTTCTCTACATTATAAAATGTTATACTTGGCTTCTTTTAAAGAGTTCTAAGAGGAAAATGATTTTTAATTCAAAATGATTATACTTTTACATGTACAAATGTATAAAAACTGACAGCAAAAGTATTTTAAGTTACCAATAATTAGCTTATGTATATTTTCTTGTATACCTTCCCATATAACCAACATTTTAAAAAATGAACATTTATTATTTTGATGATCAGACATAATTTGTTGATAATTTGTTAAACACATTTGTTGTGTTTAAGTGACTGGTGTCTCCACATCATCTAAATCTTTAATTTATCATAGAAGGCATTTTACTGCAAAAGTGGAAAATTAATAACAACCAATAAAAGTGCCACTCAGAAAATTTCCTTTAAACACTCTTCATAAATGTTTAAATCATAAAATCTTTTAAAAAGGTACTCTTTCTCAATCATGTATTTACAGCAAAGCAAGAATTCTGAAATAGGAACTTCTCATGATGGCTAAGGTAGTACTTTAAAACATTTTAAAAGGAGTGATCTCATTTTAATTTTAGGTTTCTAAAAATGCTCTGACACTTAAATAATTATGTGCCAAAATATTGTTTCAGAAAAGATATTTTGCAAAGCCCTTAAGATTCTGAGAGAAAAAACCCCAATCTTTCTGACAGTTTTAAATGATAGGAAAACATGTGATTCAACCAAACTTTTAAGTTAGTGACTAAAACTCAATTTAATTTTTCTAAACAAGTAAAAAATGATTTGCATTAAATGTTTTTAGAAGCTTCAAACAAAACATGTATCGAAACAAAGTTTACAATAAACTAGGAGTTTCTTTTAATTGTATCTAGGTTAGTTGTTAAGACAGAAACACTGTTTTGTCAATTTAAGTAACTAAATTACAATTTGATGTAAGCAACCAAAATTTGCACTACTCAGGAAGGTACTGTGCTTAAATGAAGCATTAAAGAAACA
The DNA here is from genome assembly GCA_028644305.1 of Xerus rutilus. Lineage (NCBI taxonomy): Eukaryota > Metazoa > Chordata > Mammalia > Rodentia > Sciuridae > Xerus > Xerus rutilus. The sequence continues at coordinate 56,976,591 of CM053401.1, read as the reverse complement.
AAATATGATAGCCTAAAATATTAATGTTGCCTGTTTTTTCTAGTGTAAAGTTCATTCATTCTTAAATAATTATTGAGCATCCAGGTTTGGACTGAGGCCAAATTTTCACTTGTTATTGTCATTAACTAAACTGCAAAATCGACCACTAATTTCAGTATAAACTGTCTCTAATTGTATTATGGTTTCAAAATGATACCTAAACACCTCTCAAAAAATCCTAAAAGATATTCTGAAGTAAATGTTTCCCAGTCAATGTATCCTCAATTAAAAAACATAAACATATTATATCCAGTAATTGAATGTTTGTTTTCTGTTTGGAAACACAAATACTAAGTTTTTTCATTTATAATATTTCCAAAGAATCTCAATTATAATACACAGGTAGATGTTTCTGTACGTACTAACTGATAATTCTCAATTATGTTAGTCCCACTGATTTGGAAGAAATCTCTGATCTTAATGGAATTAGGGATGGGGAAAGGGACTTCACCTGAAATATCATTATTTAATACAAATCAAACTTCCATCATAGTTCTTTCAGTCTGTTAGGAACTGAAGGGTAAGAAGATGTACTTTAAAATCAATAATTAACAACAACAAAAACACCAGTAACTTCACTAAAAGTGGCAACATTAAGGAAATACTCTGAAGAAAGGGATAGGAAATTACCTAACAATGTAAGTTTCTTTGAACTAGCACAATGCACAGTAACTGAACAGAACATAAGTTTGCTTCTATCCAAAAGACACTATATGATTTTTAGACATTTTTTTGCTAAAAGATAAAACTAATCGATGGTGATAGAAATTGAAAAGTGGTTGTGAATGCAGAGGGAGAGTTGGTGGTTATGAACTCAGTATCATTAGTTCAAAGAAAATTTTGGTACTACATTGGGGCATTTCTCTAGGCAATTCTCATTCTTCTTAATGAAGCTGAATTCCTTTTTATTTTTTTGGTCCAGGGGGGTTAAACTCAGGGGCACTTGATCACTGAGCCACACTCCCAGCCTTATTTTGTTTTATGTAGGGACAGGATCTCATTGAGTTACTTAGCTTATCACCTCGCCATTGCTGAGGCTGGCTTTGAACTCACGATTTTCCTGTCTCAGCCTCCGAAAGTGCTGGGATTACAGGAGTGCGCCACTGTGCCGGCTGATGGAGCTAAATTCTAAGAACAAATGATTCCTATATTCAAACTCTTCTCCAACTACTAAAGAACTTTTAGGGTAATACATTCTATATTTTGTTTGGGGTTATGATATATAGAGGTGTGTATAATTTCCTAAACTCACAAACAAGTCAATCCAGGAAACATGTATTTGATTACGGTAATTAAACCTTAATAAAACAGTAGGGCATTCCAGTACTAGAGATGAAGCACCTAAATCCGAATGGAAAATCTGAGTAGGTTTAGAAGTGCCTTGTAAATTGAAGCTTTACATAATGATTTAAAAATGAGTGAGTCTTTAGAATTCTACATACTATTATAACTAATATAAATACAGATTTATTCCAAAGCAACTTTTAAATTATGTACTTTCCCCTATGAATGCATGCCCTTACTTAGTTCCATTACTGCAGATGACAGAACTATTCAAAATTTATCATATTGTTAGTCAAACAATGGGAAATTAAAAGTCACTACTCTGATTAGCTTACGTCACCTCTTATGAGACATCTATGACATAAACATGCATTACTACTTCTTTTAACCACCCGAGAAAAAAATCCAACATAAGGCAAAACATTAGCCATTCACAACCAAAAATATTGGACATTGGCACAGCACTAAACTTAGCACTTCCAGAATGAACTGCAAGGATAGCATTAGAGTTCAAATAACTCAAAATGTTGATTTCTCAATTATTTCTCAGTTTCCCATACCTCCCCCAAAGAAATTAACTTTGAAGAGTTTATTTGATTAAGCAAAATTTGAAAGCAGAGGATTAAAAAGTGAAAGAGGTGGTGCAGAAATTAGCAGAGGTGGCACTACCTGAAAGCTCATCAGAAAGGGGAGTGAGAACAATATCAGGCAAGAAGGGTTTGGAAGTATGGATCAGAACAGGAGCACTTTTAGCACTGCGTATATAGGCCGATGGCAGAGCACATTCACCAATGGATCGGCTTCTCATGGCTTTAAAAAAGGAAAAGAAAGAAGTGGGGAAGGAAAAAAGAAGAGTGACTATAATGAAAGGCTTGTGTCACAGAAAAAGCAGCAACAGAGAAAACTAAAAGATACAAAGGAAGGAAATTTTAAATTAAAACATTTCAGCACGGCAAATACTGGCAAGCTGTAAGAAAAGAAATCAGAGAACACATTTTGAATGTAAATTTTTTGGTGTAAAGCAGGAAAATGCTCTTTATTATTAGCAAATACAATGGAACAGCATTAAAAACAGCAGACACTTTAGCGTGATGTTCTCAAAACCAAGAATTGAGAAATTTGTTGAATGTAAACATTGAAAGGAACTCAGTATCATAAATTCACAGAAATTTTTGGTACCATATTTGGGCATTTCGCTAAGCAATTCTCATTCTTCTTAATGAAGCTGAATTCTAAAAACTAACCATTCCTATTTTCAAACTCTTCCCCTCAAAAGTTTCCAAGTCACTCAGGTCTTTTTTAGAAAATTATGTGTGAATCACAGTCAAAAGGACATACTCTCATGGTTAGAATTTTTCCTGGTAGAAAGCTTAATCAAATCAGCATCTCTTATTTATAGTAAAGTATAACAGTATAACTAAAATTTTAAGTAGAAAAATTAACAGAATTTGCAATCAGTGTTAAGAATCACATTCTTGAGAAGGACAATTTAGTGCTCATTCAAATCATAAACATAAAAACTTTAAAGATTGTTTTTAAAAATAAACTATGACATTTTAAAAATTGCATTTGTGGCTGCATTTGATAATTTCTTTAAAAGTCTCGTGTTCACAAAGTTAAAGACAAATTTTAGTTGACTTAGAAATAAACTAGTAATTTAAACTTCTCAGAGATTTTAAGTTTGGGAACTACTGATTAAGTGAAGTTATATGTAGTATTATGTATGAAAAGAGGACTTAAACAACATTGCATAACATTCAGTGTAACAGTAAAATAGGCAGTGGGGGTGGGGAGACAGTTTGTTAACAACAATTAAAAATTACAGGCTTTCCTGATTGCTGGAAACATTGGGTTCTCTGGTGCCTAAATTCCTTAACCCATCACTTAAGACCTTTTTGACTTGGCTGAAATCAGCCAATCACTTACTGACTTCATATTTTTCCACTATTCTTCCATGCTGATGAAATACAGAATTTTATATCCTTCCCTAAAAGTTTCATGCTCTTTCACAACATAACAACTTTGTATCTTACTAATGGCCTTGGTCTCCTTTTTCCTTCCTTACAAACTCATACTTGAAATGTCTTTCCATTTAATAAGTTTTTTTAATCTTCCTGTACAATTATTTAAATATTGATAATATAGAAATAGATAAAAGCAAATTAAGAATTTCTGCTTTTTAGTAGACTTTTATGCTAGCCTCCTCAACTTTTCAAAATTAAGAACTATATCCTCTTTGAATTCCTAGTACTTGGCACATATAAGCTCAATAAATTTTTAATGAATAGTGAAAATGGGTAGGAGTTCAAAAACAAAAGCTTCAGATTATGAAGACAGATAAAACAAAACCAATAATTAAAACCTAAATGTATTATTTAGTTTATAACTAGAAAAACTACTAAAAAATTTTGAAAATGTTAGGAATGTTGGCAAAATAAAGGACTTCAGACTTGTTTTCAGGTTCATCTATGTGCAGGAACATGTGAAAGGTTGGAATAATTAAGATAATGGCAACAATCTGACTTCAGTGTATGGCGTGCTGTATAATGGTTTAGAGATAAATGTAGTTTAACATTTAACCTGTATATAAAATTTCAGAATATGACCCTATTTGAGTTTTCCTGCTAAATTCTTTTTATTCTTGTGAAAATGATCAACAATTTTATAATCTAATTGGAACAAAAAGTTATGTTGACTTCAAGATAATCACTCATTAAAACTTTTTAGAGCAAAGACCAAAACACACAGGCATAATCAAGCACTAGTTACAGGAAAGAAAAAATACCATCCACAGTATAAACGAATGTGAAATAAATATATTTATTTTAAAAAATAAATGAAATCAAGTTTTAGATTCTTCCCTTTTTTTTTTTAAGTTTTGTTTTTCTTTTAAACTTTTCCCATGGGGAATAACAATTCATTTTCTGTCCCTTCTTTCCTATCATCAATTTAAAGGAAGAGCTTGGGCATTTGCCTTGGAACTTTTTTGTTTTTACGGTGGCATACATTTATGCTATAATCTTGAATGAATTCTTCAACATTATAGTTTTCCTATATATTTTTCAGTCTAAAGTCACTTGTAATATTACCAGCTCCCTACCCCATATGAATAAGACATAGATTTTAGAACACTTATTCTCTTACTAAATTTCCTGAGCTACATACCAATGACCAATATTTTAATTCTGCTCTTTAACTCCAAAAATATTGATTATTCAGATAACATTTGATTTACCTATACATTTGCCAGTTTCTTGGATCACTTATTCTGTCTTATATCTCAGACTCCAATCCTGACGTAATTTTTCTTTTTCCTAACATATTCTTCAGAAGTTCCTTTCATAAAGGTCAGATAGTAGCAAAATTTTTAAGTTCTTTTGTTTATTTTATTGCTATTCTTGAAACTTTTTAATTTTTTTTAGTTGTCAATGAACCTTTATTTTATTTTACTTATATGTGGTGCTGAGAATTGAACCCAGTGACTCAGACATGCTAGGCAAGTGCTCTACCACTGAGTTATGACCCCAGCCCTATTCTTGAAACTTTTATTCAGTACACAATTCTCTAAGGACAGTTATTTTTCCTTAGCATTTTAAGATATTATTTTACTGTCTTACCTTTCATTTTTGGTACTAAGAACATTGTTTTTAGTGTAACTATCATTACTTTGTATATTATCTATTTTTTTTCTCTATGCAGCTTTTAGATTCTTTTGTCTTTCCATTCTACAGTGTCAGTGAAACATATTCAGGTATGGGTTTGTACCTATTCATTCTAGTTAGTTGACTATGTGCTTCTGTTTCTAAAGATTCTTAACTTTCATCAATTATTTGTTACCCTTGAAATATCGCCTCTCTTTCATTCTCTCCTTCCAGAATTTCAATTAGACATATTAGATCTTCTTATCCCACTCCACATATTTCTGAAGATTCATATTTTTCATATCCTTATCCTGGGTAATTCTTTAAATCTCTCTTTCAAGTGATTGATGCTCTTTTTTCTTTTAGTCAATACATTTCTACTTCTATAAGCTCTATTTGGTTCTCTTTTTTTGAAAAAATCATCTTTATGAGTCTATCACTTTTCCTTTAAACATTTCAAACACAGTTATGTTACAATCTGAAAAATTATATTCTAATAACAAGGATCAACATCTGTTAGAAATCTAAATCTGTTTTCATTTTGTTAACACACCACCAGTTTGTTTCCTTATTTATTGAGTAATCTTTGTGAGTTCCTATTGTGTGGAATTTCTGGAAGCCTAATGCAGACTGCATTCCTCCAAAGATAATTTACATTTGCTTATAGCAATTGCCAGCAAGCATTACCTGCAGAAAATCAATTTTTGCCCTTGTAAAGATCTCCAGTTTAATGTGAAAACTCTCAATTCCATTCTCTGATCTTGCAACTTGCCAAGGTCTTAGTTTGGATACCCAAAGTGTATATTAAAGTATATTTAGATATCCACAGTTTGCTCCAAGGTCAGCCTACTTTTCCAGTATGCTAATTGCTCATTACTCTATTTAAAGTAAATAGCTTTAGTTTTTTAGTTTGGCCTGAAAAGTAGAGTCATGAAGACCTTAGTCTTAGAGATTTCCCTGACATTTTGTAGATTCAATAGTATAACAAAAAAGTAGCAAGAGTTATCTAATAGTTCCAAAATATCAAGTTTCCTATGTTGCTGACAGAACGAGTCATATAATGACTTCTTTTAAAATCTTTTTCTCAATATTTTATTAAGAAAACTGACAAATATCAAGAAAAGGTTAAAAGGTTATAAAAATACACACATATATATCCCCTAAATTCAAAAGCTATTAGCATTTTGCCAAATTTGCTTTATTTTCGTTGTATATATATGTTTTTGAAGTATTTGAAAGTAAGTTTGCAGATACCATGACTCTTCATTCCCTACATTGTTCAGGATTCATCTACGAGTAAGGTCATCCTCCTATATAGCTAACACCATTATTGCACCTGAGAAAATTTTTAAAAATTCTATAATATCAATTAATAGCAGATCATATTCCAAATTACCTACAAAATTATTTATTTATTTTTGAAACCAGGATTCCATCAGTGTTCATGTATTACATTCAGGTATTGTCTCTTTAATCTAAAACAAATGCCATCCCCAACTTTTAAAAAAGATATTGTCTTTTTGAAGAATCTATGCCAGTTGTCTCACAAAATGTACTACATTCTAATTTTACTTGTTCCTTCATTGAGTCATTTAACTTGTTCTATTTCCTATATGTATTATAATCTAGAACTTAAGTATACAGGCTTAAGTGATTACTTCCAGAACCTCTTTTGTAAAGGTATATTTACATTTGTAAACAAATGTAAAGTATATGTAGGATGATCCATGGCTACAAGTGAACATCCTATTCTCAAGCAAACTTGTACGTAATGGCTTTAGTATCAACTAATAATCCTTGCTTAACTCTGTAAGCATTTTAAAATGAGATTTTTTTTTAAATCCCTTCAGTTCTTCTATACATACTGGCTTAAATTTTTTGGTAAAGAGCTTTAACTTCACATTCCTCATCTCTTATATGTAACACATACACATTTTTGACTACTGTATTTGACTATATTTGGACTACTGTATTTTTTATGCTTTAACCATTTGGAAGATCCCAAGTGACTTTAGAACTGAATCAAATATGCTCATCTTCATTCACCAAAAAAAAAAAAAAAAAAGGCAATGGATAGGTGCATGCCTCCAGTCTTGGCTCAGGAGGCAAAGGCAGGAAGATCCCTTGAGCCCAGGAGTTCAAGACCAGTCTGGGCAACATAGTGAGACTCCATTTCAAAAAAAAACAAATGAAGTCAACAAAATATCAACAACAAAAAATATTAAAAGCACAATCATAATTTTACAAAGCATACTACCATGGAGCAAAATATTTGATAATATAACTAAAGGTAAGTATGTAGAAGAAACACAAACTTTATTGTGAATGGTAGTATAAATTAGTATGGTCCCTCCTGGGGACAAATTAATTTCAAATCCTACAGATAAACCTGCATATGTGCATAAAGTAACTAGCATACATAAATATATCCTATACCATTTTTTAAAAGCACAAAATTATAAAATATATGTCCATCTTCAGGACATAGGTTAAATTATGGTACTTCCATGTAATGAAATAAGATATTGGAAGTTCAACACTTTTTGATATATATTAATTTCAAAGATACATTATAATAGCTTGACTTCATCTCCTAAGAATCTCTTCCTTTCTTACTCCATACTCCACTTCAGCCACAGTGACTTTCTTATTCTTACCCTTGGAATATGCTTGGGTTTTTGATGATAAGAGTAAGAAAGTTGTTGTATTTAGATTGTTTTGTTTTTCCTTTTTAATATTTTAAAATTTCTCCCTACTCCTTTGTACTGCATTTTCTTCATGACTTACTCCTACCTGATATGTTTATTGGTTTATCTGTTTATTACACATCTCCCCAACACTAGAATTTTCAGCTCCAATAAACTTTGCTTTGTTCACAACTAAAACCTCAATGCTTAAAACAGTGCTTCCATATGGAATACTTAAAAATTCTGTTTTCATTCAAATGTGTAAAAACCATGGTTCACAACAGTGCAGCCACTATGTTTTATGCCTGCATATGCATAAAGCAACTTTAGAAGGATGCTCAAGAAATTGGTAACAGTGGTTGTCTCTAATGGGGTGAACTGGGATGGTAAAGAGTAGTGATGAAGCAAAGACTTACTGCATTGTCCACGCTTCCTGTGAAAAATTTTTAACCATGACTGAATTTTTAACCATATATATTAAAAATATAAAAACTTAATTTAGAAATTTTAAGAAAATATATCTCCAAAGAATGTCCTAATTTAATCTGTTGACCTTTAAAAGATTTTCCAACTTTATGCAGGTACCTTTCTTAACAAAAATTGTTATGATTTAACTTTTTGTTTGCGAGGCTTATTCAGTGAACAAACCAGACAAGGTTGTTTGACTTGAGTACCAGAAAATAATCACAGCCAGCTGATTTCAAGATGAGTATTTTATTACATACTATTTAAAAGGCTAGAAAGATATATGCCAACTTGATAAAAATGATTATTTGCCACTAGACAGCTAAAGGGACTTTATGGTTCCTTAAACTTTATCAACTAAGAATAAATTCTATAATCAGAAAAAAAAGCACTTTAAAACAATTTCAAGGGTTCAATAAACATTTAAATGCAAAAATAATTCCTTAATACACAGATATTTTCTGTAAATGTAACATTAAAATGGAAGAAACACATTTCAAATGTAATCAATATTTTCCTTAGGAGTCCAAAAAGTAATTGTATACCAAAATTCCAAAGTATTAAATTAATTTTAATCCATGAATATCCTTTTTCCTTATATTGTTCTTATTCTTCCTGCTTGGCATATACAATTAATACAACCAGGTTTATTTTATAAGACAGTTCTGAAAATGCAATCCCTTTAAAGGATTTTAAATCAACCATAATTTTTAATTCTTAAAAAATTTTTAATTTCCTAATTCTTTTTATTTCTGCATCTTCCTTTCAAGTTATAATTCTCAATACTTTAGAATTCACTATTTTATAGAAGACTTATCCTTACAATGATGGTTTTAAATTCCTTTAAAACTAATAATGTTTATTACTGATTACTATTCAATATAGATACATTTCCATGGAAAATTCCCCTTTTCTGAAATTCCAAGATTATAAATCCTGAAATAACTTCAAGTAATTTTGTTTCAGTCATGAAACAAGTATTATTATTCCCACCACACAGATGAAGTACTTAAAGCTTAGAAAGGTCTGATAAATTATCTAAGTTTATCTAGCTATTCAGTGATGAAAGAATAAGAAAAGAGGTTAGGATAAAACTCTCCTTTTTCACTGCAGTACTCTTTCTACTATAATTCACACCAAGTTCTAAACCTCTGAGAGGAAAAGAAATAAGATGGTAGCTAGCTCTACAGTATGCCAAGTGATCCTATGCCTAGAAATTTTTCATATTAGTGCTCCTTCACTGGCATTTCCCAGATTGTAGAAATTTCTTCCTTATTTGTTAAAAGTAGCAGAGAAACTAGCAATAGATTCCATCTCAGCCTCAGCTATCTGTTAGTAGAGAGCATGAATTCCTTGTTTGAAGTCTGTAAAGCCAATCTATATAATTTTAGCACTGAAAATTAGCTACTCTAAATTTCCATGTTTGTGAATATATTCATTTAACAGTAGTATACTAGTTAATGCTCAAGTTTTGTAAATTGAATCAGAATTCTACTATTTCAATCCTGTAAAATAACATTTTAAAATCAGGGATATTTACAGTAAAATGAACTACATAAAAACAATAATGAAAGATAAATCTTTATAGCCTAAGAGGATAGAATAGCATGCTATTGGACTCTGAGTACTAAGATTTTGCTATACAAGTTTTTCATTTCACAACAAAATCAACTGCTAAGAGAACAGTACATTTATATACATTGTTTTTAAGGACTGTAAGTGTATCGTTCCATACAACTCTCATGACTTTGAAGAGTACATACCAACAGTTTTTTGCCGTACTATACTCCTCGCCTTTTCAGTTCCTGGGGAGCCAGTGGTTGTTGCACTTCTCTGTCTCATTGGGGCTTGGCCAGGCTGATCACGACTCCATCCTCTAGAAAATGACTTGTCAACTGAAACTTTCTGAAATTCATGTCCAACTCCTAGAAATGCAGATTTTCAACCTCAAAATACTGTCACCTGACAAATAATATCTTTAAATTATGTGTGCTATGTTGCTTCATATTCTTAGGCTAACTTATAATAAGGAACAAAGTAACAAGATAAAATGCTATGTAGTTTAAGACTTTTTTGAGCTTCACTTTATATAAAAATTATATTGTAAAACTTATGCAGAATTTTAAAATTATATCAACAATAGTCTTATAATTTCTGATACATACTTGCTTTGTAATAGAAATGAAACATATGGATAAGAAAAAAGATAGGAAATGAGCTAACCCAAAACCACGCTGTAGTGTAATTTCTACCTGCCAGTAACAGCTACTTGGGAAATATATAGTTCAGAAAAAAGCAGTTTGAGCTTCTTAATACCCTGGGAAAAGGGTTAAGTATGAAATGTGATTTAAATGTTATCTCTAGGTAGCAACTACTTATTAAAAATGCTTAATACTAAGAAACCAAGGACTATAAAAACATGTACTAATGATATAATCATTATGCTACTGCCCCAATCCCTTTAAATATCTGACACATTTCACACTCAGGGAATGTCTGTTTTTAGTTAAAACAAAGATAATACTTTCAAAGCATTTCTCAGGGCAGGGAATGCAGGTCAGTGGTAGCTCAGTGATATAACACTTGCCTAGCATGTGTGAGGCCCTGTGGTTCAACTCCCAGCACCACACACACAAAAACGAATTTTCCAAACAATTCTTTATTATATACTTTTAAAGTATAGTGAAGTAAAATCATTCTCTTAGTTCTAACTAAAATTTGCTTATGTTAAAAAAAGGAATGGCACAGGCAGGAATAATGGCACAAGCGTATAATCTCAGCTACTCGAGGGGCTGAGGCAGGAGAATCACAAATTCAAGGCCTTAGCAACTTAGTGAGACCCTATCTCAAAATAAAATAAAAGGGGATAGGGATGTTGCTGAGTGAGTGGTAAAGTGACTCGGGGGTCAATTCCCAATACAGCCCCCCCCCCAAAAAAAGCATTTTATACATTTCTATTTTGGTTAAATATAAAAAAATATGTAAAATTAACTTTATGCATAGAACACTTTATTTCTTGTCAAAATTTCTATTGATTTTAAGGTTAAGAAAAATTACATCTACATGTTTTATTGTTGGAAAATTGAATCTCCTAGGTATATGAAGGCAGAAATAGTTAAGAAAGAACATGACTTTTAACTCTCCTCCCCCCCGCTTGGATTTCCCCAACTCAATTATTTTAAACAAATTTATATGGAGCTCCTCTGAACAACTCTTACCTTTCCCTTTGTGCTTTTTTTGCTTCTGTTCACTCAACTTATCCAATGGTAAATCACTGAGATCCAAACTATATAAATTCCTAGCTAAAACTTTAGTTAGTGTCTCCATAGTTAGGGACCACTCAGTGGCCAACTCTTCCCAATAGGTCAACGATGACAACACTGACAGTAAGTCATCCCAAAGTTCACGTGAGATGTACACATTCAGATTTGCTTTAATCCAGGCAACTATAAGAGTCTATAAAGACAAATGTTCAGAAATAACAATGAAATGTATGTAGTGTGTGACTTCAAAATCAGATATTCAATTCTTTTAAAAATTACCAAATAACAAGAATTTTAAAACACATAATATCCATGACCCTTTCTTCATAGTAATGCTTGTGAAAGTAATTCATACAATCATTAGTATCTACTAAAAATTTCAACAAATGCCAACTCCCAACATTCCAGTAATTCAAACTGAGAAAAACTTCACTAAAGTCATAACTGTCTTTCATGCTAAATAAATGTTAAAAAAAATAAATGCTATTTACAAAAGGTAAGTTTCTACACTATTTAGTATTGAAATTGTTAAACTAATAAAACCCAAATGTACATTCTCAAATTAAGAATGGAAATCACTATATAATTGAAAGATTTCACTAATATAAAAAACGTATTCAATAAATTTTCAACTTAATGAAATGTGTTTTTTTTTTAACTGTATGTAAACTGAACGTTAAAATTAAATTTTATCTTAAAGACATCTTAGGAATTAAGGGCATTCTGCAGTAAATCCAATCATGGAATTGAAAAAGGGCCTGAACTACTGACCAATCATTATCCTCTCAGATTTTGTAAATTTCTACTGAAGATTTGCCTTCCTTTTGAACAAACACGTCACAAAATAGTATTCAAAAGCTTAACTCAAGCTAGTCCTGGTAGCACATGCCTATAATCTCAACTACTTGGGAATGTAAAACAGAAGGATTGGAAAGTCAAGGCCAGCCTCCTCAGCAACTTAGTGAGACCCTGTTTCAAAATAAAAAATAAAAAGGGCTGGGGATGTAGCTCAGTGGTAAAGTATCCCTGAGTTCAATCCCCAGTATGATCTAAAAACAAAACAAAATAAAACAAAACAAAAAAAACCTCCAGCTAATTCTATAAATTTTATTATGAAATTCATATATAAATTTACATATGAAATATAAAGTTGGAAAATGAGCAAAGTTTAGAATAGTAGTAAATAATGATCTCTCATTCTATCAAACTGCAAATAGAAAAAGTTATACCCTTTAATAAGCTAAAATTTTATCTTCTTGTAGCTCCTACCATTGGATTAGTTACAACAGAGAAATTAAAAAGAAAAAGGGAGTTTGGCTAATACATGTTGCTGTTTTTAAAGGGTTATTTACCACCAACACAGAATTTTAGGTAAAGGTTAATGTCTGAACAAAAATTTTTTTTCAACAATTATACTTATAACCAAAATTAGATCTGAGATAGCTTTTGACATTCATTTTATCCATAATTGCTTTTAAATCTGTTATCCTAAAAAATATATTTTTTCCTATTTTTCAAAGACTCTGTAATACATTTAAAGTTAGAACTCTATCTTCAGGTTGAAAACCACAGTGTGTAACTTCTGTGTAATCAAATTACCACTGATATTTCAAATTAAGAAGCAAGAACTATAAAGTCTCTGGAACAGCATAAGAATAGATCTTGATTACTAATTTTTCATTGCCATGAACAACTTAAAGTTTTAAAATCTAATAAAGGAAACAATTAGGCTATTTATTACTCCTGAAGTCCTCTGACAGCTTTTTGTGACAACACATAAACATGCCACATGAGATAAAATTAACATCATGACCCTTTGTGATAACACTTTTTTCATAGACATAATATCTCCTCCACTCAAACTAGGTTTAAGTTTGTATGTACAGCAAATAAACTACTTAGATGAGCTATTTTAATTTAGCTCTACAAAAGACCTTTAATATGAACTGATTTCTGATTTAGATCTTTTTTCCCAGGTAACAAGCTCAGGGCTCAATGAATCCTTTAAAAAAAGACATATCTATCCATCTATTCATCTATTTATTTTATTTTTATTGCCTGGAAAAGTGGTCCTGCAAGTCGACCTGCCAAGGTCATATTTTTTTTCCCTTGGAACTGTAGAAAAGCTTGTGATGACATCTTCAGTACAGACTCCGTGACTCTGAGCAACACAAGCAGCATCTGTTCCCTTAAAGTAAAAAGATTAATTAATGTTTCCTTCTTGCATATGTTTGCTTTTGATTAGTGGTTAACTTTCAAATTAATATTTGTTATAAAAATAGTATTATCTTTGGAATAACTCAAACACTAAATTTCTTTGAAAAACAACTTCAAATTTTTAGAATATTAAAATTAAAAATTCCATATATATTTATATCAGTCATTTTAAAATCATTTTCCAGCCACAATACCCTCAGATACAAATAAGGCAGATTTGTGATTTTAATAATAAGCGTTTAGGAGAAAGAGAAAAAGTAAGAACAGTGGCTGTTCTGATCCTTTTTATTTGGCTATTTTTAAATCTTTTGTTCTTTTTGTATATTACAAGTCAAGCCAATTTTACCGTTATTCTTATTTTCCCTCTTTCTTCTAGATGGTTACTAATAAACAATAAAACTACATCTGATATTTTGAAAATTCATTCAGCCTCAATGAAAAAGAGGCTGACAAGAGAATTCTAGTTGAGTATATTATCAGGCTAAAGCCGAAGTCCCTATCACAGCCTCCTCCATTTTAGCTATTCTGCAGGCCCATTCCAGGCATAGCAGTATACGTGACAGTCACTGTGGGAAATATAGCTGAGCCAGCAACAAGTCCCAGATATAGATGTCATGGTTTTTCTGGGAAGTAAGGGCAGAATCAAACAGAAAACTATCACTCAATTAAAAATATCCTCAATTTATTGGTGCACAAACACATGCAATCATTCAAAAAATAAAAATCTAAAGTGTCGTATTTATAACCTTAGGCTTTTTAGTTTAGCTGTATGAAATGAAAAGCTCTTTGAAATCACTACCTATACAATAAAGCACATATTTTACAAATAAATCTTGTCTGATTTATGGTCAAACCTTAACTCATTCATGTATCAGATAAACCTTTTCACTTTGTAAGAATAAGAATGATTTTAAATAATAAAGAAAAGTCTTGAAAATTCAACATAAACTGTGGATTTCCCAAGAGTTATGACTTTAAGAGATCTTAAAAAATTAAGAAAAAAGAAAATCTCTAAAATTGTGTTGCACAAAGCAAGATTCACACTATAACCTGGCTCATCAATGACTCAAAGCATACAGAAAGAAAAATGAAGGACCAAAAAAAGAACGGTTAAATGAAGTAGAATTTCTGAAGTCAGAAAGACCATAAATAATTCAAATCTCAGCTCACCACTTACTGGCTGTGTGAAAAAAGGCAAGTCACTTAATCTCTTTTTCCCTAAGAACTGTCCCATGTAAAACAGGGATATTCCTATGTCATACAGTGCTATGAAGATTAAGAAACACATATAAAGAGCTTAGAAAGAAACCTAGCACAAAGATCTGTTTCAAATACGTTAATAACTACTTCTAAATGTAATTCTATTAATATTGTTAGTAAAGAACATTTACAAAATAAGGCCATTTTTCTCTATATAGCAAAATTTCAAAAAGGCATATCCTCTGGCCAAGTGTTCCACTTGGGAATGAGTCAAAGGAGGAAAAGTAAAAACATACAATGATATTCACTGTCTTCCTCCTCTAGAACAAAAAGAAATAACTACATGTCCATTATTAATAGGGCCTAGTTAAGAAAATTATTTATATAGATGTATAATAATGTATTATGTTAAGAAATGTAGGAAACAAAAATAAAACAACTTGTATATACCTTCTAGGGCCTCTCAATGTTTACATACAATTTGGGGATCAAGACAAATTTGACAAAAACTATACAGAGGTACAAATATAAAATGAAAGAAGTGAGGGAAAAATATGGGTAAAAATACGTAGAAAGAGGAAGACAGTTTAGAGAATAGTTTGGTGACAAGAAGGAAAGATGGCAGACAATCATTCTAAAAGTCTGGAATGTGCTCAGAAGAAAGCAACTTGAAAATGCTGGGAAGAAGGGTCCTATCAAGCAAGGTGGATAGGTAAAATATTTAAAAGGAAAAAAGGAGGCAGGGAAAAGTAGGCAGAAGCCTGACTAGACAAAGCTTTGAATGCTAGATTGAAAAATTAGGCATTTAAATATTCAATAAATCATCTTTTCATTCATTCATTCAAACATGCAAAAATTCCTTTCTCCATATATGCAATGTATGTATGTAGGTCTTGCTTGGGATTGGGGAAGCTGTCATAGGCATATTTGAGAAAGATAATCCAAGGGGTCTTGTGAAAGCTTGATCAAAGATGTTTGAGATAAAGTGAAAGGGACTATTGTTACCATGATTATTATACACTAAATTTATTTATTCATTCATTTAATAGGATACCCTACAGCACTTTAACAAACCCTATTCATAGATGCTATTCCTCCAAAAATTACTATACTTGTGTACATAGTAAAAAATAAATATTATATATATATATATATATAAAAAGGATAAAAACTTTTTACCAAGTCCTTTTGTCCATTGATACTTGTACAACCATGTACCGATAAATGTTAAGAATGCGTTTACACATATCTGTGTGCTCATCCAGAAGATTTTTTATTTCATTTGCAGGTTCAAGAAGAAATATGTTTGATGAGTTTATAATAAACACCTATAACAAAAGAAATCATTATCTATTCACAACGGAATTTCAACAGCAAATTTCAAAGAGAAACAAATTTAGATACTGATCACTAGGAGATCTACAACTAACTTAAAGGTACTGTGGGGTTAATCCTAACCCTACTCCTACTACCAACTTAGTATCTGAAATTTAAACTCATTAAATTTGCCTATGTTTATGTTTACCAAGGCAGATATAAAATTACTAGTAGGCACTCAAAGAAAATAAATGCAAAAAAAAAAAAAAAAAAAAAAAAGCATTTCTAAACCGATAGCTTTAATAATAATAACCCTATTCCTCTCAAAAAAGTGAAAAGAACAATAAAGTTTAGGATTAAAAAGGTCACCAAACCAGGAAAATTTTTCTGAATGAGTTGTATAAATATTTTGTCACTTTTTTCTTCTTTTTATGTGTGTGTATCTGTTTTGGTGAAAACAGACTACATGAACAGACTGCATATTTTAAGTATTTCTAATGTGTATCTTTAATTACAATCAACTCATTAATTGTATGTTATTATACAGGAAAAAGTTATAATGGTAACAGGTATGTACAGACACTTTCAAGGATACTTCAGAAGCTGGGTGCAGTGGCTCACGCTTGTAATCCCAGCACTTAGGGAGGCTGAGACAGGAGAATCACGAGTTCAAAGCCAGCCTCAGCAAGGGCGAGGCACTAAGCAACTCAGTGAGACCCTGTCTCTACATAAAAACACAAAATAGGGCTGGGGATGTGGCTCAGTGGTTGAGTACCCCTGAGTTCAATGCCTGGTACCAAAAAAAAAAAAAGATACTTCAGAAGAATTGAATATTACATCTATTGTAAATTTAGGATATTTACATTATCCCTGCCCACAATTCTCATATAAATCTCCTGGAAAAACTACATAACAAAGTGCAGTTGTAAAATGTAATGAGAGAAGAAACCATTAAGTAAACTTTTAAAACAGTAAAAAGAACTAATTCTGTAAATCTAGCTATGCTGACCAAGAAGAATGAGAAAAAAATACAAATAAACATTAGGAAAAAAATGAGGGTATTACTATAGATTCATTACAAAGTTTAAAATGACAACTAAGTGCACTGGAGAGTATCATATTAAGTGAAATAAACCAGACTCAAAGTCAAGGGTTATCATGTTCTCTAATATGTGGAAGCTACAGAAAAAAAGAAAATTAAAAAGACCTCATGAAAACAGAAGGAAGACAAGTAAACTTGAGGAAGAGAATCAGGGGAAGGGAGGAGGGAAAGGAAAGGGAAGTTACTGGAGAATAAAATTGATCAAATTATGTATATGTACAAATATGTCACAAAGAATCCCACAATTATGTATAATAATGCACCAATAAAAAGGGATAACTCACACCCTTCTATTTTTTGTCACATAGCTACACTACATTTTACAGCCTTTCTTGTAGTTACGATTGCCCCAATAAATAATTCAATTTCCATACAAGTGATGTATTTTCTTTCCTGGTAAAAACTTTTAAGAAAAGAGTGTTTCCTGCATATTTTTTTTCTCTTTTGCCAATTGATTATAGATAATTTTCAGGGTCTGAAAAATAGAAATCCCCAATATAAGATATTTAGTGAATAAATTCCTGAAAGTTCCTAAATTACTAAATATGGAAAAACTGCCTGTTAACCAACATTTTCTACCTGAGCAAAAAATAAACTAATAGATTTGAGCTGCTGTGTATTGTGGCTCTATTATGTACTTTAAATAAAAAGGGACAACTCACAAACAACTTCACACCAATAAAATGAAACTTAAATGAATTATTTTGTCAAATAAGCAATAACTTGCCAAAACTGGCTTAGGAAGAAACAGAAAAGTTGCAAATACAAAACTATGAAAGAAACTAAACTGGTAATCCAGGTTTCCCTGACCCATCCCTGAACAATAAGCCACTACAACAGACAGCACTACAGGCAAAATTTTGCCCAACCTTCATGGAAGATTATCTTCTCTTGCATGAGTTCTTTTTTTCTTTTTTAAAGACCTTTTTTTTCTTTTGCTAGTTGTCGATGGACCTTTATTTTATTTATTTATGTGTGGTGCTGAGAATCAAATTCAGTGCCTCACACATGCTAGGCAAGTGCTCTACCACTGAGCCACAATCCCAGCCCTTGCATAAGTTCTTTAAGGGACAAACAAAAAGGAAAACCACTCAATTTATTTTACAGACATATAACCTCATTAACAAAAAAAAAAACAAAAAAACCAAGGACTAGACAAGTAAATAAAAGGTCAATATTCCTTGTGAATATTTACATGAAAATATTGAAAAAATACAAATAATTCAAACTGTACAAATTATAGTACTTTATACCAAGTAGTGTTTATTCTAGAATTTTTTTTAGCAGGGGGCAGGTATAGGGGACTTAAATCAAAGGCACTTTAGCATTGACTCACATCCCCAACCCTTTTTAATTTTGAGACAAGTTCTCACTAAGTTACTGCAGGCCTCATTAAGTTGCTGAGGTAGGCCTTGAACTTGCAATCCTCCTGCCTCAGCCTCCTGAGTTGCTGAGATTATAGGCATGTAATCCCATGACTACACCTGACTTTATTCCAGAAATTTAAAGATGTCTTAACATAGAAGTATCTATTAGTATATCCTTACCAATAGATTGAAATAGAAAAAAAAGCACGATTATCACAATGTATGTAGTATATTCTTATATATTAAAATAGAAAAAAAAGTGTGATTGTCACAATGTATGCAGAAAAAGCATTCAGCACTTATTTTTCAAAAATTTAGCAAATAATAAAAAAGTGAAAATTCTATAATCTGAAAAAAGAACACTTATCAAAAATGTAACCAATGTATATATAGTGAAAGAATGAGAAAAATACCATCAAAAGCCAAGAACAGGACAAGAGGTGTTCACTATCATCTCACTGTCTTGAGATAAGCACAAAACGAAGGAAGGGAAATAGAGAAAAACCTGGGAATCAGACCAGAGACCCATCGCCTAATAGAAGAAAAAATAGGCCCAAATCTTCATGTCAGATTAGGACCTTACTTCCTTAACAAGACTCTTATAGCACAAGAAGTAAAATCAAGAATCAATAAACAGGATGGATTCAAACTAAAAAGCTTCTTCTCAGCAAAAGAAATAATCAATGAAGTGAACAGAGCTGACATTCTGGGAACAAATCTTTGCCACATGCACATCTGATAGAGCACTAATGTCCAGGAATATAAAGAACTCAAAAAACTTAACACCAAAAAAACAAACAACCCAATCAATAAATGGGCCAAGGAACTGAACAGAAACGTCACAGAAGAAGATATACAATCGATCAACAGACATATGAAAACATGTTCAACATCTCTAGCAATCAGAGAAATGCAAATCAAAACTACCTTAAGATTTCATCTCGGGGGCTGGGGTTATGGCTCAGCGATTGAGTGCTTGCCTCGCATATGTGAGGCACTGGGTTCGATCCTCAGCACCACATAAAAAAAATAAATAAAGATATAAAAAAATAATAGCACATCATTTAAAAAAAAAAGATTTCATCTCACCCAGTCGGAATGGCAATTATCAAGAATACAAATAACAATAAGTGTTGGCGAGGTTGTGGGGAGAAAAGGCACACTCATACATTGGTGGTGGGACTGCAAATTGGTACAACCAATCTGGAAAGCAGTATGAAGATTCCTTAGAAAACCTGGAATGGATAGCTGGGCGTGATGGCGCAAGTCTGTAATCCCAGCACTTAGGGAGACTGAGACAGGAGAATCGCGAGTTCAAAGCCAGCCTCAGCAACAGTGAGGCGCTA
>CM053401.1:56932129-56956563 GCA_028644305.1 Xerus rutilus | reverse complement strand
ATGTGGCTCAGTGGTTGAGTGGCCCTGAGTTCAATCTCCAGTACCAAAAAAAAAAAAAAGAAAACCTGGAATGGAACCACCATTTGACCCAGCTATCCCACTCCTTGGTCTATACCCAGAAGACTTAAAAACAGCATACTACAGTGACACAGCCACTTCAATGTTTATAGAAGCTCAATTCACAGTAGCTAAACTGTGGAACCAATCTAGATGCCCTTCGATAGATGAATGGATAAAGAAACTGTGGTATATATATACAATGGAATATTACTCAGCAATAAAAGAGAATAAAATTATGGCATTTTCAGGTAAATGGATGGAGTTGGAGAATATCATGCTAAGTGAAGTAAGCCAATCTCAAAAAACCAAGTGCCGAATGTTCTCTTTGATAAGTGGATGCTGATGCATAATGTGAGGGAGGACATGGGAAGAATGAAGGAACTTTGGTCACAGGGATGGGAGGGGGGAAAGGGCAGGGGGACAGTAAAGATGGTGGAAGATGATGGATATCATAGCCCTAGCTTTATGTATGACTGTATGTATGTTGTGATCCTACATCACATACAACCAGAGAAATGAAAAGTTGTGCTCCATCTGTGTACAATGAATCAAAATGCACTCTGTTATCATGTAAATCTAAATAGAAATAAATTAAAAAATATATATATATATATATAAATAAGAATAAATTGATAAGGAAAAGACAAAGCTAAGCTATGTAGCAGTCTAGAAGAAGAGCATTTCAGACACAAGGAAAAGCAAGTTCAAAGGACATGATCAGTGATTTAGTTTCTAGACTCTTTCTCTAGATTTTGCAATTATTCCGTGGGTCAGCAACTAGTTTACACTCTTATGAGTCTTATAGACTTTACAAAAACTTTTGCTTAATGGTAACGGAAAGCTACTGGAAAGTTTGCGCAGAGAAATGACATGATCTGTTCTTACAATTCCTCTGGCTACTGTGTTGAGAACAGACCAAGATGGCAGGTGGGCAAGAGCAGAAGCAGAGACTAGGATTTAAATAAACTAATACAGATTACTGTTTTATTATGGAGATTATAAGGATTATGTAGACTTAGTATGAGGGAGAAGAAATGCTGAGTAGTAGTCAAGATTCTGTGTACACTCTGAAGACAGAATTTGTTGTTAGATATGTGTTGTGTGTGTGTGTGTGTGTGTATGAAAAACAAGAAATCCTAAGAATCAGGAAAACATACATCACTAAATGAAACAAGGAAGATTATGAGAAGAGCAGTCAAGTTTGAGATGTCTGTTAGATACCCAAGAAGATGCCAACTTAGCATTTGAATGTTTGAGTTCAGATTTCAGAGTTAAGATGAAAAGCTGCAGACTAAAGAATAAAATGGGCTAAGGAGTTGAAGAGAAACTTCTCAGAAGAAGATATACATTGATCAACAGACATATAAAAAAATGTTCAACATCTTTAGCCATTAGAGAAACGCAAATCAAAAGTACACTAAGATTTCATCTCATGCCATTCAGAATGGCAGTTACCAAGAATACAAACAATAAGTGTTGGCGAGGATTTAGGGGAAAAGGCACACTCACTCGTACACTGCTGGTGGGACTGCAAATTGGTGCAACCAATCTGGAAAGCAGTATGGAGATTCCTTAGAAAACTTGGAATGGAACCACCGCTTGCCCCAGCTATACACAAAGGACTTAAAAACAGCATACTACAGTGACACAGCCACTTCAATGTTTATAGCAGCTCAATTCACAATAGCTGAACTATAGAACCAACCTAGATGCCCTTCAATAGATGAATGGATAAAGAAACTGTGGTATATATACACAATGGATTATTACTCAGCATTAAAAGAGAATAAAATTATGGTATTTGCAGGTAAATGGAGTTGGAGAATATCATGTTAAGCAAAGTAAGTCAATCCCAAAAAACCAAAGATCGAATGTTTTCTCTGATAAGTGTATATTGATTCATAATGGGGGAGGGTGCCTGGGAAGAATGGAGGGACTTTGTTCAAAGGGGAGGGAGGGGAAGGAGGAGACATGAGGGCAGGAAAAATGGTGGAAAGAGATGGACATCATTGCCCTAGGTACATGTATGACTGCACATATGGCGCAACTCTACATCATGTACAACCAGAGAAATGAAAAGTTGTGCTCCATTTGCATACAATGAACCAAAATGCATTCTGCTGTCATGTATACCAAATTAGAATAAATAAATTTAAAAAATAAAATAAAAATAAAATTTAGAAATGGTAGTATATAGACTAAAAAAAAGTCATAGGAATAAATGACACCAACAAGAGATAAACTGAAAAAAGATTTAAGAACTGAGCTGGGTATGGTGGTCCACACCTATGGTACCAGTTTCAGGAAGCTGAAACAGAAGGATTCCAAGTTCAAGGCAACTTAGTGAGACCCTGTCCCAAAATAAATGAAAAAAAAAAAAAAAAAAAAAAAGGATTGGGGATATAGCTCAGTGGTTGAGTTTATCTAGCATTTGTAAGGCACTAGGTTCAATCCCCAGTACTGAAGTGAAAAAATGGGGGTGGGAAGAGTGGTGAGAGAGTCAAGAACATTTAAACTTGAAAAGTCAGGGAAATACAGAAAAGTCAGTTAAAAAAAGAAGAAGAATCTGATTTGGCCAGTGACATAGGAGAAAAACAGGAGGGTATACTACTCTGAAGGATGGCAAGTGAAAAATCTCAGTGGGGAGAAAACAAGCTACTCTGTAAGATGCTCCTGACAAGTAGGAAAAGGACTGAAAATGTATATTTGATTTAATAAAGTAGAGGCTATATGTGGCCTTGACAAGAACAGCTTGATTAAAAAATGAATAGACCCAGGTGTGGTGGTACACATCTTGTATCTCAGCATCTTGAGAGGCTGAGGCAGGAGGATCTCAAGTTCAAAGCCAGCCTTAGCAACTTAGCAAGGCCCTAAGTAACTCAGTGAGACCTTGTCTCAAAATAAGAAATAAAAAGGGCTGAGGATAATGTGGTTCAGTGGTTGCAAGTCCCCGGTTCAATCCCTGGTACCAAATACAAAAAACAAAAAACAAATTAAAAAAAAAAAACCCAAAACAAACAAACAGAAAATAAACTGGACTGGTGATTTAACTCAGTAGTAGAGTGCAAGGCCAAGGTTTAATCCCCTCTACCACTACAACAAAACACAATGAACAAAAAATAGAGTGAATATAATGAACACTCACAAATACTTAAGAAAGAAATACCCAATAGAAAACTTTGGGAAAAAAGCATATGAATAGGCTGTTCATACATGAGTAAAGATGCTGAAATTCAGTACTGACGAAATGTTTGAGTTTTCATTTCCTCATTATGAGATTTGAATTTTCTGCTATTCCTATATATGGGAGAAAGACTCATTAAAAAAAAAAAAATTCCTGTTTTCTTTTTTTAAGAATTTGAGTTTTCTCCCCCCCATTCTTTTTAGTTGTTGATGGATCTTTATTTTATTTATTTATATGTAGTGCTGAGAATCAAATCCAGTGCCTCATACATGCTAGGCAAGTGCTCTACCACTGTTTCCCTGTTTTAATTTGCTTTTCCTTTGCTAACAGCCTGATTTTACTGTTTTAATTTGCTTTTCTTTTCTTAGTCCTAAACTTGAGCATCTTTTCTTACCTATGAATTGTCTATGTGATATTTATCAATATATATATTATAATAAAAAATGGGCCGGGGTTGTGGCTCTATGGTAGAGCACTTGCCTAGCACATGTGAAGCACTGGGTTTGACCCTCAGCACCACATAAGAATAAATAAATAAATAAATAAAGTTATTTTAAAAATAAAGTAAAAAATAAGGAAAAACCAAAAATATAACATAATGATAATTGATAAATGGGATGAATTTATTACATTTTAGAAGTCATACTATATATTGAAATCCTAAACTATATATGTTTGAACTATTTAATGATTATTTTGTTTTAAAAATATAGTTACAAAGTAATCTACCTGCAAAACTGCCTGGGTACCAGCCTGTATGTTTTCTTCTGTAGCTTCTTCAGAGGCATTACCAGCAGCATCTTGGTAGGAGCCATTTTTTGCCCAATTGGAATTTCGAATATGCTCAGCAATATTGGTCCCATTTTCCTGAAGCAAAATATCAAGTTTTTAACATTTCAATAATAAGAATGCTAAAACAGGTCAGATAAGCTAGAAGGGGAAATGAAATTATTAGATCCCACTATGAAACAAGTTTCTGTCAAAACAACTTACACCTGATTACAAACGCAATCAATATTCACTATAAAGAATCTCAATGACAAAAATATAAAGTTAAAAAAAATCACCCATAATGACTATATAGAATTAATATCATTTCAGATATAGAGACATTTTTCTATGTACCTAATGTATAAAATCCCTTCTATTCTCTCATACATTAAAGAATGGAATTATAGTATTTACAGCTCTGTAAAAGATGAATTCTGTTGTAAATTACATGCCAGAATTCAAACAACTTTAAAAATATAAAATAATTTATATTTATTCTACTTAAGAGTAGTATGTAGGAGGTTTAGTCTTATGCCAAATATTCTGCCATTATTAGAAGTGATAACTAGGACTCAGCTCTGAGCAAACTCCCATTCCTACCAACCCATCCAGCCAATTTAGCCACCACGATCAAACTTGCACTTTTACAAATTCCTATCCAAAAAAAAATTAAAAGTAAAAAAATAAAAATTCCTATTCATATACCAGTGGCAACTACCCTGGCTGTAAAACAAAGAAACTTGGAACACCTGCCCACTACTCATCTCTCTCAGCCAATTAATTATCAAAGCACAACTGGTTCTACCACCAAAGAAGCTAACACATCTGCCCTCTTCCTTATAGTTTCACTGCAGGTTCCACTATCCTATCATAGGGACTTAGCATCTCACTTTGCTAATACTTCCTAACTGGTCTCCCTTGCCTCTAGACTGATCTCCAATCCACCCTCTACTATGGGTCTGTACAATCTTTTCATAATCCTTCAATGTTCTCCAGTTCCTAGAACGTAATCAAAGTCCATTAACATGGCATACAAAATATAATCCTTGTCTATATTTTTTTTATTACTTTCTTCACCTATTCATAGCTAGCCATATAAAAATATCTTCAAGGTTTGTCACATATTTATAGATGTTATTCTTACCATGTAGTTCTTTCCCATTTGTTTACCTCCTTTCCCATATTATCCTACCTCCCCCATGAAACATTCCTTGATTTCCCCAGGCACAGTACAAGTATTTCTTCCTTCATGTTCTAGGATCATATCAGTAACATTGTTTTATAATACTTGGTATATTTCTGTTCTTGCTAAACCATAAGTTACGTGAAGGTAAAAATGATGTCTTTTCGTATTTGTTACCAACAGAGGTTCTCTAGGTGAGCAACACCATGCTTTAGAGGACACTTTGAAATTTGTGAGGATGCTTCATTGTCACAAGAACTAACATACACTTCTGGGATTTAATATATATACCCTGGGATGGACCAGGGAATACTAAACATCCTAAAAGATCCATGAGAGTCCTGTAACCACACACACACACACACATACACACACACACTCTTTTATTCCAAATGTCTTTCAAATGTCTCACACATACTATGTGAATTTATTTGAATAATTATCTGAATTATAATCTACTTTCATTTATAATTATTACACCAAAATTTTTAAATGATTTTAACAGTTACTAAATGTATCATAAATGTAAATCAATGAATGATTATATCTTTTGGGTTACATGCATACCATTTCAAAGAGTTGCTGGCATTTTGAAAAAGCACGTTTCTAATGGCAATGTTGTTCCATTTAAGTAACCAATAGAACACAATTATTCAACACATCTATATCATTAACTCACCATCCCTCTCTCCATTCATTCCTTCTACTGTTTTTAAATTACATATGTAGATAGTTTATACTCTCATTCTTGTTTAAAGAATGCAGGTTAGGCTTGGTCTACAACATTTTCAATGCAAGGTATGTCTGAAGAAGGAATCATATAAGCGTAGTATGACTATAGAAGTTGGGGAAAATATTTAGACTAACATTTAATATTTTTCCCTTGGTATATAACAAATAGTACTGTGAATATAATTTCATAATTTATATAGCTAATTTTACATACTTCAATTATAACTTTTATTCTTTTTTGTAGGAGAATTGCTGGGGATTGAACCTAAGATCATATGCATGCTAAGTATGTGCTCTACTACTGAGCTAACCCCCAGCCTCAATTATATTTATTAGCTTAATTTTTCCCAAGCTAGGTACAGTGGCACATGCCTGTAATCTCAGGAAGGCTGAGGCAGGAGGATCACAAATTTGAAGCTGGCCTTAGCAATTTAGCAAGACCCTGTCTCAAAATAAAAATAAAAAGGCCTTGGGATGTAGCTCACTGGTAAAGCACACCTAGGTTCAGTCTCTAGTACTGACCACCCCCTACCAAATTTCCACTTTTACAAGTAGGGGAAAGTGCTCTACATATGTGTACACACCCATAGATACAATATATCCCCATAAGATTGGCCTATTTTTTCATACTATAATACACTGATTAAATTCCACTGGTGAAGTTAAATTTAAATTAATCACCAAAGTAAATAAACAATTATTCCTATTCAGATTTAGTAAGATATTTTTTGGTGAAAATACAAATCAGAAAAAAACAGATAAACTGTTTTTCTTACTCCATCTCAGCTTCTGCTTCTTGGACAGTGTGACTTACTACAAGGGTAAACAACCAAACGATAAGAATTCATTTAGGCTTTTAAAGAATAAATGGAATCAGGGACCCAAATGTCACCTCTACCTTCCTTTCTCTAGTTTTCCTCTGTGAGTAAACTCCTTCTTTCTTATCACAGAACACCATATTTTATCAAGTCAGGAAGTTTCACATTCTTTAATCAAAGCAAAAGAATTCAGGGAAGAAATCAGAATTTCCTGGTTTGTGCTGGGCAGCTATTCATAGAATAAGGCAGCCACTACAACATTGGAGGGGGCATTTTAGTTTGGTAATCATACCACAAAGTATGACCTATAACATCCATTTTTATGCAGCACCACAGTTCTAAATATAACAGCATCTAGCTAATGATTTAAAAGAATCAATATACAACCTCAATATTAATTTTTTAAGGCTGTCACATCATAGAACTTTGCAATAGGGTACTGAGATAACAACTGTTTTATTCTCTAAACTACAAAATACACTAAAAGATATCTTTACTTTCTCATGTAAGTGTATGTGTTAACATCATACTATATGATACTATTAAACTTACACTAAAATACATAAATCTGTAATTTTACCTCTTCTCTTTTTTCTCCTTCTTCCATTGAAATATCATGGTCTACAACATTTTCAATGCAAGGTATGGCTGAAGAAGGGATCACAATTTCTTCAGGCTCTTGCATAAACAAAGGTTTTTCCTCTTGCTGGATCCATTCTTGATATACTTTTACTACTTTTCTCATAGCTGCTGCTTCACAAATTGGTAATAAAAATGCCTAGTGGAAAAAAAAAAAAGAGAGGATATAGAGATAATGTTATCTTTTCCTTTGCCATAAATCATTAACACATTTCTATCTGATGTGCGATATAAATAATTTTTAAAGTTCATTGATTCATTGTCACAAAAGCCTTTTATCGCCAAATAATCTAAGTATGTTGAGAGAGAAATGTTTATGGTGGATAGCCACTGACTTCAAGTAAAAGGAACAAAGATTTGCTTCATTTGTATCATCTCAGAATGGTAGTATTTCTTGTTTTATTAAAGTGTGCTCTTACAAAGTTCAATATAAGTACAACTTTTCATAACAAACCATGTTTTTGTAACTTACATCATTACATTTTTGAGATTATGACTAAAATATATTTTGGTAAAAAGATTTTAATTTAAAAATAAAAATTAGATTACAAAATGTTTTTTTAAAGCCACAGGTAGGGCTAGGGATATAGCTCAGTTGGTAGAATGCTTGCCTTGTATGCATAAGGCCCTGGGTTCAATCCTCAACACCACAAAAAGAGAGAGAGAGAGAAAACACACACACACACACACACACACACACACGTAAACTGGGTGTGGTGGCACATGCCTATAATCCTAGCAACTCCAGAGGCTGAGAAAGACTGCAAATTGGAGGTTAGCCTCAGCAACTTAGCAGGGTCCTAATAATAAGTAAATATACACCAATAAAACAGACTACAGAACCCAGAAATAAATCCCTGCATCTACAGTTGTCTGACTATCAAAGAGGATGCCAAGAATACACAATGGGGAAAGGACAGTCTCTTAAAAAAATGGTGTTAGAAAAACCGAACATCCAATAGGCAGATGAATCACATCAGACCATTATCTTACAACATATACACAAACTCAAAATGCATTGAAGACTTAAATATAAGCAATAAAACTACACAACTATTAGAAGATAACATAAAGAAAAAGCTTCTTGACCTTGATCTGGGCCATAATTTTATTTATATGACACCAAAACAAGCAAAAAAAATAAAAATAAACAAGTGGGATTGTACTAAATTTAAAGTTCTGCATTAGAAAGGAAACAACAGAGTGAAAAAGCAACATTTGGAATGGGAGAAAATATTTGCAAACCACATGACTGATAAAAGACTAATGCCCAAATAGATGAGATCTCCAACAAGAGCAAAAAACAACCTAATTTTAAAAATGGGCAAAGAATCTTTTCTTTTTTTTGGGCACTGAGGATTAAACTCAGGGGCACACGACCAGTGAACCACTTCCCCAGTCCTATTTTGTGTTTTATGTAGAGACAGAGTGTCACTGAGTTGCTTAGCACCTCGCCCTTACTGAGGCTGGCTTTGAACTTGTGATTCTCCTGTCTCAGCCTCCCAAAGTGCTGGGATTACAGGCTTGTGCCACTGCGCCTGGCTAAAAATGGGCAAAGAATCTGAATAGCCATTTTCTTAAAAGGTGATAAATGGCCAACAAAAATTATGAAAAAATTCTCGATCACTAATCATCAGAGAAATGCAAATCAAAATCAATGGGTTGTCATCTCATTTCTATTAAAATGATTACTATAAAAAAAACTTTACAAATGTTGGCGATGATGCAGAAAAAAGGAAAAGGAAATCTTGGTTCACTCTTAGTGGGAATATAAATTGGTACAACCATTAGGAAAAATAGTATGGGAGTTCCTCAAAAAAATTAAAAATAGAACTACCATATGATACAGCAATCTGATTTCTGGGTATATTTCTAAAAGAAATGAAATGGCTATTTCAAAATAATTGGTATTTACACATCCATGCTCACTGCAGCATTATTAAGATGTAGAAACAAACTAAGTGACCATCAAAGTTTGAATGTATAAAAGAAAATGTGGTATACAATGGCATATTATTCAGCCTTAAAAAGGAAGGAACTCCTGTGATTTACAATATGGAGGAACCAGGGGACATTATACCAAGTAAAACGCCAAACACAGAATAATTGTTACTAGAGGCTGGGCAGTGGATAAAATGAAAAGATGTTGGTCAAACAGTACAAAAGACTCAGTTGTATAAAATGAATAAATTCTGGATATCTTATCTACAGCATGGTAACTATAGTTTACAATACTTTATTTTATACTCAAAATTTGCTAACAGATTTGATCTTAACTGTTTTGTACCACAGACAAACACAAAAACTCCTAACTGAGAAGGCAATAGATATATTCATTAGCTTGACTGTGGCAATAACAAACTATACATATATCAAAGCAACACAGGTAGAACATAAACATACACAATTTCTCTTTTTTTAGTAAGAGACAGGGCCATAGTGACATCTATAATTCTAGCAACTTTGGAAGCTCAGACAAGAGGATTATAAATTCGGGGCCAGCCTCAGCAACTAAGCAAGGCTCTAAGCAATGTAGTGAGATCCTGTCTCAAATGAAAAAATAAAAAGAGCTGGGGATGTAGCTAAGTTGTAAAGCACTGCTGGGTTAAATCCCCAGCACCAAATAAATAAATAGATAAATAAGAAACAAGGTCTTGCTATGCTGGCCAGGCTGATCCTGAACTTCTGGACTCAAGCAATCCCCTTGCCTCAGGCTCCAGAGTATCTGGGACTATAGGCACATACCACTGTGCCTGACTTCATATAAATTTTATTTATCAAACTTAACTCAATAAAGCTGAAAAAAATCCCTATGAAATTAAAATTTCTGATATCTACAGTCATCCATTAAATTATAATTGGGGAGGCTGGGATTATGGCTTAGTGTTAGAGCGCTTGCCTCGCATGTGTAAGGCACTGGGTTCGATCCTCCGCACCACATAAAAAACAAATAAAATAAAGATATTGTGTCCATCTACAACTAAAAAAAAATATTTAAAAAATTATAATTGGGAAAGTACATAAAAAAAAATCAATTAAAAAGAAGGCAAAAAATTGAAGGATAATGGAAAAAATATAGACAAGGTAAGAAAAAAGAACAAAACAGTATGAATAAATCTAAATGTTAGTTAACTACAGTGAATACAAATGTTACAGTTAAGATTTTTAAAAGCCGGGTGCGGTGGCGCAAACCTGTAATCCCAGCATTTAGGGAGGCTGAGAACAGGAGAATCGCGAGTTCAAAGCCAGCCTCAGCAAAGGCGAGGCGCTAAGCAGCTCAGTGAGACCCTGTTTCTACATAAAACATAAAATAAGGCTGGGGATGTGGCTCAGTGGTCGAGTGCCCCTGAGTTCAATCCCTAGTACCAAAAAAAACCAAAAAAACCCCAATTTTTAAAAATCCAACCACATTTACAAGAGCATAAAATTTAGATCAAACTAAATAGATAAGATATAATTCTAATAGAAAGTAGCATACATACTCAAAATAGCTGTGAACAAAACACTTTAAGCAAAAATAATTTCTAAAAAATAAAAAGGAATATAGGATCAGGTGTGGTGATGCATATCTGTAATCCCAGCAATTATGGGATTTAGATCCAAGGCAGGAGGATCTAAAGTTCAAGGCCACTCTTGGCAACTTGGTGAGACTCTGTCTCAAAATAAATATAAAAAATAATATTAAATAAAGAAAGAAATAAATAAAAAGAGCTGCAAATGTAACTCAATGGTAGAGTGTTTGCCTGGAATGCACAAGGGCCTGGACTCAATTCCTAGCAATGCGTGCTTGCACATGCATGCATGCACACACACGCACAGGAATATAAACTCGGTTGTCAAGAAGATGTAAGAAAATAAACTTGTAAATTTATATGTCCTCAATCACATAGTTTCAAAATAGATAAAGAAAAATTAACAGAACTATAAAGAAAAAAACAGACAGATCACCATCCAAATGGGTTTTTTGTTTATGATTGTTTTGGGGGTGGTTTTGTCATTCTGGGGAGTCCAGGGTTTCACACTTGCTAGGCAAACACTCTTCCACTGGGCCACATCCTCAACCCAGAGTAGATTTTAACTCTTCTCTATAACTAAGAAAGCAAGCCAATCAAAAAATTCATCAAGATAAAGAAAAGCTGACCACCACAATTCTTAAGCTTTATCTAATGGACTTTAAAAATCATTGTAGATCTTCAAACAATACATTCCTTTCAAGCATACAGAACATTTATGAGAACTGACTACATATTAAGACATGAGTTTTATTTATTTTAAAAACAATTTTATTGGTGCAAAATAATTCTACACTGGGGCTAGGGTTTAGCTCAGCATTGGAGTGCTTGCTTTGCATGTGTGAGGCATTGTGTTGGATCCTCAGTATCACATGAAAAATAAATAAAATAAAGTTACTGTGTCCATATACAACTAAAAAAATATTTTTAAAAATACTTTAAGATAGAGCCGGGCACGGTGGCGTAAGCCTGTAATCCCAGCACTTAGGGAAGCTGAGATAGGAGAATCGCGAGTTCAAAGCCAGCCTCAGCAACAGCAAGGTGCTAAGCAACTCAGTGAGACCCTGTCTCTACATAAAACACAAAATAGGGGTGGGGATGTGGCTCAGCAATCAAATGCTCCTGAGTTCAATCTCCAGTACCAAAAAAACAAAAAACAAAAACAAACAAACAAAAAACTTTAAAATATTTTTACAATCCCAGCACTTAGGGAGGCTAAGACAGGAGAATCGCGAGTTCAAAACCAGCCTCAATGGCGAGGCACTAAGCAACTCAGTGAGACCCTGTCTCTACATAAAACACAAAATCGGGCTGGGGATGTGCCTCAGTGGTCCAGTACCCCTGAGTTCAATCCCCAGTACCAAAAAAAAAAATATTTTTACAGTTTCTTAAACATTTAAAAAAATATTTTTAAAAAATAATTCCACAGAACAACAGGCTTCACTGTGGCATATTTAAACTCCACATAAATATGACCAATTCCACCCACCCCCCAGTACCTCCTCATACTATCCCCACTTCCCTTGGAACTTGTTTTAAATGATTAACATCATATAAACTGTATTCTTTTTTAAAATATTTTTTAGTTATCAATGGACCTTAATTTTATTTATTTATATATATGGTGCTGAGAATCGAACCCAGTGACTCACACATGCTAGGCGAGCACTCTACCACTGAGCCACAATCCCAGCCCCATATAAACCGTATTCTTGAATCAAAAGAAAATAACATTAGAAACTTGTAATTAAAAAAATAAAAAAACCTAGGAAAAAAATTGGGGGTGAGGTAGGGGTACTGGGGATTGAACCCAGAGGCACTTAACCACTGAGCAATGTTCTTAGCCTCTTTTCTTTTTTGAGACAGGGTCTCGCTAAATTGCTTAGAGTCTCCATAAATTGCTGAGACTAGCTTTGAACTTGCAATTCTCCTGCTTCAGCCCTCCTGAATCCCTGGGATTACAGGCATGTGCCACCATGCCCTGCTAGAAAAATCTAATGTTTGGAAGATAAACACTTCCAAATAACTCATAGGTCAAAGAGGGTATCATCATGAAAATAAGAACATATTTAGGACTAAGCAATTATAAAAAAAATGCTACATACAGCTAAGCATGGTGGTGCATGCCTGTAATCTCAGCTACTTGTGAGGCTGAGGTAGGAGAATCCTAAGACCCTGTCTTAAAATTAAAATGTAAAAAGAGCTGGGGATGTAGCTCAGTAGTTACACACTTGCTTAGCATGTGCAAAGCCTGCGTTCAATTCCCAGTAGCACACACACCAAAAAAAAAAAAAAAAAAGAAAGAAAGAAAGAAAACTGCACCTAAAATATTTAATATGCAGCTAAAAATACATTAAGAAGTAAATTAAGGGCTGGGGTTGTGGCTCAGTGGTAAAGCGCTTGCCTAGCATGCATGAGGCACTGGGTTCGATTCTCAGCACCACATATAAATAAATAAAATAAATGTCCATCACAACTAAAAAAAATATTTTTAAAAAAAGTAGTAAATTAATACCTTAAAAATTATTTAGATGAGAAAAAATGAAGCCTAAAAATTAGCTAGGAAAAGAACCACCAATACAATCAAGAGAATCAGAATGAAGGAAATGAGAAAAAATTAATTTAAAAAAGAGAAAATATAATACAGAGAGAATCAACAAAGCCAAAAGTTCATTCTTTGAAAAGATTGATGAAACAACAAATCTCTGGGCAAAAATCATCTAAAAGAAACAAAAACAACAGACAAATAAATATTAAAAAAACAAGAGACAAATACTAATGGGAATGAAAAGGAAGAACACAAATATAAATGCTCCTGAGAGTAAAAAGATTGTTAGAGAATGTAATAAACTTTACATTAATAAATTTGAAAATAAATGCAATAAACAAATTCCTAGGAAAACTAAACAGATCAAAATGATCAAGAATTGGAAAACCAGAATCATTCAGTAAGTTTTTAATTTCGAACAACTATAGGAACCAAGATCTGGCTGTTTTAGTCCCAGATCTACCACTTACTTGTTTTAAGACTTGAATGACATCCTAGCTACAAAACTCAATAATGTTTACTCAAAATGTTAAATACTTTTACTATAAAGAGCAATGAATTTTCATAGTGTTTATTTTCCACAAAATTTCTATTTGCTTGAGAATGTGCACTTTGGAATTTCCAGGTATCTTTATGGGAACTAGCTTTTCAAAATCTTTCCTCTTTTTCTCTAGCCCCACTCCCAAGTAATATCTTTCTTTTTTTAAATTTTATTTTATTTTTAGTATTAGATACATACAGTACCTTTATTTTATTTTATTTTTTTTATATGGTGTTGAGGATCGAACCTAATGCCTCACACATGCTAGGCAAGCATTCTACCACTGAGCTACAGCCCCAGCCCCTAGTATCTTTCTTAATCAACTTTAATTTCAGAAATTAAAGGACACGGGTAAACCTATGGCAGGGTATGGTGGCTCATGTCTGTAATCCCAGTAACTTAGAAACCTGGGGCAGGAGGATTCCAAGTTCAAGGCCAACCTGTGCAACATAGTGAGATGCTCAGTAACTTAAGTGAGACGTCATTTCAAAATAAAAAAATAAAAAGTGTTGAGAATACAGCTCAGTGGTAAAGCACCCAGGTTTGAATCACCAGCGCACACACACACACACACACACACACACACACACACACACACAAAATGAACCTATGAAAATAGGATAAAAGCAATGGAACATCAGTTAAATTCATAAATTACCTTGTACTAATCAAAAAGGAAGATGAAACATTTATTTTAAATTATTAGTCAAATGGCAGAAAAGTTTCAATCCATAAGTGAGAAATTTGAAAAATTATTCTGGAGTTGGGGATGTAACTCTGTGGTAAAGCACTTGACTAACAAATGCCTATCTGCTTTATCTGGATTTAATCGATAGGGCTAAAAAAACCCAAAAAGACTTTGAGGGGGGAAAAAAGTAAGTGGTAGGGATGTAGCTCAATAGAGCACATGCTTAGCATGCATAAGGATCTAAAAAAGTTATTAAACTAAAATATATAAACATATATACATATATTAAATGGAAAACATTAAAGGATTAGATACAAGTTTAAAAAACTAAATATAAACTTTAAAAAACACCTTCATAAAGAAAAATTTTAAATAACTGAAACTCAATATATTCAATATTAAAGTCTTTATTACAACTTAAAAATACCAAGAGGCATTTTACCTGACGAAATATCTCTGTTACAAAGTTTACATTACTTCTTTTAGAAGAAAAAACTCTGCGAACTATTTCAATGTCTGTGAGATGTTCTTCATCAATGCTACAGAGACTCGATGAGCTAGGTTCTCGCTCTGTGAGAGTGCTTGTATTAGAATGAGATTGTTCTGGTTCTGTAGTTCTGTCTGCTTTATCAGCGTTATCATTTTTGTTTTCTTCTCTGGATACCAAACTAGCAGCTGCTCTCTAAAATAAAAACAAAAGGCAAAGAATGTCATAATCATTTATCTGGGAATGTGGTTTTTAGGAAATACTGGAAGACTCCAAAGCATTCTATAAGTAACTTACATCACTGTTTAAAATCCAGAGTTTCATCTAGAATCCATTCTAAATACTTAAGTGGCATTGCAAGTAATTCAACATCCAAGTAACACAGAGAAACTCCAAAATGTGTGTTAACTAATCATCTACCTACCTATAATAAATTTAAGTAATTCAAACAAGCTACTAATTAAAGCTATGTGATTTTTAAAAAGATTTAAGTATACAAAAACACACATCTTAGGATTTTAAAAATTCAACAGAGAAATCTGAAAAAAGGAAATAAGAGTAAAAACAACACAATGTAAACAAGTTGAGATAAACATATAAAGACGGAAAAGAGAACATGATAGTCCTTGAAACACTAGCCAGAGACATTAGACAGATGAAAGAAATTAAAGGGATACGAATAGAAAAAGAAGAACTCAAACTATCATTATTTGCAGATGATATGATTCTATACTTAGAGGATCCAAAAAATTCCACCAGAAACTTTTAGAATTAATAAATGATTTCAGCAAAGTAGCGGGATATAAAATCAATACCCATAAATCAATTGCATTTCCATACATCAGTGATAAACCCTCTGAAAGAGAAATTAGGAAAACTATCCCATTCACAATAGCCTCAAAAAAAATAAAATACTTGGGTTAACAAAAGAGGTGAAAGACCTCTACAATGCAAACTACAAGACCTGAAGAAAGAAACTGAAGACGACCTTACAAGATGGAAAAATCTCCCATGCTCCTGGATAGGCAGAATCAATATTGCCAAAATGGCCATACTACCCAAAGCGCTATATAGATTCAATGCAATCCCAATTAAAATCCCAATGTCATTCCTGATAGAAATAGAAAAGGCAATCATGAAATTCATTTGGAAGAATAAGAGACCCAGAATAGCCAAAGCAATGCTTAGCAAGAAGAGTGAAGCAGGAGGCATCACAATACCAGACCTTAAATCACACTACAAAGCTACAGTAACAAAAACGGCATGATGCTGGCACCAAAATAGATATGTAGACCAATGGTATAGAATAGAAGACACCGAGACGAACCCAATTAAATACAGTTACCTGATACTAGAAAAAGGAGCCAAACACGTACACTGGAGAAAAGACAGCCTGTTCAACAAATGGTGCTAGGAAAACTGGAAATCCATATGCAGCAAAATGAAACTAAACCCCTATCTCTCACCATGCACAAAATTCAACTCAAAGTGGATCAAGGACCTGGGAATCAGATCAGAGACCCAACGCCTAATAGAAGAAAAAATAGGCCCAAAACTTCATCATGTCGGATTAGGACCTTACTTCCTTAACAAGACTCCTATAGTACAAGAAGTAAAATCAAGAATCAACAAATAGGATGGATTCAAACTAAAAAGCTTCTTCTCAGCAAAAGAAACAATCAATGAAGTGAACAGAGAGCTGACATTCTGGGAACAATCTTTGCCACATGCACATCTGATAGAGCACTAATGTCCAGGATATATAAAGAACTCAAAAAACTTAACACCAAAAAAACAAACAACCCAATCAATAAATAGGCCAAGGAGCTGAACATAAACTTCACAGAAGAAGATATACAATCGATCAACAGACATATGAAAACATGTTCAACATCTCTAGCAATCAGAGAAATGCAAGTCAAAACTACCTTAAGATTTCATCTCACGCCAGTCAGAATGGCAATTATCAAGAATACAAATAACAAGAAGTGTTGGTGAGGTTGTGGGGAGAAAAGGCATACTCATACATTGCTGGTGGGACTGCAAATTGGTATAACCAATCTGGAAAGCAGTATGGAGATTCCTTAGAAAACCTGGAATGGAACCACCTTGAGCCTGCTATCCCACTCCTTGGTCTATACCCAGAAGACTTAAAAACAGCATACTACAGTGACGCAGCCACTTCAATGTTTATAGCAGCTCAATTCACAGTAGCTAAACTGTGGAACCAATCTAGATGCCCTTCGTAGATGAATGGATAAAGAAACTGTGGTATATATATACAATGGAATATTACTCAGCAATAAAAGAGAATAAAATTATGGCATTTTCAGGTAAATGGATGGAGTTGGAGAACATCATGGTAAGTGAAGTAAGCCAATCTCAAAAACCAAATGCTGAATGTTCTCTTTGATAAGTGGATGCTGATGCATAATGTGAGGGAGGACATGGGAAGAATGGAGGAACGTGGTCACAGGGGTGGGAGGGGGGAAGGGTCAGTATAGCAGTAAAGATGGCGGAAGATGATGGACATCATAGCCTTAGCTTTATGTATGACTGCATGTATGTTGTGATTCTACATCACATACAACCAGAGAAATGAAAAGTTGTGCTCCATCTGTGTACAATGAATCAAAATGCACTCTATCATGTAAACCTAAACAGAATAATTTTAAAAAAAGAAAAAGAGGTAAACTTTAATTTTTTAAAAAACCAAGAATTCTAAATATTCATTCTTCAGTTGTATAGCTGTGTAATTTTCTATTACATTTCTAGACTCAGTGTCTTTGTTGAAAAAACAGGGAAGAGATGGGATAGGACTAAATATCTGCATTCCATGAATGCCTAGAATTTGAAGAGTTTTCAGAGTCCTACCATTTGATGGCAGTTCTTCACTTGAAAGAATTTATTTCTACAACTCAGAATATTTTTAGTACTATTACAGTAGTCTTTCCTTATTTGTTGTTTAGCTTTGCATGGTTTTAGTAACCCTGTCAACTATGGTCTGAAAGTATTAAGTGGAAATTTCAGAAATAATTCATAAGCTTTAAATAACTTTTATTACATAACATTGTTATAAATGTTTTATTTATTATTTTTATTATTTATTAGTCTCTTACTGCACCTAACTTATTAAACTTTTTCATAAGTATGGATGAATATGGGAAAAAAAGCATAGTAGATACAGGGTTCAGTACTATCTACAATTTCAGGAATCCACTGAGGGTCATGGAATGTATTCCCTGTGCTAAGAGGGAACTACTATACAACTAAAGTAAAAATACAGAAATAAATTAGAAGCTGAAACTGAGACCCAACTAAAGTTATGTTCTATATTATACAAGTGTTATTTTTTATTAAGAAAATATTACTTCTATAATCACTGTTAAAATCTGTATTTACAGGATACATGTATACAAATGAAATATCCCTATTATTTGTTTAAAATGTGCTGTGCACCTGAGGCAACTGAAATCAGTGAACTAGATCATAAAGTCATTTCTAACTTTAACAAGCTTGTCTCATTTGTTTATTACCTGAATATTCTTTGGCAAGACTTCACCTTCCATCCCAGGAATATGAGGTCCTGTATGTGGTTTTGGCTCCAGCCAGAAAGAAACTAGCCAACGAATGACAATAACGCGAGCTTTAATGAAAGGCTCCTTTGTACAATAGATAGCTTCATTGGTTTCAGCATCCTTCTTTATCATGACATAATGTGGCTTTGGTCTCATCTGTGGGATATCTAAGCAAAATGAAAGGAAAAGAATTATGCTTAGATAAACCTACATTTTTAAACATTTGAGAAAACACTGGGCTGCTTCTCTGGTTTTAGAAGTAGCTTTATTTAAAAACAAGAATAGCATGTTAA
This sequence comes from Xerus rutilus, assembly GCA_028644305.1. Lineage (NCBI taxonomy): Eukaryota > Metazoa > Chordata > Mammalia > Rodentia > Sciuridae > Xerus > Xerus rutilus. The sequence goes on along the minus strand of CM053401.1, from coordinate 56,937,529 downwards.
AATTTGCTAGATGGTAGCATAAAACTCAGAGGGGTAAACTATATATAACAGGCTAATATACGGAAACATGTCTTTTTGCAAAATATCATCAAAAAGTTCAATGAATCCTACCTAAGTACAAAGATACTTTCAGAATCACGTAAAATAAATGAGAGTTCACTTCACTTAACCTAAGACTGAAACACAACATTCTGAAGTCATACAAAGAATGAGGTTTTACCTGAGCCTGTTAATTACCTAAATATAGCATTAAGGAACATCTTTTCACCAAAATATACATTTTTACACACAGATTACCAATGCCTTTGGTATATGGCAAAGGTCTGTTTCTAACAAGATTTGTCTACAAAGTTCTAGCTTCAAGGCTCTGACAGACACCTTGGCAAAGTTCCTAATTATTGGACAAGATATGACCAAAATATACAACAATGCAATTATTCACATAGAATTTAAGTAAGACTAATATTTGATTGAACTTAAGAGGGATCTTAAAAAGAAAATTTAGAATATAGCCTAAGGATCATATCAAACATTATAATTCAGTTTAATTCTCAATAACACATTTTTGGTGGGCTAACTTTTCTAATGGATGAAATGCAAAGAATAAGCTGAAAAAAATCTCTTCATTCTCAATGAAAATTTCATATTAATACAGATTCACTTTCAGCGTGAATCTGGGTATAGTATCTCTATAAACTAACACAAATCGTAAATGAGGTCAGTTTTTTATAACTAACAAATGCCAACATTATACTCAGATATTTTATTCTTATCCAATCTTTTAGAAAATTTCAAACACTACCTACCAAGTACAGGATGATATAAACTGTTCTCCTTGCAGATGTTTGGAAAAATATAAGGCAAGTAATATTTTTTAAAATGTGAAAACAAAAATGAAAATCCCCTTTCTTGGTTTTCTTTGTTCTTCCATTCTAAACTTTTTACCTAAAAATAAACAATATCATTAGAATCATCCCAGGAGACAGTCTCTTAAATATAATTGTTAGCTGTTAGAAGCAAGCTTGTAAAAGGTTACAATTTACTATGAAGATCATAATATAGAGCAAAAGGTCAAATCTTAAGTTGGTCTAATATACAAATACAATATATTTTCAAAATATCTTAGAAGTAAAATATGCTCTGAAAAACTCAAAATTTGGGTCCACTAATGACAAAGATACTAATATTCTTTCCCTCTCTGCCCCTTCCTGAATAATTCAAGACAAAGGTTAAAGGCATACTAAATAGGCATGTGTGGCCACAGGTCCATGTGTGTATGTGTATGTGTGTGTGTGTGTGTGTGTGTGTGTGTGTGTGTGTGTGTGTGGTAAGCAGTGGGAGTAGTCACGTGCAGATAATCAGAGCTGAGCATAGGAAGCAGAGTATCCATGAAAGAGATGTAGCAAAGGCAGTAACCTAGTGGAGACTTCCAGACTTAGAGCCTGAGAAAGGTAAGGAGAATGTCTATGAAATGAGGGGTAGGATGGCAAGAGGAGATAAAAATAGTATTAACTATGTAGTTTACTGGTGTATTACTCTAGTAGAGTAAGGAAGATACCTAAGTAGGGCACTGTCAAAGGCACTGGGGCCCAATCAAATTGAGAAGGTCTTTGAACAAGGCAATGATGGTAATGGGAGATTTGATAACCTATAAGAAGGACTGATAACATACGTAAATAAACAGAATAATATGAGTCAAATTTCTCACTGACGGGCTGGGGCTATGGCTCAGCGGTAGAGCACTTGCCTCGCATGCGTGAGGCCCTGGGTTCAATCCTCAGCACCACATACAAAGCAACAAAATAAAGACATTGTGTCCATCTACAACTAAAAAAATATTTAAAAAAAAAAATTTCTCACTGACAGTAAAGAAAGTTATAAATATAGAAAGCAGTGGCTAGAATGAGTTCTCTGGTATTGGACCACAATCTGAAAATCTGAAGCACTGAGTTCAATCTAGAAAAGGGGGGTGGAGGGAAAGAGAAGGAAGAAATATGGATGGTCTATGTGTATGCATTTACACTCTCTAATCCTCGCCACTAACTGGACCTAAGAGGGGCAACACCCAGTGGCAAAAGCAATGTGCATTCTGAATGATCTGATCTTGAATGCTAAATACAATTCACCACCAAAAAAATTATGGCTCCCTGGACAAACAGAAAATTCCAGAACAGGGCAAGGAAGGTATAAGATGAGACTAAAATATCTTGCTATGCTAGAATGTAAGGAAGTATGTTGGGGACAATTCAAAATACACAGAAGTTAGATTAAAGGAACTCCCACTGGCCAAATCTAGGACAATGTAAGCATCAAAATAAGCAACAATAATGAATACTAACACAGTGATTCCTATGAATACAGAAGCCTGTATTGAGATAAATAATTAACATGATTAAATAAATGGGAAGAGGAGAAAACTTGTGTTGACAATATTTTACCAGCTATTGAATGTAGAAGTAATGATGGGATTAAATATCGACATGACCAAAAAGAGAAAATAACCCAAATATTCACTGACTAATGACGAAATATACAAAATGTGTTATGTCCGTACAGTAGAATATTATTTAGTAATAAAAGAAATAAAGAGCCAGGTGCAGTGGCGCACACTTGTAATCCCAGCACTTAGGGAGGCTGAGACAGGAGAATCGTGAGTTCAAAGCCAGCCTCAGCAATGGTGAGGCACTAAGCAACTCAGTGAGAGCCTGAGTTGCTAAAACACAAAATAGGGCTGGGGATATGGCTCAGTGTTCGAGTATCCTTGAGTTCAATCCCCAGTACCAAAAAAAAAAGAAATGAAGTATCAATATATGCTAAGTAAAAGAAATCAGTCAAAAAAGACACACACACACACACACACATATATGTATAGTATGGTTATGTTTGAATTGTCAGGAACAGACAAATACATAAAAACAGAAAATAGATCAGTGTTTGCCCAGGGCAGGGGATATGAGGGCCTAAAGGATAAGAGGACTGACTCCTAATGGGAATGGGGTTTGTATTAGGAAGACTGAAATTTTCTAAAATTATTTGTAGTAAAGGTTGCATAATTTTGTGAATGTATTTTTTAAAACCTGAACTGCAGGGGCTGGAGATATGGCTCCACTAGTAGTAAAACAAAAACTGAAGACAACCCAAATGACCATCAATGGGTGACAGAATGACTTAATGATTCTGTCATACTATGTAACAACAGATGTTATAAAATAATAATAAGGAGCAAACTGTAGATAGATACAAGAATATGGATAGTTCTTACAATAATTATGCTAAATAAGGAGGCAGACCAAACAAACAATACATACTATATGATTCCACTTACATGAAAATATAGAAAATTCAAACTAATCTATTGTGACAGGAAACTTCTAGAGGGTGAAATACACTTCTTGTGGTAAAGATTTCATGTAACAAAATTCATCCAATTGTAAACCTGAATTTCAAAGTTTATTGTACATAAATCACCTCTCAATAAACCAGCATGGTAATTTAAAAAAATCTATATGAAGCATAGAAGTTTTTAAGGAAAACTAGTAATAACGATAACAACAACTATCTGCTATAGAACAGGTACTATATGCTAGTTACTTTTTTATTCTAAGCACTTTGTACTGTAAGCCTTAAACACCAAAATGGAATAGGGTTCTTTTTATCCCTGTTTTGAGAAAAGAAAAGTAAGAGTGAAGTAATTTTCCAAAGGTCATGCTATTAGTAAGATGTGTGATTAGGATTCAAACCCTGGCGATCAGGCTCAGGGCCCAAACTAAATTTTAAATGTTTTTTTTAAAAATATTTTTTTAGTTGTTGATGGATCTTTATTTTATTCATTTATTATTTATATGTGGTGCTGAGGATCAAACCCAGTGTCTCACACATGCTAGGCAAGCACTCTACCACTGAGCTACAGCCCCAGCCCCAGCCCCAGCCCCATAAATGTTTGTTTTTGAGGTCCAGGGAAATTTTGAGTTTGGAATAAAAAACGTATATGTGCTAAAGATGATTTCATCAATCAGAACATGCACATTTCCTATCTAGAGATGAACAAGCTATCTTACAAAATACATGCACTTAGAAATTCCAAGGTATAAACAGGTTTAAGTATAAACTACATTTCTCCCCAATTTCTATCTTGCAGCCTACCTCCCTAATTGTTACATTTTGACATATTGATCCCTAAATCTAACAGTTATTAGCTTTTCATTTATAGTATCACAACTGTTGATTACCAATGATGGCATTAGAAAATAGCTCTAACTGGCTCACATAAGATTAAACAGTCTATATTACTAAAATTTTCCTCTTCAGCTAAGAGTTTCATAATCTTTCCAGTGGTTTTATCTCAGGAAGGGGATACTAACACATTTTCAAAAGTAAAAATTTGTCAGTCTTCAAGAAAATAAGCAAATACCTACTATGACAGAATAATGTAAGAGAGCTAAAAAGGGGGTGATATCAAAGAAGATAACACATACCTGAATTACTATGTATTTTAAAAGTGCTTCAAGAAAATAGCTTGTGAGGTCTTCTTGTCCTTTATCTCCTGATTGAGGGGGAACAAGAGGAGTGATTTCCTCTATAGTGACTTGAGCTAAAAGACAAGAGTATATATATAAAACAAACAATAATACAATAATATGACCAAATAAAATTTAACTGCAAAACATATATAATAAAAACTGCTTAAAACTTTCTAATGGTTGAATCTTGAAATAAATCTGAGGTCAAAGACAGTGCTCAGTGGCAGAGCACTTGCCGCACATACATAAGGCCCTAGGTTTAATTCCCTGAGCAGCATAAGTCAATTATTCTGAGTTCATCCTGACAGTCCATCACAACAACTATCAACTTTAATATTCAGCCAGTTTGTGAATGTAACATAGGGATGAGTAAGATAGATATGTAGTGATTAAAAGTGCATGACCTCTCATTTGAGAATGAACTTCTGATAATTTTAAATTCACATTAGGAGTGTCCATCACAAAAACCCACAATGAGAAACATTAGCAATACTGTACTTATCCAAAGCAACATTCTAATTATACTTATAAGAAACTTTACATTTTTTACTTTTCAGATCTTCAAGAGTTTTTTTAACAAAGCAAATGTAAGAAAATCAACTCATAATCAGCTGAATTCTCTTAAATATTTTATAAGCAGCACAATTAATACCTGCTTTAACACATGTAGATCTCGAAACATGTCTCTCAGTAAATATTAGCCAAGAAAGTACAGTTTTTTAGAGAATCTACTTCTTAATACATGCTATGGTATTTCTCTTATTTAAAATTATTCTTTTAAAATACAATTTGATCATCCATCCTCTGGATTTCCTGGACTATCCTGTTCCCAAAGAACACTTTATGATGTTTTATTCTGTGAAGCTATAGAAATCCCCTT
>CM053401.1:56902504-56932029 GCA_028644305.1 Xerus rutilus | reverse complement strand
CAAGCCTGTAATCCCAGCACTTAGGGAGGCTGAGACAGGAGAATCGCGAGTTCAAAGCCAGCCTCAGCAACGGCGAGGCGCTAAGCAACTCAGTGAGACCCTGTCTCTACATAAAACACAAAATAGGGCTGGGGATGTGGCTCAGTGGTCGAGTACCCCTGAGTTCAATCCCCAGTACCAAAAAAAAAAAAAAAAAGAAATCCCCTTAAGACACACTAGACCTCTTCCATTAGGGTCTCTTAGTCTCATTAGGGGAATATATAGATTCTCCATATTTTCCATGTCTTGCAGACTAAAAAGCAAAACTGCTATTCTCAGGAGAGAGCAAAAGTCAATCACAAACACATTTGAAACTAATTTTAAAAAAAGTAGTGATGTAAGGAAACTTATCCTGATAGGGTTACAGTGATCCCAAAGAGAAAGTGCTTACAAAACATGTGTTAAGTATTTCAAAATAACATATAATATAAATAAGCAGGTGTAAGTAGCCTGCTTGAGCTGGTTCATTTATAGATTTTTGGCATTGTCAACTTGGCATTGATTCTAAAATTTTATGCCACAGATATAATTAGCTTTACTACAAAACCTATAATTTATGGAGATATAAATTACAAATATTACCCAACAGAACACCTGTTATGGATTTAACTCTGTATCCCCAAAATTCATATGCTGAAACTCTTACTCGCAATGTGACTATATTTGGAGATGGAGTCTGCTATGGTTTGAATGTGAGGTATCCTTCAAAACCTCCTATGTTAATACAGGAATGTCAGAGGTAGTGACTGGATTATGAGAACTATAACCTAATCATTCCATTTGGTTTAAATGACTGGATAGTAACTGCAGGCAGGTGGGGCATGGTTGGAGGAGGTGGGTCACTGGGGGCATGCTCTGGAAGGGTGCATCTTCCTTATGGCCTATCCCCTCTGCCCTCTGCTTATTGGTTGCCAGGAGGTGAGCAGCTTTGTTCTGCATACCTTCACCTGTGATGTGCCACTTCATCTTCAGCTCATCTATGGACTAGACCTCTGAAATAGTGAGCCCCAAATAAATTTTTCCTCTTCTAAGTTGTTCTTATTAGGTATTTTGATCACAGTAGCACAAAGATAACTAAAATAGGGCCTTTATGGACATAAAGTTACATGATGTCATAAGGCTGGGCCCTTAATTAGATAGTACTGGTATCCTTGCATAAGAAGAGGAAGACACAACAGGGCTTATTCTCTATGTGTATGCTCATGAGTACACAGAGAAAAGGCCATGTGAGGATGCAGTGAAAAGGTGCTGTACACAAGTTAAGGAGAGTTCTTAACAGAAACCACCCTGATCCTGGACTCCTGCCCCTAGAACTATGAGAAAATATATTTCTGTGTTAAAACTACCTAGTCTGTGTTATTTTGTTATGGCAGCCCTAGTCAACTAATATAATACTCTATATGACAAAGATTTGCTAGTGAAAAAATAAAGAAAACATAATATATACACAAATACATAATTAAAATTAAAATTTAACAGTAAACATACTATTGGGTACTTATAAAAATTCAATTTATATGACACATTTTTATAACATTTATTGCACAAAGTAGAACACTTGGTATTTCAAAGTATATCCAAATTAACTCCAGGATACAAGGTGATGCGTAAGAAATAGAAATTAAGCCAGGTGCAGTGGCTCACACCTGTAAATCCAGAGGCATGGGAGGCTGAGGCAGGAGGATCCTGAGTTCAAAGCCAGCCTCAGCAATTTAGCGAGGCCCTAAGCAACTCAGCGAGACCCTGTCTCTAAATAAAATACAAAAAGGGCTGGAGATGTGACTCAGCGGTTAAGCACCCCTGGGTTCAACCACTGGTACCAAAAAAAATAAAAATAAAAATAAAGATAAATGTAAAATGGTCTACTTTAACCATACTTATGATGTTTAGACATCTGAAGCCATGCTAACTGAAGAAAAGGGCTAGACAAATCCTAGAGATAATTAAATGACTATGGGCTGTGACAGTACCTTTCATATGCAAACCAAGCAATTCAGGATTCACTCTCCATCACCTGCTCTACATTGAATACTCAAGACCACTACACTTCACCCCAGCCAGATACCAGACAACTGTGAACAAGCTATATATCTATAACACACTGAAACTATTCAATTAGTTTATCTTAAACTTGCTTACTCCAACTTGACTATTCTTCCCACAGAAACCACAACAAAAACCTTGCCCACATTTAGTCCTGTTCCCTCTGCCTTCTCAAAGACCCTGATACTTCCCCAGTGGCCCTCATATCATGGGATGCCCCTTCCTCTTGGAAACTGTAACAAAATATGTTTTCAATAGCTGTCTTGATCTACTGGCCTTGCAACACTCTGATAATAATAAAACTCACATTTAAAAACATTGCTTTGAATTACCCATTTAATAAAATATACAGACATTTAAAAAATACATTAAGAAACCACTGGAAAAAAATACTGAAGGATAACATCTCATGAACTTACTTTCTTGAAGGTTGAGTGGAGGATTAATGAGATTATCTAAAGTTCTAGGTCCGTGTTCAGATTGTGGTGCTGAAAATCCAGGGATTAAGCATGAAAACATCCAGAGCTGCTCTTTGCTACAGTTATTTTGAAGAGCTTGCAACCATAGTAAGAAAAGACGAACACCTTCCCTCCTAATCTAAAATGAAAAACAGTGTTTTTATTTTAATAAAAATACGTTCTTCTTTAGAACATAGCTCTCCAGGTGATTACAGAATGACATTTTACAAAAGAGAAAGGGAGGAGGAGGTAGATAGGTATTATACCCAGGGCATCTATTGAACTCTCATTATTTTGAAATCAAAATTCATGGATTTTTAATGAGTAAAGAATGAACTTAGGGGGCTGGGGTTGTGGCTCAGTGGTAGCGTGCTTACCTTGCATGTGTGAGGTACTGGGTTCGATTCTCAGCAACACATATAAATAAATAAAATCTTTGACATTGACAACTAAAAGAATATTTTTTAAAAAAGAATGAACTTATTTAAAACCATTATGTAATTTTTATTCCGTAACTTCCATTTGTGAAAAATGTTAGGAAAACATTTCCTCCTCCTATACTTTTCTCCTTCTCTTCTGCCTATCACCAGTATTCTAATTCAAGAAGCACAAAGAGGACAATGATTGTTCCTTGCTATGAGTCTGATAAAAGAGGAAGAGTAATAAGAATGTCTCAGTGCACTGGTAACTCAATGCTCCTCTCCCTAAAAAGTTCTGAAATTATTAAAATTATGAAATGAAATTAATAAAAGTAAAATTATAAAATAAAAATTATGTAAAAGCTCTCTGAAATTACATAATGATTTTAAATAGATACTGAAATTATCTCACTTATTTGTTATTTGCTTCTCAGCTACAAATCAGGAACTTTGGCCTATTACTGTATCTAGGCACCTAAAATAATATTTATACAAAGAAGACAATAAATATTTGAATCATTCTCCCAGCAAGAAAACAGGAAGACAGGAAAATTAAATCCCTAACAAGTAAAAAACAAAGTTCTTCACTAACCTAACCACACAAGTAGATCTGGAACTTTGTTAATAGCCACTGTCAAAGTCATTCAGTCATGGTTCAGTCAGATAACAGAAGACATATGTAAAAAGGTTTATTTCTCTGTACTGTTGTACCCAAGCCCTGATGTCAAAAGTACATTTTATAATGTGTTTGCCTAACTTATAGCAAGATGCTTTTGGAATGGGCAGCTTCCCTTATCATACACAGTTAATGAAAAAGAAATGAAACCAATATATATGTCTGTATAAGTGTATATGTATGTTTGATATGTTTGTGTGTGTATACTTATACACATACAAACACATATATATGTATGTACATATTCTCTACTACTAAAAATGACTACAGTAAAATAAAGAATAATTTGTTGAATGGCTAAATAATGTTCTGGTGAATGAATCAATGCAGATGCAAAATACAATAGTGTCTCAATGCCCTAGTCAAGCTAATATTTATTTTCACACATAATACTAAATATCTAGCTATATTTAAGTGAATTCAATTCAAGTAAGAAACCTCAACAATCTTCAGGAAAAATGAAATGAAAAGTAGGAAAAATGGAATAAGTGGCATGTATGCTTTATTCAGTTTTTTAAAAGTAGAATATAAATATAATTCTATTGTACCTTTAAGGAATTTCCTGTGTGGAGTAGCTTCTTTAAAATCAATCCTGGAAAAAAACACACACACACACACACACATGCATGATTTTAAATATTCATATCTCTTTATCTATTTCTAAATGTCAGAGTTCTCGGTCAGACTTGAGGAAACTTTTAAACAAGTCCTTGGCAACCTCCTCATTATTCTTGGTGACTTTGATATCCCTCTGGCCAAAACTGAGACAAGAGGGGCATACAAAAATAAAATCACCTTTCCAACACATGGTTTGTTACAATTAAACATCATTTGTTTTACTGGAAAAAAACCCCTAAGCCCAATATTGTGTTTAAAACAACAATCTGTTATATATCTGTAATTAAATAAAATACTTTCTCTATCACTAATTCAAATAAAATCCACTGCAAAAACTTTTCAGTTAAATAAATAGAAATCCAAAAGTCTAATATTTCCCTACAAATATTTCCATTACACTAATTTTAAGTTTCAAAAAGTATTTAATATTCCTATTTCTTTTAAATTATGACAGATATTCTAATATTTGATAATCTGATGAGTGTTAAATATCTTAATGTTTTCATTTGATGTTTGCTAGGGACATTGAATATATATTTTTTAATTTTGTCAATAAGATTCTCAATGCCCTAGTCAAATTGCAAATTGAAAACATATAAAATACTGAAAATAACGTTAACAAACATCCAGAAGACTACCATTAAGTCTGAGCAAATCTAAACATATCTCCATATTTATTACAATTTATAATTTCATTTATTTTCATTATCTTTAATTTTTTTTTTTTTTTTTTGGGTACTGGGGATTGAACTCAGGGGTACTCTACCACTGAGCCACATCCCCAGCCCTATTTTGTGTTTTATGTAGAGACAAGGTCTCACTGAGTTGCTTAGCGCCTCGCCATTGCTGAGGCTGGCTTTGAACTCGCGATTCTCCTGTCTCAGCCTCCCTAAGTGCTGGGATTACAGGCTTGAGCCACCGCGCCCGGCTCATTATCTTTAATTTTTAAAAAAATTTTTTAGTTGTAGATGGACACCATTATCTTTATTTTACTTATTTTTATGTGGTGCTGAGGACTGAACCCAGTGCCTCACGCATGGAAGGCAAGCGCTCTACCACTGAGCTACAATCCCAGCCCATCTTTAATGTTTTACTGAACCACATAGGTATCAGCAAAACCTAATCATTTTGTTCCCTTCTTTCCCAGAGGAAACTATTACACAGAATTTAGCATTATTTCTAAAAATATTTTTATATTATTATTTATAAATTCATAAAAATTTAAATTGGTCTAAGACCTTATAAATGGTACCATACAAAAAAGTCATTTATAAGTCCATTTTCATACCTAAGATTAGCTTCTAAAATTTCTCTATTCTGCTCTATGTAGCTCTAGTTAATTCATTTTTAACTGCTGTATACTTTTCCACTAAACCACAATTTATATACCACAATTTATCTTCTTTACAATATACCACAATTATACAATATATAACATACCACAATTTATCTTCTTTATTTGGGGCCTTTGGCTTGTTTTCAAATTTTTCATACTACCAAGAATACTATAATAAATGTTGTGTGCATTATGCCCATATTATATACATGTGACTTTCCCCAGGGTGTGTGTGTGTGTGTGTGTGTGTGTGTGTGTGTGTGTGTGTTTGTGTGTGTGTGTGTATAACTCACTTTTAACTTTCCCAAATATTAGAAAATTCTCTCAGAAGTAGCTGTGATAATTTACTACGGGCACTATGTGAGAATGCTCTGGTATGTCACATTGTTGGCTGCAAGACACACTGACAAATGTTTTAATGTTTGATAATCTGACAAGTGTTAAATATCTTAATGTTTTCATTTGATGTTTCCTAAAGATATTAACCATATTTTTATTCAGCCAATCAAGTTTTTGAAAATTGCCTGTTTCTCTTTTGTACAGTTTTTCAATTGAGGTGTCTTTTTTTTTTTTTTTTGTACTAGGGATTGAACCCAGGGGGACTTTACTACTGAGCTATATCGCCAGTCCTTTTAATTTTGAGACAGGGTCTCCCTAAATTGTCCATGCTGGCCTTAAATTTGTGATTCTCCTGCTTCAGCCTCCTGAGTATCTGGGATTACAGGTGTACACCACTATAACCAGCTCAATGTTTTCCATTCCATGTGCACTTTGTATGTCTAAGACATCCTTCCCTATGTTAGGGTTAAGATAGACCAAATATTCTCTTTGAAAAGTTTTAAAATGTGATGAGATATAGCTCAATGGTAGAGCGCTTACCAAGCATGCATAAGACCCTGGGTTTAGCAAGCTCGGTGGTGCACGCCTGTAATCCCAGTGGCTTGGGAGGCTGAGACAGGAGAATCACGAGTTCAAAGCCAGCCTCAGCAATGGTGAGGCGCTAAGCAACTCAGTGAGACCCTGTCTCTACATAAAACACAAAATAGGGCTAGGGATGTGAATCAGTAGTCAAGTACCCCTAAGTTCAATCCCCAGTATCAAAAACAAAAAAAAAAGGGCCCTGGGTTTGATCTCCAGCTCAGCAATAAAATTTTTTTTAAAGTGTTCCTTTTCCCTGGACACAGTGGTGCACTCCTATAACCTCAGCTACTCAGGAAGTGAAGGCAGAAAGACTGCAGGTTCAAGGACAGTCTGGGCAATTTAGTGAGACCCTGTCTCAAAGTAAAAAATTAAAAAAGGACTAAAGGATGTAGCTCAGTGATAATAGTGTCTCGGGTTCAATCCCCAGTACCATAAAATATATATATATATATAAAAAAAGTGCTGCTTTTCACATTTTTGTCCTGAAATCCATCAGAAATTTATTTATGTGTATGAAAGGAACAGAATTCCACACCCCCCTAAAATGGATAATAGTAGTACAAACTCTTTCAGGGTTTATAATGTTGAAATAAAATGAAATGTCACCTCAATCATATTTCAAATGTATATAAATAAGCCAAGGTCTTTGACTTCAATGTTCTTTATTATTAATCTACTGTACTTGTCTGTCCCGCACTACTGACAGTGTTATTATTACTTTAAATTTACATCTTGTTAATAGGTTTGTAAATACCCAATAACACCATCCTTCTTCTCCAGTTTTTTTTTATTCTCTAAATTGCTTTGTCCTTGATTTCCCATTTAAATTTTAAAATAAACTTGTCAGGCCACATTTAAAAATCCCTATAAGAATTTTAAATGAAAATTGTTAACTTTATATTACCAAGTCTATCACTCATGAAGATCACAGAAGATTCTATTTATTCAAGTCTTTTCTTCTTCACTAATCATACCACTGCCATAAATTAATTTCTCAAGTGAAGAATGACTATATTCTGGGCTACCATATGCCTCAATAACTTGAAAAAGACTGAAATCATCCAAACTATATCTTCTGACCAGAAAGGAATTTAGTTAGAAGTCACAAAAGAAATTTGTGGAAAATTCAAATATTTGAAAATTTTAAGAATAAAAACATTCTTAACTAAATTATGAATCAAATAAGAAAGCAAAATTGACATTTAAAAATATTTTAAACTAAATAAAGAAGAAAGTGTATGAATTTATGAGACTACAGCTAAAGGAAAGGTTTCAGGGAAATTTATAGTTTTCAATGCCTATATCAGAAAAAAGAGATATCAAACTAATATCATATGCTCACATCTTTACAAACTAGAAATAAAAGAGCATATTAAAACCAAAGCAATCAGGATTTGTTTGTACAAAAGATCAGAACAGAAATCAATGAAACAGAAAACAGAAAAAATAGAGAAAAATATATGATACCTAAGTTTAGTTCCAAAGATCAACAAAATGACAAACTTAGCTAGGTGCAGTGGCACACACCTGTAATCTCAGCACTTTGGGAAGCTAAGACAGGACAATCGGGAGTTCAAAGTCAGCCTCAGCAACGGCGAGGCGCTAAGCAACTCAGTGAGACCCTGTCTCTAAATAAAACACAAAATAGGGCTGGGGATGTGGCTCAGTGGTTAAGTGCCCCTGGGTTCAATCCCTGGTACCAAAAGGAAAACAAAACAAACCACATAGCAATATCCCTCATAAACATAGAGGCAAAAAGCTTTAACAGATTATTAGCAAAGTGAATTTAGCAACATATAAAAAGGACTAAAAATGGCAACCAAATGAGATGCAAGACTGATTTAACATGTTATTCAATTAGTGAAATATGTAATATTAATAGAATAAATGAAAAAATCACCAGTGACATGGACAATGATCATACCAAGAGATGCAGAAAAAAACACTTGACAAAATGCAATGCCCATTCATGATTAAAAACTCAATAAACTGGGCTGGGAGTAGTGACACACACCTGTAATCCCAGCTACTCAGGAGGCTCAGGCAGGAGGATCTGAATTCAAAGCCAGCCTTATCAACCTAGCGAGGCCCCAAGCAATTCAGAGAGACTTTGTCTCAAAATAAAAAAAAAAAAAGGGCTGGGATGTGACTCAGTGATTAAGCACCCCTGGATTCAATTCCCAGTACCAAACAAACAAAAACTTCAATAAACTGGGAAGAGAAGGTAACTTCCTCAACATGACAAAGGACATCTACAAAAAACTACAGTTAACATGTTGCATAATGGTAAAAGATTGTTTTCTCTCTAAAATATGGAATAATGTAAGGGTGACCACTTTTTTTTTTTTGAGGAGGGTACCAGGGATTGAACCCAAGGGCACTTACCACTAAGTCACATCCCCTGCCCTTTTTTGTATTTTATTAGAGACAGGGTCTCACTGAGTTGCTAAGGGCCTCACTAAATTGCTGAGGCTGGCTTTGAACATGTGGTCCTCCTACCTCAGCCTCCAGAGCTGCTGGGATTACAGGCATGCACCACTGCGCCCAGCTTGGATGATCACTATTGCTGCTTTTATTCAACACTGTACCAGAGGTACAATAAACAAAAAAGAAAGAAAAATGAAAGAGATCAGATTAGAAGTAAAAAATAATTGTTTTTATTCACAGGTAATACTGTAAAACTCCAAATCCAAAGGAATCCACAAAGAAAACTAGCAAACAAATATCTATTAACTGGTTGAAAAGAAAAATGATATGGTATGTCTACATGATAGAATACTATGCGGCAATACAAAGGAATACTGGTATATGTTATAATATGAATAAACCAAAAAGAAATTATGCTAAGGGAAAGAAGCCACATACAAATTACAAAATATTGGATAATTTCACTTATATGAAACATCCAAAATAAGACAAGTTTATCTAGGACAGAAAACAGACTGGTAGGAATAGCAACTGACTACAAATAGGCATGAAGGAAACTGAGGATGACAGAAATTTTCTAAAATTTGACTGTAATGACTATATATATTTACAAAAAATAATTGAATTGTTTACTTAAGTGAATAAATTTTATTTACATAAATTATGTCAACAAAATTACTTATTAAAAATCAACCAGAGATCTGGGGGTATAGTTCAATGGTAAAGCACTTGCCTAATGATGCTCTGGGTTCAATCCCCAGCACTGCAAAAAGAAAACAAACACTTCAACTGAAGTCACTGATTTATTTCTCTTTATATACATGACAAAAAAGAAAGCAAACAGCTATAGAATTCTTCTGAGTGACAAAGAAAAATGACCATTTAAGAATTTTCTCAAGTTGTAGATATTTTTTACTACTATTACTCATGGTATCTAGGTAGCCTAAAGATCCTTTAGAGATTAAAGGCTACATTACTCAGGATATACAATAAATTTTGAAGTTTGGATGTCTCAAAAAAGTTTGTTTAAGCCAGGTGCAGTGGCGCAAGCCTGTAATCCCAGCACTTAGGGAGGCTGAGACAGGACAATCTGAGTTCAAAGCCAGCCTCAGCAAGGGCGAGGCGCTAAGCAACTCAGTGAGGCCCTGTCTCTACATAAAACACAAAAATAGGGCTGGGGATATGGCTCAGTGGTCGAGTGCCCCTGAGTTCAATCTCCAGTACCAAAAAAAAAAAAAGTTTCTTTATTAGACAATCTTCAAAGATTTTTTATGATTATGAATTATAAAATGGGATTTCACTCTTTTATTGAACAACTTAGGTGCTTATTAGCACTTCATTTCATCTTTGGTGTAATGTCTATTCAAATATTTTGCCTATTTGCTTATGTTTTGAATATATTGTGTTGTAAGAGTTCTTTATATATTACAGGAATAGCATTTGAGTCTCAAATATTTCATCTATCTATTTTTGGCAGTGCTGGGGACTGAACCTAGGGCCACATATACATTAGGCAAGTGCTCTACCACTGAGCTAAAATCCCAACCTATGCCTCAAAATTTATCTAACAAATGTATTCTGAAAGGCTTTACTATTTAGGATTTTGTCTTTAGGCAAGGTATCAAGTCCCCTCTCTGTCCAGATTCATTACTGGAACTACTAATTGGGATAGACTATTGCTTCAAAGCCTCAGTAAAGATTTCATTTGGTAGAATTCATTAAGAAATGTAAGATCTCTTCTATGACTCTTTTTAAAAAGACAAACATAAATATTTATAAATCATTATAAGGCCTACAGCATTCTACTTCAACAATATAGAACTGATGGCTTATGTACTCTCCATGAAAGAAGGGCATGAGAATCACGAAACACTGAACTAAAGCCAAATGCTTACCTGTAGACTTTTTTTTTTTTCTTAATATGAAGGGGGAAAACTAGGTTTTATAATGAGAGCTTAAGAGTCATGTGGTGGTACTGTGACTGTTGCAGAACCAGACTCCAAGCCTGCAAGCATTTTGGGTTAATTCCTGACAACAGAAAGTCTGACCTCCTGGCCCACTTGGTATCTGACAATAAATCACAGCAAGAGTTTTGTTGTTGTTTCTTTTTCTTTTCAGCTTTAGTTTATGAGCCGAGAAGCTGTATTTTGGCCCTTTAAGCTTAACTACAGTCCCCTCACCTTTTCCTATTTATGTTTTTATTCCTAGTGAAAGAAACTCCACGTTCACATCACTTGTTTTCAAATCTGGAGCATATAACTTTCATTCTTCTAGGCACTCTCCATTTCTCTTTCATTCTGATTCACGGAAATACTTGTCTTGATGCTGAGCCTGCTTTTTTTGTTTTCATTCTTTTATCATTGCTAATGTATTCAGAGTAAAGGAAGCAAGTATTAAAAAACTTACTATGTCTATTTTGATGGAAAATCATAGACAAACAAATCAATGTGAAAAGGGTGCTAGGAATTAAAGAAGTGCATGTAAAGCACACTCTCAACTGCTAAGCTACATTCCTAGCCCCTGACCTATCTTTTTTATCTTAAACTACTAGTATCCTTTATTTTGTTTTTAGCAAAACATAGAGTATAAATTCATTTCAAATAACTACCAAACCATTCAAAAACATTTCCATATATTATTACTTATTTCAAATGCAAAATATATACTTACCAATACTATGAAACTGCCACCGCTGATGAATTCTTTCGGGAAGAAGTTGTAAAATTTTCTGAAAATCAATAAGAACAAAACAAAGAACAAAAAACAAATAATGAGTTCATATTCTGTGAAAAGTGAAATATTAAAGGGCTTATTAAACCCTTAAGAGTTTCTTACATACAAGTATTACAAATAGAAAATAGCTCTGAACTAATCTGATGGTGCTTGCTTTCTTTAGTACTAACATTTTGATCAATATTTGAAAATACCCATAAACAACAAGCAATACTAACAAAGTTTTAGAACAGGAAATTAGTGAAATTTATCTTTTACAATGTTACAGAAAGTAAGTATTTTCTCCATAATGATTAAATACTAATTCTAATTCACTTCACAATGCTTATTTACTGTTCCTAGAATTTCTGCATTGTGGATAACAATAATGAGTTTTTAATTCTTTAAGACATTAATATTTGTAGTATTTTTTTTCTTCAAGTATTTTTCTTCCCATTTTGATAAACCTAGTATGGTAATATTTTGCTTTCATGAAATATATTTGTACTGAGTTGGGAGTGTATCTCAGTGGGTAAAGTACATGCTTTGTGTGCTTGAGGATGAGTTCAATCCCTAGCACTGAAAAAAGAAACAAAAAAGACAAAGAAAGGAGGTACGAAGGAAGGAAGAAAAATAAATTCTATGTATTGAGTCAATTCATATGAACCCAAAGGTACTTAATGTCATAATGGATATAAGAATGAAAATAAAAATTTTAAATTTCATACCCTTATTAGCTAAGCTAATATATATAGCATATAATATATACAGTACAGTATATAACATATATAGGATAAATACTTTTTACATATAATACTTCCAATATTTTACCTCTTATTTCTTTTACTATGTTATTACTCTAGGTCAATAGCTATCATACTGCTGAACTATAATCTCAGTAATCATCTACTTGCTAAATACCATTTGTTTTTGTTATTATTGCTGTTCTTATTACTACTATTATTTAGCAACACCACTGATTCAATGCTCCTAAGGACCAAATACTAAAGTGAACAGATTCCAAACTCAATATGCCTATTTCCCAAAACTGTCTATACTATTTTGATCAAAAGATGATACACATTTTAGTCTATTATAGAATGACAAAAAAATTATAAAGTTCTTCACATATAGAAATGCTGGTTTCACTTTTTTATGTATTTATTTATGTATTTATTTATGTATTCATTCATTTAACCTTTGTCCTCCCTACATGTCTCCCACAGCTAGCCAACAACAGCACAATTTTATTTATTTTGGTGTGGAAAGAGATGAAAATATAGCAAAGTTGAAATGACAAGTTTATGAACTACTCAAAAGCATTCCTAAATAATGACAAATTATACTTCAGATATAACCCCTTATGTATTTTTAAGGAGTTAATAAAAGATGAAGGAAATTATATGTGCCTTTAACTACTGTAAAAAATTCTGAATATGTCTTGCCCTATATTTACTTTATATGATAATGCTTTTTAGCCAGAAAGAGAAAATCACTTTATGATTTTTTCCACCATTTGTCTCTAAATAGACATTATAAGAAACAACAACAACAACAAAACACCAGGACAAAGGTTTTAAACCTTTTTTAAAAGAACAAAACAGTAGGAATTGGAGATGTAGCTCAGTGATAGAGTACTAGGTGCTTAGCATGCATGAGGCCCTGGGTTCAATCTCTAGCATGCACTCACAAAAATGGAAAAAAAAAAAAAAAAAAAAAGATCTCACATCTTTTTTCCAATAAAATGTAATGTAAAAAAATATTTCTATTACAGAATAACAAATGATCTATGTATATCATATATAGAAAAACATTATTTTTAATAGAAGAAATGCTCTGAAAGGGCTTCTATTAATTCATCGTTCATAGTTCCTAATGAATATAGGGCAAGCATGAACACTCCAAAGAATCCTTTTTAAGAATAATTACCTTGCTTTCTCTATGGATACTTTTATTCTTTCTCAAAACATCAATGTTAATACTCGCCTTATAAACAATTTACATGAACACTTGGGGGAGGTTTAAGTTAAATTCTTCAGGCTTCAATGACTAATGAAAATTAATTGCAGAATATCAGTTGCTGTTGTCTGGAACTCTTAAAATCAATTTTTTTTTTAACTGTGACTAAATCAACAGCTTAGTTGCTAAAAGAGATTGATCAGGTTGTTCAAATTCTTCTAAATAATATCAAAACAGTAAACAGTAAATTATCTTTAATTGGCAAAATTTTTTAGAGACAGAGTGTTGCTATATTGCTTGGTCTCAAACTTCTGGGCTCAAGTAATCCTCCTACCTCAGCCTACCAATGAGGTAGGACTCAGATGCACCCCACCATACCCATCTAGAAACTGATTTTTAAACTCTTTCCTATGGTTTTCAAGTCACAAAATCTAGTCCTGGTTTTCTACAGGTCTCTAAATTCTCAGTAAAGATCACAATATTCCTATGATTATTTACTCTGAAAGACAGAATAAAGAACAAGGAGTTATTTTAAGGGGGATGAGGTCTTCATTTTTATGTGCACACTAAAAATGCAAAACATTTTAGTAGAGCATCAAATTTTGTACTGTTTATCTCCAAGCTGTGTTTCCTTCTTACTGTTTATAAATACTTCTCCCACGCCAATTCAAAGTAAAATAACAACTTTAAAAATATTTGACTATTTTGAAAAATTTTGCAATGAAAAGTCATTAAAGCAGAAATGATAAATCCTCTAGACATATAATAGTTATGGTTCTGAAGTTTAGAAAAAAATGTTTGTTTAAACCTTACACAAATTAAAAATTACACTATTTGCAAACACAATGAATATAAATTAGTGCTAATTTTGTGGTGTCAAGTACATAAAACACAATTCTATCTTACCTAAAGAACTCAAAAATTATAGCAATCAAGCATATTTATGGGTTAAAAAGTTATTAGTTCTTCAAAAGGCTGGCAGATTCATAGTGGTGCATTATATACTTAACAATTTCAATATATTTCTTTATATGTTCCCAGAATTATTTTTTTCAAAAATTAAAGTTAGATTCATAGGTACTTACCTCAAAAATAAAAAGTATAGCATCCAATTCCTCTCTTTGAGACTTGTGACCTAAGATATTTTGTAGAAAAAAAATATGTTAAGCATATTATTTTGTACTCATTGCTAACAATTACTTAAGAATCTTAAAATATTTCAAGCACCCGCCAGACATGGCAGTGCATGTCCATAACCCTGGCAGCTCGGAAGGCTGGGGAAGGAGGAAAGCCAAATTCAAAGCCAACCACAGGAACTTAGTGAGACTCTAAGCAATTTAGTGAGACCTTGTCTCAAAATAAAAAATAAAAAGGGCTTGGGACGTGGCTCAGTGGTTAAGCACCCCTGGGTTCAATCCTCGGTACCAAAAATAAATAAATATTTCGATAAATACTTCAAGGGTTTTTTCAGTGATTCTTTAGTAAAATATTTAAAGCACACTCTATTTACTGTGAAGACACTGTCACAGCATCTCTCTACTCTTGAGTAATTAAATTTAGGTTCTAGGGTTAGGACTGTAGGTCAGTGTAGAGCACAGGCTACAGCGTATGTGTGAGGTCCTAGGTTCAATTCCCAGCATCCTTCCCCTTAAAAATAGGTTCTACATATTTATGTCTAAAAACAAATCATGATATGTTGTAGAAACTTTAAATGAGCTGTAAAAATGAAAATATAAAAATGATTTTCAAATGTGTTTAGGGAAAAACAAAGTGGGAAGAAGAAAGATAAACCTGATCAGGGAAAAAGCAAATCTAAGCCTTCATGAAAAAATAAGGGTAGTAATATTAATCCATTAGTTGTCTTTCAAATTCATGTCACTAGACCTATGAAGATAATGTGAGAAGGGTAACAAAAACCTGTCTGATAAAAAAATAATAATAAAGTAATACTAAAATCCTGAAGTCCAAGAGCCTCTTTTTAAGTTATGATAATTATTGAAAACATCAACATAAGCCAAAATATATGTTAACATCTTACCTTTCTGTTTAAGACTAGCTTCAATAGTCACAAAATTTTCAAAGAACACATAGTATATATGTGAAAAATGTTGGTCAAAAAATTGTTTAAGATCGATAGATTCTGCGTTCTCTGAAAAAAAAAATTTTTTTAATGTTTTTAGTGATTACTATGTCCACAAAGCTTAAATCACATTTAACAAATATATTCACAGTGCCGTTTCTGTCAAAGAATTGTTCCAAAAATTCTATCCTATTAAATATCTGAGATACATATTTATGTCTATATTTTTGTTTTCACAATTTTAGCCTTGATATATTTTAGCTTTAATTTTAAAAACTGATCATCATAATCTGTTTCTTAAAACAGTATCTTCAGCAAGACATTCAAAATCATCTACCATCTCAAAAGAAGTCATTTAGTTCTATTTTCAATTTCACATTACATTTCTAAATTCTCACCAAAACAGTTTAAAGAATTATTTCTAAGAATAACTTATGACAACTGAAATACATTTATTCAGTGAATAGGTACCTAACAATAAGTTTTGTAAATAAGCACTTAAGGGTTATAAAGTGGATAGTACTGCTCTCAACAAATTGTCAGTATAGTATATAGTATGCAAAACTAAACATATAACTATATGCACAATAGAAAAAATTACTGAAAGTGAAGTTACAAAGTACAACATACAGCAATTCAGAAACACAAAATTGCTTTCAAAGCTTAATAAGGCATAAATGTGAGAAGAGAAGTCAAGTCTGACAACAGATATAGTGAAGACTTTTAAGGATAGGAAGGACACTGGGCATGAGGCAGTGGGGTTGAATAGAAAGATCATTATGGGCATAAACAAAAATATAGAATGAGAAAAGCATGAAGCTTGATAGGATGCAGAAAAAAACTCTTTGGCTAGAGTTTAGTACGTTTTAATAAAAGCAAAATTGAAAAAGAACATTGAGGTATGTTATAAAATGTCTTGAATGCAAACTAAAGAGATAGATACCTTTAGAATAACAAATCCTATGTAGGTGTAAGTAGTTATGCACAGAAGATGCCAAATTTCTATTTGACTGGTTTTACCACTGTTTTGTTCATTTTCAAGGGAAATGAAAATATTAAAAAAGGGACGTGGAGAACTTGTACTTTATGTACTTCCTACTATTCTAATCTGTTTACAAAAAATGTATTATTTATCTTAAAAATAAAAAATTGTTTTAAAAAAGCAACTGAAAAAAAAATCAAAGATTTTTAAACCTTGAAGTCAAATAAATATAGCCCAGTGTGATGGAATGCCTGTGATCCCAGCTACTCAAGAGGCTGAGGCAGGAGAAACACTTGAGCTCAGGAGTTTGGGGCAAGCATGGGCAATACAGGGAGACCTTATCTCTTAAGAAAAAGAAAGAAAGAATAAACTATATTGTAAATACACTAAATTGTTAACTAAAGTTAAAATCTGTTTAATTTTTAAAAGAAAAATCAGTTTCTTGGAGTGCTTAGCTTCAATGGTAGATAAAAATAAAGTAAAATAGGACTGGGGATGAGGTTCAGCGCTGGGCCCTTGCCTAACATATGCAAGGCCCTGGATTCAATCCCCAGCACAGCACTAATAATAATAACAACAACAACAACAGTGGTAGTAAAGAAAAATAGTAACAAAATACAGTTAGTACTTTAAATACTCTTTCATATATTATTGTATCCTGTGAATATTCATAAGTCTTTCATGACATCTCATTTATGGAATTTTCCTTAGACTTCCTCTTTTGCTTTGCCAGTCCAAATCAAAGGCATGGATGCCTCTCTCCTCTATTCCCTTGGATTCTCTACATTTTTCTCCTATAGAAATAATAATGTTTCAAGCAGCAGTGTTGAGCAAACAATATATAATCAAATGTAATTACCTACTAATAAGCAAAACAACACTACTTCATCTTGATTGGAATTAGAACACACAGATCCTCTCCTGACTGTTCAGTTACTACCTTAAAACTTCTCATAGAACTCAAAAATAACATCTAACACAAACTGAATGCTTCCTACACACTAGACACTTGCCTAAGTGCTTCATAGAAATTAGTTTCTATAGTCTTCATAGCAACACTATGAAATGAGTACATTTCCCTATTTTATAGGCAAGGAAACATACAGAGAATTTAAGCAACTTAACTAGAAAGAAGCAAAGTCAGGATTTAAACACCAGGCACCCTGGATCTAGCATTCATATTCTTAACTCCAATGCTACTGGACATCCAATGTAATAAAAAAGACCACTGGCAATTTACTTATTATCTGCCAGTACAAATAAGAGCCATCAAATACTAGTCTAATATATTTTGTAGACTATCACAACAAAAACACACATAACTGAGATATACTGAGAAATTAGAATATAAAAATATTCTAATTTCTTCCTGAGAATAATTTAATAAACTATAAAATTAGAATGAAGTATGCTGCTAGAATTACATCTAGATTTCCTGAAATTAATGCTTTAAACACAATTAATGTTCCAGGACAAAGAAGAAAATGAGAACAATAATAAACCCAAACAAATTCAAAACAAAACAAAAGCAAATATGAGTCAACCCAAGATTTTGTGACGTGATATAAGGAGCCATGATATCCTCTTAACTTCCTTCCCATATGTCATATTAACAAAGCCTAGAAACTTCGTACTTGCTAGTGCTAATGAAAAAAATACTAGATCGAAATTAGGCTTTTTTATTTTCTACCCTACATTTATTTGTAAAGAACTCACTACCAAGCAAAAACTCTTAAAATGTTTTTGAGTGGGCACAGTGGAGTGTGGCTGTAATCCCAACGACTTAGGATGCTGAGGCAAGAGGATAGGAAGTTCCACGCCAGCCTGGGCAATACAATGAGATCCTCAGGAACTCAGTGAGACACTGTCTCAAAATTAAAAAAAATAAAATAAAATGGACTAGGGATGCGACTCAGTGGTAAAGCATCCCTGGAGTTCAATCTCCAGCACCCCCCAAAAAAGTTTTTTTTTTCTTCACCAGTTCACAAAATATGTATGATAAGGGAAGAAAACAAACAAGGTGGACAAAATATATGAGGGTTTCACTTTTTTAACAATTCTTTCCAAAACAATAATAGAAGAAAGGCAAATGGAAAAAAGGAAATGCAAAAGGAGATTAGGGAAAAAATTCGACCAATTTTAAACTCCTATGGCAAGTCTCATCCTTTGATCCATTCTGTTTCTCCTGCTTCTACTACTTTTAGTGAGTTCTAATTATATCATATGAGCTATTATTATTCTCCTACAGATGCTGCATAGTCTGTAGAAGCGGCAAGGATTCCTTAACTTCTTTTATACCCCTTCAAAATTTTAATCTAGGGAAAGTGTTTTGTGTAGCACCAAGCTGATGGTCAGTACTTTAAAACAACCACCACCACCACAACAACACAAGTTTAATAACTCAAAAATTTTCCCTGTTTTCAGAAATACTTTGGAAGTGTTTTTGAACTACTATTTCTTTAAAGAAACTAAGTTTTTCACCATAAATATACTTTCTACTACATATTTTAAAAGACATTTTAGCACTATAAAACATACGTAACTAAAAATTGTGAAGGCCAGAGGTCAGTTTTCCTAACTTTAAAGTTCAGATATTGAATACTTCTCTATAAAAATTATTAAGTAATCCAAGCTGGAAAACTGAAAATTCAACAAATTTGTATCATCATTCTTCTTCATTCATTAAAAACAAACAAACAAACCAGATGTGGTGGTACAGGCCTGTATTCCCAGTGACTCAGGAGGCTGAAGCAGGCAAATTTGAGGCCAGCATCAGCAACTTAAGTCAGGCTCTAAGCAACTTAGCAAGACTCAGTCTCAAAATAAATAAAAACAACTGGGGATATGGCTCACTGGTTAAGCATCTCTGAGTTCAATTCCCTGTACTAAAAAGAAACAAGCAAACAACAACAACAAAACACCATTTAGATCTGCTTCTCAAATGATGGTATCAGAATACTCTAACCTGTGTCATACATAAGTAATCCACTTCTAATAATAAAATATCAAACATTTCAAACCATTGGTTTTAAAATAATCAACAATGATGGATCCAACAACATGGTTAACTGTCCTAAGACAAACTACACTTTCACTGCAAACATAGACGTGGTGAATAAAAATAAAAAATACAAGCTCAAAAAAGAAAGAAAGAAAAAAAGAAAGAGAGAGAGAGAGAAGTGAAGAAGAAAAGAGGAAAACAGGAAAGGAGGCCATAGGATGAAGAAAAAGGGGACAAGCAGAAAAGAGGATGGATGGTATGCTACTGAAATTTCATGAGTAACAAGTAACAACAGAATGTATAACATTAGAGAGCTAAAAAAAGATAAGAAAAGTCTGTCATCAGCTGGAGTTGTGGCGCAGTGGTAGAGTGCTCGTCTTGCATGTGTAAGGCACTGGGTTCTATCCTCAGCACCACATAAAAGTAAAGGTATTGTGCCCATCTACAACTGAAAAAATAATATTTAAAAAAAAAGCCTATTACTCTAACAGAAATGAGTACAGAAAGGCAACAAAAAAGTGAACATAGTAATTTAAATAAATATAAGAATAACAGTAATTACAAAAAATGTTACTAGACTAACTCTCCACTTAAGACAACTATAATCACAAAAATAAAGCTATTACGCATTTACTAAAACATACTCAAATTTAAATTTCAAAATGATTAAAGGAATAAAATAAAAAATATAATTTAAATCCTAACAAAAAATAACAATATTGATTTTCAACAAAGTAGGCATTAAGGTAAGAATTACAATTAAACAGGGCCTATACCAAAGAAACTTCAATTTCAAATTTGCATATACGATTTCAAAATACAAAAAAAAAACAAAACCCAACAGAATTCTAAGGAGAAAGAAAATCCACTTAATACTGTGGTATTTTTTTTTAACATTTTTTAGTTATAGATGGACACAGTATCTTTATTTTGTTTATTTTTATATGGTGCTGAGGATAGAACCCAGTGCCTCACATGTAAGAGGCAAGTGCTCTGTCACTGAGCCACAACCCCAGCCCCAATACTGTGGTAGATTTTAACACATCTGTCTCATATCTAACAGGTAAGATTTTAATCCTGAGACCTAGCGGGGGTAAAACTAATAAGTATACAAAAGATTTGAACAACACAAAATAACACTTTAAATAGAAAACTCTAAATCCAACAGTTCAGGATAGTATTCTTTTCATGCAAAAATGAATTATTGACAAAAACTGAATAAAGACACAAATTAGACAAAATACCAAGAGTATCAGTACATATTATACTCTGATCAAAATGAAATAAAATTAAGCATACTAATTTAAGCTAGCCTCCATAAAGAGGGAAGAAACTGTTAGAAAGCAGTTTAGGTAACAGTCACAATCATTCATACAATCCAGGACAAGTGCCTAATCTCATTAGACTAAAAAACCTCATAATTCATGGAGTATTGGGGTAGATTACTAAGGAAGGTATTGCTTCAGGAGAGAAAATAATTAGCCTTAGACTAATCACTACTTCAGAGTCACCTAACATATCATAAAGGCAAAATGCAAAAGGATCACACTATTTCCAAATAACTGCAACCCACAATGAAGTTCAAGGAAATTTTTAGATATATAAAACATCCAGGTCTCAACCTTATACTTGTATACTTTGTATATACTGATATAATTATATACCATGTTATCTGGTATATAGTTAAAAATTACTAGATATTCAAAGAAGCAGAAAAACATAATTCATCATGAAGAGAATAACTAGCAAATCAAATTCAAACCAGAACTGCCACAAATGTTGGAATGAGCACAAAAAGGCATTAAAATAGTTATCATAACTGTCTTTCCCACATGTCCAAAAAGTTGAGGATAGAAGATACAAAAATAAAGTAAGACCCAATTCCAATTTCTTTGGGTTAAAAACTAATGTCTAGTGTAAAAAGTAAAACTAGATAGAATTAACAGCAGATTGACATTTTAGAAGAAAATATAAATGAATTTCGAGACACTGCAATAGAAACTATCTTCAAACACACACACACACAAATAGAAAAAGAATTCCCCAAATTGAAAAGCATATAAATGAACTGTGAGACAGTTAGCCTAATATAAAAGTAATTGAGCCAGGCGCGGTGGCTCAAGCCTGTAATCCCAGCACTTAGGGAGGCTGAGACAGGAGAATCGCGAGTTCAAAGCCAGCCTCAGCAACAGAGAGGCGCTAAGCAACTCAGTGAGACCCTGCCTCTACATAAAACACAAAATGTGGCTCACGGGTTGAGTGTCCCTGAGTTCAATCCCCATTACCAAAAAAAAAAAAAAAAAAGTAATTGATTAACCCTTGAAATGGGGGAGAGACATAAAAATATATGGAGAAATACTGGCCCCAAATTTTCAAGCCTGACGAAAATCAGAAACCCACAATTGCACAAAGCAAAATTTTCAAGAAAATTTCACCAAAGCACATCATAATCTAGTTGCTCAAAACCAATGACAAGCAGGGTGTGGTGGTGCAAGCCTGTAATCCCAGCACTTAGGGAGGCTGAGACAGGAGAACTGTGAGTTCAAAGCCAGCCTGAGCAACCGCGAGGCGCTAAGCAACTCAGTGAGAACCTGTCTCTACATAAAACACAAAATAGGGCTGGGGATGTGGCTCAGTGGTCCAGTACTCCTGAGTTCAATCCCTAGTACCAAAAAAAACACATAAAACCAATGAAAAAATCTCAAAAGCAGCCAGAAAAAACAAAGGAACTAAAACAAAATTGACATGTTAAAAACAGTAACTAAAACAAAATTGACATGTCTCATCAGAAACATGCAACAATACTTCAAATAAAAGTACCTAGAGGAAAAACTGCCAAACTATAGTCCTACATGTAGTAAAAATATTTTTCATAAAGGCAAACTAAAGGATATTTTCAGACATATAAAAGCTCAATTAATCAATCACCAGCAGACTTACATACTACCAGAATTGATAAAGTCCTTCAGGCAAAAGGAAGTGCCCAGCAGAAATATGAATCTACATAAAGAAATGAAGAGCACTTAAAATGGTAACAAAAACTTTTTCAAAGACAAATGACTGTTTCAACAACATAACAATGCTCTGTGGAGTTTAAAACAGACAAAAGTAAAATGCATGAAAGCAAAAACGTGCAGATCAGGAGGAAGAAAATGGAAGGACACTATTAAAATATTTTTATTCTATATGAGAAATAGTATAACCACACTTGTAGGCAGACTGTGATGTATTAAAGCTGCATATACTATCACTACAACAGCAATTATTAAAATAATAAAGGTAATGGTAATAAGCCAAGAAAGAAGGTAGTACAAATTGTAGGAGCACTCTCCAATACCTTCAACCCCTCCCTTCCATGCTAATAGACTATGCTCTTACCAGAATGCACCCCTTTGTTTGTGACCTTTGGACCTGATTGGTCCAAGAGTGTATTTAAGTTTCTATACTTTCTGGAATAACCAGTGTTTTCTGCTTCTCCCTCCGGGTGTTCCTGTGTCTCAATGGGGCAGAGCAGATTTTTACCTACACCCAGGGGTCGGGGTGAGTGACCCCGTGAATTGCCACCACCGTCCAGAGAGACCTTATATCATCTTCCCCGGAGACCTCTTCTTTCTCCGTCTCTCTGGACCCCAACTCCTTGGGAAGGCCCACGTGGCGCCCCCAACCCCTCTTTTAAGCGATACAAATCACAAAAAATACTTGATTAAACAAAGTCAGGAAAAGAGAATCAATGATCAAATAGAATGAACAGGAAACAAATAGATGAATAAACTGGCAGAGACTCACAGACTAGATAAAAAAGCAAGTCTCAACTCTATTATTCACAATAAATACAAATTGTACATTTACATTTAAACTCTATGCAGGTCATTGTATGTCAGCTATGTCTCAGTAAGACTGATTAAAAAATCTAACAATTAGTATTGATTCAAGACTATTTCTATCTATTTTTGGGTACAAATGAAACCATACTATCCTAAAAATGGAGCTAGAATGATGCCAATCCAATTTTTTCATCACATAATTTTTCAAAAGAATTTTGTTTTATTTTATTTATTTGTTTTTATGTGGTGCTGAGGATCTAACCCAATGCCTCATCCATGCTAAGTAAGCACTCTACCACTGAGCTACAACCCCAGCATCATACAATTGTTTTTGAAATGAATATATTATCTCCATTTTATAAGGAAACTAGCCTAGAAGTTAGGTGATTTTTCCCAGGTCACACACTTTTTTTTTTTTTTTTGGGTACTGGAGATTGAACTCAGGGGCACTTGACCACTGAGCCACATCCCCAGCCCTATTTTGTGTTTTATGTAGAGACAGGGTCTCACTGAGTTGCCTGGCGCCTCCCTGTTGCTGAGGGTGGCTTTGAACTCGGGATTCTCCTGTCTCAGCCTCCCAAAGTGCTGGGATTACAGGCTTGCGCCACTGCGCCCGGCTCCAGGTCACACACTTTTAATAAAAGGCTCAATCAAGGCAATTCCAAGATGGCGGGTTAGACGGACTCCTCCGTGATAGTCTCTCCAGGAACGAAGCTGGAAGTAGTGGAAATACCACCTTCCAGCCAGCTTCTTGACATCATCCTACGGCTCACCATCCCCTGCAGGAATTTCACTTGCGTGTGTGCACGCAGGGCCACCAGGCAGCAGCGATTGCCACAAACAGCATGACTTCAGCAGCGATCTACAGAACAATGCGCTGGGTCCCAGCCCAGGGCTCGAGCCCAGGATTCGACCCAGGTGGGCGGGGCCTGCTTCTACACGGGGTACCTGGCTCCAGCGCCTACCCAACCACACAGGAACCCTAGCAGTTGCTCCTGTGGACAAACCGTCTCCTGAGTGGGACCCCCGGCTACTGTTCTTTGTGGATCTCCATCTAACACGGCAGAACTTCCTGCACCAGGGGGCGTCAGACAGCACCTGGGAACAAACTTTGACCTTAACACAGCACACCAGGAAACAGCTTGTCCACCAGGGAAACAGCATATCCACCAGCGGCCCAGAGCTTCACCCTGCTGTGAAACTCACACTCAGGACATCAGCGGGGAAAGTCCAGCAAGCAACGGACAACACCACCTAATAGAGGTGAAAGGAACCATACCTGTTAATTTACACTGAGACTTATTTCTTTTATTTATTTTTTTCTTCTTATTTTTTATTTTATCCTTTACCTTTTCTCCTAATATTTCTATTGTTTAATCTTTTTATTTCTCTGCTCTTTTCTTCTTTCCTTTCTTTTTCCTTCCCTTTTTTCTCTCTCACTCTTTTCCTACCCGCTAATCCCCAACAGCTGTGAAACCAAGTATTTGTTATACAGTGGGATATGGTAGATTGAGATTTCTGAACTGTATACTAGAGTGGTATTATATAGTCTTGTAACTCCCACTTGCATATGTTTTATTTTTCTTGCTATCATCTCTCCTTGCTGTACTCTCTTTTCTTCCTCCTTACTGGTCTTCCCCAACTCTCTGTCGCTCCTTCTAGTAATACCCAACTTCTCTTGGATTCCTTTTTCAAGCTTTCTAAGATCTAATAACCATATCCTTACTTCCTACTACCCTAACATTCTATCCTACACCCCACCCTCAAGTTAACCTAGCCCACCAACAGAAACTATAGACCCATGTGCAAACTTATTGTTTACATAATAGATTGTAAAGGAACTCCTATTTGTTATATATCATGACTAAACTGTAAATGCATTTAGGAGCTATTAGGAGTTACTTGGTTTGAAACTATATATTGCTTGTATTGAGATCAATCAATATTGGTCTCCCCTTTAAAGGAGAGATATTGAAACTCTGCAGGGAAACTATACCCATATAGGAGTAAAAACTGTAACAACTTGGATCAGCAGAGCTAGAAGGAAAGACACACAAACATCATGAAAAAACAAGAGAAGAAAGTGACTCAAACAAACCAAGATACTACACCATTAGAATCCATGGTCAGTGCAGCAGAAGAAATGACAGAACAGGAATTCAGGATGTACATAATGAAAATGTTCTGTGAATTAAAAGGCTCAATCACATCACCATACCAGCTACATCTGAAACAGTAAGCCAGAGCATCAAATAACCTCGTGCCAATTTTTTATCAAAGTCATTCTGAGGAAAATGATACTTTTAAAGTATTACCTGAAAGCTACAAAATCCTACAGAAGCCAGGTATATGATTTCAAGTTCTGCGACAAGTAGACAGTAAAAATACAAAGAATTCAAAGGACTTAGTCCAGTGGTAGGCATACCGTTAAAGTATCTCTCCTTACATTGGCTGATTATATCTTATCATCACCCTGTCTAAAATTCTCCACTTTTATTTATTTGTAATAGCAAACCATTCTAACACAGTGTAAGGAGTTAAGTACCTTCATGTATTAGAATAAATTATTATAAGTTGATTTCTTTTTCTTCTTTTTCTTCTTCTTTTTTTTTTGGTACTGAGGATTGAGCCCAGTGGTGCTCAACCACTGAGCCCAGCCCTGTTTTGTATTTTATTTAGAGGCAGGGTCTCCCTAAGTTGCTTAGAGCCTCACTAAGTTGCTAAGGCTGGCTTTGAATCACAATCCTCCTGCCTTAGCTTTCTGAGCCGCTGGGACTATAGGCACCAGCACTCCCAGCCAGACTGATTTCTTTAAATATACAGCAAAGAAAGAAAGGAACTCTGATATGGGGGTGAAGATGAATAGAAAAGAGGTAACATCACTTGCTGAACAGCCACTGTTTTCTCGGGACTCTGGTAGACTCTTTTCTTTCAGTCTCATAAATTCTCCAAGAAACTGTGATAGATTGTATTTGCTACATTTTACCTCATAACGTAGTTTAAAAAAAAAAAAAGATTCAAATAAACCAAGACTCCAGTGCAAATAACTATTAATGCAAGCAAGTCGGCCTAAGTAAAAACTAAATACTCTGCATTATGCTATGCTACTTCCCAAGATAGGTATACGGCCGTGATATTGGAGTTTCAGGCTGAACTAGGACATTGAATACTAAAGGAAAAGGATACAGAAAAAAATGAGAATATATTAGCAACAATGAACTATTAAAAATTTGGTGTGCTCAAAAAAAAAGGCTCTTCTCTTTTTTCCTACGTCTCTCTTCCTCGCTTCTTTATGCCTTGAATTTGAGGCCTTGTGCATTGCTGAGCACAAGCTCATTAGCTATATTCCTCTACCTTTTTCCATCTCCAGGGCTCTACAGCAGTCATGAAATCAAGAGCCTAGAATCACAGTGAAAACTAGGAGCCTATCAGTCACTGAAGAAAATACGAATGTGATTGTAGAGATTCTGTGAGACTAGATGAGATTTTTGGTGTTTTCTCTGAAAACTATCATTATTTGAGTTGTCTAGCTGTTCCCAGGAAAACTCCCACTTACAAAACTTGTCTATATTTGATTTGACTCAAAATTTGCCAGGCAACAGACTTTTTTCTGGTGGCATGTCTTTATAACAAAAGGTGGCAACTGTTTAATATCACAGCTGCCTGTATATATCAACATCACAGCTGTTGGTGCTCACTGATGAGGCAAATAAAAACCTAACCAGGGCTGGGGCTTGTAGCTCAGTGGCAGAGCGCTTGCCTAGCCTGTGTGAAGCATTGGGTTCAATTCCTAGCATCACATAAAAATAAAAAAATAAAGGCATTCTGACCCGGGCGCAGTGGCGCAAGCCTGTAATCCCATCACTTAGGGAGGCTGAGACAGGAGAATCCCCAGTTCAAAGCCAGCCTCAGCAATAGCGAGGCACTAAGCAACTCAGTGAGATCCTGTCTCTACATAAAACACAAAATAGGGCTGGGGATGTGGCTCAGTGGTTGAGTGCCCCTGAGTTCAATCTCCAGTACCAAAAATAAATAAATACATTTTAAAAAAGTCTACTCCCCCAAAAAAATACTTAAGAAGAAAAACTGGAAAATGAGATATTAATAGGGGACTGAATGCCACAATACACATACAGAGTCCTTTGGCAAAGACTGGAAGACTTATTGATTCAAAGTTCGTAATGAAATCTCAATCCAATCACTAACTGACCACTGAAGTTGTATGAGTGAAGAATTCAGAAATTCCACCGGTGTCCAGCCAAAGAGAGACCAGGGACTGCTACCTCTAGCCACAGGGGAGCCCAAACTCAGGGTAAGAATCCCTCCAGAGAACCCAGCATGAGGTGGGTCCGCCCCAGTTCTGCTCCAGAGTTTTTACAACCTGCAGGAGCCACAGAGGGTGCAAATCCACTCTCAGGAAACTCGACGGTTGTCCAGCCAAATGGAGACCAGGTACTGCTACCTCTAGCCACTGGGGAGCCCAAATTCAGGGCAAAAGTCGCTCCAGAGACACCAGTGTGAGGCAGCCTGGGCCCGCCTCAGCTCCACTCTAAAGTTCCTGTGGACTGGCAGGAGCCGCAGAGGGCCCAAAGCCACCCTCAGGAAACTCCACAGGTGTCCAACCAAGGGTTGACCAGAGACTAATAGCTACCAGCCAAAGGAAGGCACACCCAGGGTAAGAGTGGCCTGCAGAGATCCTAGCATGACGAGGCCCCACCCAAGTGCGCTCTGTACCTGCCTCAGTTCCGCTCCAGAGTTCCTGTGGTCAGGGGAGACAGAAGGCCCAAAACCACCCTTATGGAATACCAGGAGTGCCTAGTTGAAGGCAGACCAGAGCCTGCCAGCCTCCAGCCACAGGGGAGCTCACACTCATTGTAAGAGTTGCACACAGACTCTCCTGCTTGTGACCCTGCCTAAGTGAGACCTGGGCGCGCCTCCAGTTCCGCTCTAGAGTTCTTGTTCACCAGCAGGAGCACAAGAGAGGGGCAAAATAGCCCTCAGGGGCGGCCTCAAGAGTCCAGCCAAGGCCACTCCCACTGCCCTCTAGAGGTACATCCACTAAAGGTACCAACTTTAGTGGCAGTAGTGCCCATCTGGGGATACTGGGGGAACAGAAGTAGCTCCAAGGTGAGACACAGGTAATCTGGAGTGTCAATACAAGATTATAGGATAGAAGCTGCAATACCTCAGGTCGGTATTTCAAGAAAGGAAGATACACAATCAACATGAAAAAAAAAGGGAAGAAAGTGCCCCAAATAAACCTCGATACCACTGTAACAGAATCCATTGACAACACAGTTGATGAAATGTCAGAGAAAGAATTCAGAATGTACATAATTAAAATGATCAGCGAATTAAAGAATGACATAAGTGAGCAATTACAAGCAAAAACTGATCAATCCAACAAAGAAATAGGAGAGCAAATAAAAGCAACCATTGATCATTCTAACAAAGAGATAAGAGAGCAATTACAAGTAGCAAAAGATTGCTTTAAGAAAGAGCCAGAGATCGTGGGAAAAAAAAATCAGAAATTCTTGAGGGCTGGGGTTGTGGCTCAGTGGCAGAGCGCTTGCCTCTTACGTGTGAGGCACTGGGTTCGATCCTCAGCACCACATAAAAATAAGTAAACAAATAAAGACACTGTCTCCATGTATATCTAAAAAATATTTAAAAACAAAAAGAAATTCTTGAAATGAAGGAAACAATAAACCAAACAAAAAACTCAATAGAAAGCATCACCAGCAGACTAGATCACCTGGAAGACAGAACCTCGGATAATGAAAACAAGATATACAATCTTGAAAATAAACTTGACTATACAGTGAAGATGGTAAAAAATCATGAACAGAACATACAAGAAATATGGGACAGCATCAAAAGACCAAATCTAAGATTTATTGGGATAGAAGAAGGCGCAGAATTTCAATCTGTAATGTACAATCTTTTCAATGAAATAATATCAGAAAATTTCCCAAATATGAAAAATGAAGTGGAAAATCAAATACAAGAGACTTACAGGACACCAAATGT